>VZSF01009322.1:230273-259308 GCA_013398295.1 Chionis minor
GGGGGTCAGGGCCCCTCAGCCCCAGCGGCGCGGCCCGGCCCGTCGGCGTCCCAGGCCTCGCCCAGCTCTGCCCTCACGGGGGTGTGTGTGCGTGTTCGTGTGTGTGCGCGCGTGTGCATAACAGGCCGCTCTTCCTGTTTTTTCGGGGTTACAGCCCCTCCGCTTTTCTCCCTTGTGCCCCTCCGGCTGTGGTGCAGCCTCCAGGCCTTTTGGGGCAGAAAGTGCCTTTCCCGCGATGGCGGCACCCTCCCATGTATCCATATGCATGGCATAACGTACCCCAAGTGCATTGTATCCGCCCCAAAATAGCTTTACTGCTCAAGTGCATTGTATCTGCCCCAAAATAGCTTTACTGCTATTGCATAAACTTTACTCCTCAGTGGCAGGTGGGAATTCTTGTAGTGCCCTGTCCTAGTCCTGTTCACATATGCGTTATAATCTCCCCCTATGTGTTTCATTCCCTGGACCCATATGTATAATAATCTCCAATGAATGCAACTTCTTCCGGGTTTTTTTTTTTGTAGTGAACTCTGTTCTGGACTCTGATTGTTCATATTCCACTGCAGGATTCAATTGTTGTTTTTTTTTTAAAAAAAAAAAAAATTGCTGCGTTTGCCACCTTTAGGTGTTGTAATACCGTTGCAGTTTGCTGCATCTGAGACCTTTTCCACGGGTTTAAATGCATTTAAGTTATATTTATAGCAATAGTCAGGCAGGTTCCCTTGAATAAAGTATCTGTGCGATCAAGGTGTTGCTGATGAGTCTATAAGCTTTCACTGCAGATCATTATACATTCATATTTGATCCTGCAGTAAACGAAGTTAAAGTCTTTGGGTGGAGATAGTATAATACAGGCCTATCAGAGGCTAAATAACGAGCTTACAGGTTGTTCCACAGGTGACAGACCTCTCATTAAATTCAAAGTTTCTCCTGTTCATGTCAGATGCAGTATCAGGCAAAGTGATACATTTCATGTCATGTTATTGATGCTGTTACCTAATCAATTTTATATATATATATATATATATATGTATATGGGTATGTGTCTTGTGTATGTATGCGTATATACGTCCTATGTATTTGAGAGGTCTTTAAATGTTGTGGAAATAGGTACTTAATAATACTCTGGCAAATATATTTAATATAAGAAAGATAATCTTTTACAGCAATGCAAAAAAAATTAGCAAAATTTAAGAAGGTGATTGGAATATTGATGGGTTTGTGTGGATAGTTTTTAAGGTCATCAGAGCCAATAATTCCTCAGTGTTTGATTGTGTGATACTTAATGTTGAATTTCTTTGTGAACCTCAAAATGGCAGTGTGGACTACAGTGTAACTTTTTCAAAGCCTGAAATGATTGATAGCTAATGCTACAAGATTCATTTTAGGAAGTTTGCAATACCTGTTAACATTTGAACAGTATTCGTTACCTTTCAAACAGTTACTTTTACACAGCCTTACTTTAGTCGCATGTATGGGCTACTAGCCAGAAAAATGTTATTACTTTGTATTTTCTCTGGCTTTGAAAAAAGGTTATATAAAAATATGGTGTACAAATATATGCAAACTTGTAGCAGATAAGCCCTGGACACAGATTTTTTATGTCATCTGGCTTTTTTCTTTTGTCTTGTAGTTTTAAATTGAAGAGAAAATGTCACTTTACGATGACTTGGGAGTTGAGACCAGTGATTCTAAAACAGAAGGCTGGTCCAAAAATTTCAAACTACTACAGTCTCAATTGCAGGTGAAGAAAGCAGCTCTCACACAAGCAAAGGTATAGTCCCTTGGTATTTTTGCTTTCTGTTATTCAGACTTCTTTTGTGTTTGGAGCACTGAGGAAAGTTTGTGAGCTTAGAATACTGATTGGGAGTGATTTGGCTAGGATTTGTTTATGAGTTTGTAGCAAGGAGCGTCGCAAAACTGGGGGGGGGGGGGGTGAGATGAGATACATGTTTCTCGAAGTCTGTTAGACACAATCTTGCAAAATAAAAATTGAAAGAAATTATGCATGTGCTGCAAACCTCAGATCTCTTAACTAGCAGAGCCAAAAGCTGATCTTCAAATCTAACTTTAAAGATAACAAGACTAAGCTTTATATTAAGTAAGGGCCGTACTGAGTTGGCAGTACTGGCTGTTGGTCATTCTTGGCATTTTGCATCAGTTGTTATTTATGTGTTTGCATTGTTTTCTGCTTGCTATTTAAAAGGCTGTTGGTGCTAAAGTGCAAATTGTGGATTAGAAATTTTTGCAGAAAATATTTCCCGTGTACGTGAAAGGGAGGAGGAGTGCAAGATAGTTTCTTGAGCTTGAAACTGTGACAGAGCCATTTTCTCCTTTTATTGCTACAGTATTTCACCCTTTTTCTTTAACCAATGCTGATATTTTGGTTCCTGCAGGATGTGTGTGTTCTTTGTGGTGTATAGGTTCTAGAGTGAGATTCCTTAATTAAAAAGTAGTAGTAATGAATCAGTAGCATAGCTACTGAGTACTTAAGTAGGCACAGCGTTTTTCACTGGAGTTACTCCTGATTTTTGCAGCTAAAATTGAGGACAGGATTAGTTGATAATTAGAACAACCTGCATGAATGAAATCTGAATGGCTCCTATATCAGATACATTCTTTGTCTGTGTAACTGATTTTCAGTGTGTGCATAGACTAATAGAAGACTAGAATAGGATTAGAAAATTCAGAGTTCAGAATAGGTTAATATGTTTTATCAGATGATAAAATATGAAGAACAGTACACCCTTGGAAGAAGTCTGAGGCTCTTAAAAAAAAAAAAAAAAACAAAAACAAAAAACAAAGCACCCACTCGGTTCAAACTCATCTGAAGAGATCACCTGAATTTTTAATGTGTTTCTGGTCCTAGTATAAATGGAGGACCACTCACCTGCCGCTGGCAGTATGTTCTAGTGGATGCACAAGCAAAGTCTGATCTTGCCTTCTTGAAAAGAGGAAACTCTGCACTGGTTTCACTGGAGCATTCTTTGAAATATTACATGAGGTCTGTTTTTGTCTAGCAGCTCTTTAACCATAGTTTGGCAAACATCTCTCTCAGTCCTGAGCAGCCTTTGCCACCACTAAAATATGGCAGGAACGAAGTTACCCACGTCAAGGTTCATTAGAAAGCTTGAGATTTACTGTATGTTGGTAAACTGAAGAGAAATAATATTTTGAGCTTTGCACAGTGAAGAATTTGAGACGGTGGTTTTCATCCTTTTTAAAAAAAATTGGAGATGTCAGCTGCAAGTATATAAAGTAAGCTGCTTTTTAGAAAACTGTTTTGTTATCTTTTTTTAGACATTTTGTGTTTTGGTGTTTTTTCAGAGTCAGAGAACAAAACAAACAACGGTCCTTGCTCCAGTGATTGACCTGAAACGAGGTAGCTCTTCTGATGAAAGACAGATTGTGGACACACCACCTCATGTGGCAGCTGGGTTAAAGGTAAGGCCAAGACAGCTGGAAAGTCCAGCTGCCAACAGACGTTTTGGAATTGGAATTCTTCAGCTCCAGTCTGTATTTTTATTTCTTTGTCATCTTTCCTAGTGGTCAAAGAAGTGATCATTTTCTGAAATGGATTTTCTTGGCTCAGAGGTTCTTTAATCAATGATCATTTTAACTTTGTACAGACTTCCATGTGATACAACATTGAATTACCCAGATTCATGTGCAGTTAAAATAAAACAATGTTGCTAGCGTGTTTCTCCTGGACACCTTCATAGTACTTTGCAAGATGGCAATTTGGTCAAGTAAATGATGAACATAATTGTAATTACACCAGTGTTGGAACTGGACCTATATAACAACGAACTTAAAAGAAAAGCAAGTTAACCTTTTTAAATTGATTTTTTTTTTTTTGTCGTAAGGTATCAAAAGACACTTTCCTTGAAAGTTTTTCAAAGGTGATGGTTCCAAAATAGTTCTTTCAGATGAGAGAACAGTATGTGCACCTCTTCCAGAATTATATTAATAGCAGATGATGAAAAAGACTGATGAGATTGTGTGGGAGGACCCCTTGTAGACAGTTGCAAGAGCAAGATACCGTAATAGTTCTAATAATGAATTAATGGCTTTTGAAAAATTCTTGTCCATGCTGATTTGCTCCTGCTTTGTATTTGCCAAGGAGAATGGGTGGGGGTGATTCTTCATGGAAAAAATTGAGATAGTGAGAGACTAGGTGAAAAGTTAGTTTTTAAGTAAAGCAAAGATTTCTTTTAGTACTGGTGGAATTAGGATATTACCTGCCATTATAGAAATCGAGACTTGAGTTTTCAGTTGTTGGGAGTGAGAAGGAAGCGTTAAATTCTTGGTTTCCAACTGGATGTTGTTTTCACATCTCAGCTGAAAAAAATCCTTTTCTTTTTTAAGGATCCCGTACCTAGTGGCTTTTCTGCGGGAGATGTGTTGATTCCTTTGGCAGATGAGTATGATCCCATGTTCCCAAATGACTATGAAAAGGTGGTAAAACGTCAGAGAGAGGAACGACAGAGACAGCGTGAGCTGGAGAGGCAAAAGGAGATTGAAGAAAGAGAAAAGTAAGGCTTTTGTTTAAACTCGTGACATATCGACAATTAAATAAAGAATGGAAACATCGATTTGTTTACTTTTACCCCTCTAAACAGTTTCAGGGAAATTCTGAAAGGTTTTGTGAAGACCGCAATCTGCTTGTAGAAACAAGTGCAGTGTTTTAATTAATATGTTTTAATGCTCTTGCTAAAATCGCCTAACGGTGCAAGTTATAAGATTTACCATGATTGCAACCTCTTTGGCTTGTAATGGATGAGCTGAAAGGTGTTTGTCAGGTTTTTCTACCTTTACTTTATTTCGATAGTAGCAGCAGTATTTGGGTATTTCATGTATCATTATCGGACTTTGACCCTGCAGGTATTTTACAGCATTTGTTTTCGCTGTAACGTGACTACAGAAGTACCTTTCAGCACTCAACTAGAAACCATGCTTTCTGCTTTTAAATACTTTAAACTGATACATGAATGCATTCAGTTTTAAAGAAGTAGCTAGCACAGCCTTTGAGAGGCATAGTTGTCTTTTCTTTTTTAATATTCCACATTCAGTTTAAGTAAGTTAATTATGTGTTTATTACTCCCTTGTTTCTGGACAAAAGAAAATAGTACATATTTTTAATTACCTTAATGTCTTTTCCCCGGAACAAGAAATCTCTCTAATCATATTAAAGAAGTTGAATGCAGATTCCATGTCGTATTAAAACAGGTGGTAAAACATCTGCCAGCCAGGCAGTAGGATTATATTTGCTTATTTTAAGTGAAATTAATAGGCCAGCTTCATCATGGTATGAATCATCGAAAGTCTATGGAATTACAAGAGGGATATTCTGTAGCTGTTCCGATTGCGGAAATTAATTGATATTTCTAGTCATCTGGACTTCTCTGTCTTCTCTTGGTCGTATTTTCATTGCTGTGCTGGAGAAGGAATGCCTGAGGCTCTTGTGATACTTTAACTAGGAAGCAAGATCTCAGAAATCTGAGCTGTCATTTCCACAGCGTCAATGTTGATTGTTATTTACTTGTGCTTGTGACTTCTCTGTGGGCCAAGAACGTAGTCTTATATATAAAATTAGAGGAAGTGAGAAACTAATAATGTGTTCTGATTTAAAATCGGGGAAACAATGTCAGCCAAACCTGCATCAGATGTATGCTTTGTGATAATCTGACTGTGTAAACAGAGTGTACATTTGTTTTAAATTCATCATGTAGAGATGCAGAAATTTTCTCTGGTTCTGCAGTGGTGCTGTTTTTAGCATCTTGTAGCAGTTTTGATGTCTGTGCTGGGAAAGAGATGGGATTTATGACCCAAGATGTGCTCTCAAAAATACTTTTCCTTTTTCTAAAGTATTAAAATGAGTAATCCATGATGGCAATAAATAACAGTTGAAGTGCAAATCAATTCCTGAAGCTTTCCTCAACTAAATATTAGAAGTTTTGATGGACTCGCCTGAATCTTATTTTAGTTGCCAAGCTGGCTTCTCAATAATCTGATTGCTTAAGTATAATGATTTTTTTTAATTGGCTGAGTAAATGATACTACTCTGTATAGTCTGTGATGGGGAATTTAGAAGGGATTCTGTCCCAAACAGGGTGATGGAGTAATGTCTCTATTAACTTCCTATTGATTCCATCAAACACCTCTTCCATTGTAGTCGTTCAGTCACTGATCAATTTAGACTAGATTTATTCGTATGCTTCCTTGTTTCCATACATTCTCCGTGGCTGACTTGCAAGTGGAAAATTATCTCGCTTTGGATCATCTTATATTTTACAAAAAATACTCCCTGAGAATAAAAGCAAAGAAACAAAGGCTAGAGGTGTTTATTTACACCTTCATGGAAAGCATTATAAAATGCCAATTAGAGTGTAGCAGTCTAATTCACGCTGCAAAGGTGGTATAACAAATTAAAGCAGAGTTAACTTTGATGGTTTCTTAACCAAACTTACTGTGTCTCCTAGAAGACGTAAAGACAGACATGAAGCCAGTGGGTTTTCAAGACGACCAGATCCAGATTCTGATGAAGATGAAGATTATGAAAGGGAGAGACGAAAAAGAAGTAAGGGAGCTGTTTATGTTCTTTATGGGGACAGACGAGCAAAAGATGGGAGGGGGAGTTCCCAGTCCTGTGTCTGTTTCGTGGATTCTGTACTTCTCTGTTCTCAGCTGATAACTGTACTGTTATTTCTGAACCTTTAGAACAAACCGAGCATTTTATTGCACCATAACTGTTGTAATGCAGAAAACCGTTCTTTTGCTGGAGGCAAAAGACAGCTAAATTACTTGTGGAAAGGCCTCTTTTTATATCAGTTTGTAGATAGCTGTTTTAAGTTTCTGCATGGTGTAGATTCCAGGAAAGGAGGGACACACGAGATCAAATCAGACTGTGAGAATCACTGTTGACTTTTCACTACTAAAGCTTACCATTCCTGCGTTTGTTATTTGAATGCCCTTAGAAGTAGTTGGAAGACGTACATCTGGGTGATGAGATCTCTTTGCATAAACAAAATTAAACTTTATTTTCCTTCAGCAACAACGTTACAGTGAATAATTCAGATGTCTTATTTTTAAAAAAGAAAATTTCTGACAGGGGACGCTTGAAGTATTTGCTCTGCCTTGGAAGTTTGGAACTACATTAGAATATTGCTCTAATGTATAGAAGGGGCTTTGTACTTTACTACTTTGAAAGTGTAGTTAATCTTGAACAGAGTATCCTTTTCATTTGATTTGATTGAGCAGTTTTAGGACTGAAGGTTAGTTTCATTGTAGCCTTTAATTTTGAAATGCTGTGAAGACACTTATGATAGATGCAGTAGGTAGTACATCACTGCATCTTGATGTTGTCTTCCTCGATGTGCTTTTCATTCATTTCTAGTTCACCACTGTTGAAACTTCTCAGACTGCTCTCTTGCTATTCTGCTCTTTATAGAGATGTATGTTAAGAATTGGCTGGTAAGGAGCCAGCAACTTATTAAGATTTAGTGAAGCTACTCTGAGCAGCAGAACCTTGTCATACCAATATGTTGTCTTCCATTTTGCTTGTAGGTATGGGAGGAGCTGCCATTGCACCACCCACTTCTCTTGTTGAGAAGGACAAAGAACGTAAGTACACCAAAGTCCTGTTCTTTAAAACCTGGCAGTGGTGTTTATTTCTCACTCAACCTTCTCTTCAGTTACGTGGCCCTGCTGTTCTTCCCGTATGATTCTTTGTGGCAGGAGAACTTGCAGTAGTTCTTTGTTGATGAGGGGAAGCTGGGGGGAACCTGCGATACTACTGTGCTCGACATCTCTCTTCTAAAGGATTCTTTCCGTATTGCTAGAGAAGTGGTTTGGCAAGCTGGTCTGTTACAGCCACACTCAGTTATTCATTTATGATGTGAAAGTAGAAATGTCACAGACAGGTTTCTCTGGATAGACTAGAAATCTCGGCAGCACGGAGAGGAAATTTTTCCATTACTGTTTGCTTTAGGAGATACTTTATGAATGTGTTTTCTGGAGGGGTTGTGCACTACAGACAGAATGTTTGAGGGATACGGTACCCGCCAGAGAGATGTGTGTGCACTAGGGTTTCCTTCAGTCAAGATAGCTTGAAGATTGCAGTTGTCCACTAGATGGCATAATCTTCCTGTAAGAACAAAACTTGCTTTTTTTTTTTGCGCATCTAATTCTCTTACATTTTAAAATTAAAATAATGAACATCACGTTGTGTATGTCACTAAAAAACAATACGAAAAAAGAATCTTACGCACACAAACTTTCCTTTGGGAGTCCTGATTTTATTTATGAGAAGATTCAAATTTAAAAAAAAAAAAAGCTTGGCAGAGTAAGTGAATGATATAATCGTGAAACCATTTGAAGTGTGTAAATATTAAGAACAGAAAGAGGTTGTTTTGAGTAAATAATTAAGAGGAATTGAGTGGTGTCAAGGAAAAGTAAATATAGGCTGGAAATGGTAGAAATATCCTGAGGGGGAGAGCTTTCAAAATGTGACATGATCTCACAAGGAAACCTTTGTACAGCTTGTTACTTGATGCTCAAAGCTAGGCTGGAAAAACAGAGAGTATTGCTGTAGCAGAAGTCCCGCAGTCCAGTCCATCTGCTGCTTAAATAGGGATATTTTTTTTTTCCTCATATGACATCCCCAAATTTCATGCCTGACATTTTATTTGGTAGACACAAGTACCAGTTTATAAGAAAATAATCTAAAATAAAGTCAGTCTAAAAGTCCATAAGTACATTCAAAAGTGTGTTCTGTATATTTCCTTTAGTGTCCTGTAGGCTTTTTTTTTTCCACATTTTGCCATGTGACTTGTCTGTGGAAGGTAGTTTAATAATCTAATCAGTATAATAGAAATATTTATATAGATACAGAGATATATATCTCCATCCCCCAGGAAAAGTTGCAGCTCAGAAATTGTCAGTGAGATCTCTTAAGGTTGTATAAATACTTTGCTTGGGGTTGCATTTGTTCTTCTTAACACACTGATTTCTCTTTTGTGTGAACATACCGTGTACTTTTCTTTAAAGTCCTCAGGCCCCAAGGTGTGTACACCAATCCATTTCTGCCCTAACTCTGTTCCTGATGAACGGGGCTCTTAAGTTCGCTTGTTCTCTGTCTGGATAAATTGATTGTTGTGCAGGTGGCCTCTAAATGTTTCTGTTCTCCATTTGAGAAGAGGTTAATAAAGGTATTGTAGACTTATGGATACAAACACGCTGTATATCGTATGAGGAAAATCCAGAATAACTCAACTTAAATCTTGTTTCTGAGGGGGAAGGATAAGTGGATGTTAAAGCAGCACCTGCAGAGGAAACAGTCTTTTGATTGGGATTTATGTGGAAGACTTTTTTTTTTTTTGGTAGTTTGTTAGTATTAAAGCAGAAAAAAGTACAACTTGGCAGATGAAGAGCTGTCTGTAACGTAGTTGGATTAAAGGCATAGTACTCTGGTGTTCGTAACAAGTAGGTAGTTTGTGCAAAGGGTTTTACTGAAAAACCAAAAGTCTGCATTTTCTTCAGCTGTAGCATCGTTTCCATATGAAGAGGAGTCAAGACCTCGGGCACCATCTTCCAAAGCAGCTATTCCTCCTCCAGTGTATGATGAGCCAGAAAGACCTCGTTCCCCCACGGGACCCAGCAACTCTTTCCTTGCTAACATGGGGTAAATGATTGACTTCTGCACATTTTGTGGGAAAAGACATTAGAAGGTGGTAGAAAACAAAAGTTAAAATAGTTTGTCAGTAGAGAAGAATACAACCCATTGCCTGTATGTGGTTAGTCTGGGTGCGTATAATCCTAGCTGGCAGGATACAGAAAAAGCAGTGGATTTACTCGGTGGAGAGAAATGCATTTGAGGTGGTTGTATTCAAGGCAGCACTTTTAAGCGAGTTCTGAAGCCACATTCCAGTGTAAAGTGTTTATGGCTTGTACAAGCCAAGCTAATGTAGTATACAGGAAAACACAGATGGCGTGTTAGTTCCTCTGGGTTTCTTTTCCAGCTTTGTCTTAAAATTGCTACGTACCAGTGGGCAAATCATTTCAGCTCTGCTTTGTTTGTTGTTCAAAAATTCAAAGCATATTTGCATGAATGTAGCAGCTGTGGCTGCAAATCAGCCCGTTTACTTTTCTGCCTTGGTTCAGCGTTGTGTGTAATGCTTGTGTTACTACTGTGGCAACAAAGTCGAATTTATACTTAAAAACAGTGTACAGACCTCATTTGAAAGGTGGTGTGGTTGGCTGTGGTCCTTATCAGTTGCATCAGGTGCTGCGGAAATGCAGCCTCAGTGTAGTCAAAACTGTCCAGGATGAACACAGACATAAACGTGTAGCTTATTCCATTTTGGAGATGGTTTTTTGATGCGTTTTTCTGATAAAAGAGCCTTTTTCTTTTTTTTTAACATTGTCCAGAAAAAGGATAACCAAACTCAGTACTGCTGGACCAGTTTACCCATTGTTGCCACCGCTTAGCAGTGCCCTGGGGCCTTCACTTCATAGAAGGAAGTGCTAAAAATGCGACCTAGCCTGCCTTACTTTGACCACACGATTGGCTACTCTTTATTCTGTGGCTTAGAGTTCTAAGCTTTCAGTATTATGTAGCCAGACTTCTTGGCCTATTTTAATGTGTCTTTGTATTTTTCACATGCTGTGCTTAGAAAATAGTCATGTTGTCACTGATCCTGCGTTTTCTGTGTAATCTTATGTGCCTGTTGATAAAATGGGGGTGACTGAGCGTAGCATGTTTATTGTGGCTTAAACTAGTATACCATGGCATATTCTTTTATGTTTTGGCCTATCCATGGTCTCCAAAAAAATGTCAACACGTATAGGTATATTTTGATTCTAAATATTTGGTGGGAATTTCAAAACCTGTCAGTGGAGGTGCTTTTTGTAAGGTACTTATAAGAAAGGGTATCTTTTTTATAGGTGGGGGACTTTACTGCCTCAATATGTTCTCGAAAATTCATAAAGATGACGTGTTTAAGTTAATACTGAGGCTATCCAGATTTGTTATAGGAGGGGCTAGCAAAACCACGTACTCTGGAGCTTATGCCAACTTGGAACTAATTAATAGTAGAATGTGATCTAATGTGGGAAGTCGATTGTTCTACATCTGCCTTCTCTGTCAAGCTTTTGATACCAGCTGCTGACAGAGATAAGAAACTGGACTAAACAGACCTTTGTCTAATCTGATTTGTGATTTACTATCAGTAGCCTGATCTAGTGAAAGATGTCCCTGCCCAGGGTGGAGGGGCTGGACTAGATGATCCCATCCAACCCAAACGGTTCTATGGAGTGTGTAGTGCTGGCTTGCGCTGCTAATGGAAGTTGGGTTGTATTTGGAAAAGTGCGGACAATTTTGTTTAATCAACTTCCCCAACAGCTCCAACCTCTGTCTGTAATTCGGAGGATTCATCTTCATCTTCCATTCTTCTTCACAGGATGCTGTGAGGTTGTAAAGTTGTGTAGAAGCTCTTACGTTTTCATTCTCGATGTAATGAGATTTTAGGAGGTAGAGTATTTGAGCAGTCAGGCAAGAAGCAATGTTCATGTTTTGTGTAAGAAACCTTTACTAACGGATGTTTTTCTCTTTGCAGAGGGACAGTGGCTCATAAAATCATGCAGAAGTATGGTTTCAGAGAGGGCCAGGGGCTGGGAAAGCATGAGCAGGGGCTGAGCACGGCACTCTCAGTAGAGAAAACAAGCAAGAGGGGTGGCAAGATCATTGTTGGTGATTCTGCGGAGAAAGGTAATTTTGTCCTACGCCAATAAATTTGTGAAAAATGGTCAGGGAACAATAGTAGTTCAGGCATAGTGGAAGCTCCTAGATTTTTTATTTACCATCTGTCCTTGCAGAAAATACTAGAGTTGGGAGAATGACTCGTATTCCTTCTTGTGGAAATTTATCTTTTTTTAAAGTGGTCCTCTATTAATTATTTTAGCTCATCCTCTCTTTCCCCCGTTGCTTGTGCTCCTTTAGTGTTTGGATGCCTCTTCTCTTCAAGGGGTGATCTTGCTCTGCTCCTGCTGGCTTTCTCCCTAGCACGTGTTTTTGATGCTGCCCTCATTTCCCTGCTGTTGTTTGATGTAGAGGCGACATCTAGGCTTACTAGAACTGCACCGCTGAGCACAAGTGTTGGAAGTCAGGAGATGTGATTTTTAGTTTGCAGGGGATCTGATACAATTCTGAACTTACGAATTATTTCCCTCAAAGAAATAGTACGTTGTCAGTATTCTAGCTTAATTCACATTTTGCAGAAATTATATTTCTCCTATTGTCTTTCCAAGTAGCTACAAGTTCTGAAATGACTGTTCCTCCCCAATATGAAACTACATTTTGTGGCTTTTATTCTATTGTTTGATAACAGTAAGATTCTGATAAAAGCCCCCATATAAGTTTTAAATTAGCTTTAATCTTAAATTATTCCGTGATTCACTGTTCTATCTTCCTGGCAGAAACGGGCAAGAAAGCGGATTCTAACCCATTGACCGAGATACTGAAATGCCCAACTAAAGTGGTCTTACTAAGGGTAAGTTGAGAGTAAGGGAACATTTTGGTATTTTCAGCGTATGTGACTGGTTGAAATGTTTAAAACTACGTTCCTATTACAGTGAATGGGAACAGTTCGAACAGTTCTGGCCTGCACCTGCATGGTGCTTTGTATGGTGGGGAAAATGTGTGTTTTCCTGAGAAGTTGTGACTGTAAATCGACGCTGCTTTAGATTATACAGTTCCCTTGTCTTAGTACCAGGGAACTTGTCTCCTCCTGTGGCTTTGGACTGGTAAACAGAAGCTTAAAGTATTTGTGGTCACAGTTGCATGTGTCTGTAGTTCACCTACATAGTGGATGTAGTCTGTACATACAATTAAGTTAGGTTTATTCTTTTAACTTTCAGAACATGGTGGGTGCTGGGGAGGTGGACGAAGATCTGGAAGTTGAAACTAAAGAGGAATGTGAGAAATACGGCAAGGTTGGGAAATGTGTCATCTTTGAGGTAAGAGATAATCTGTCTCTCGTTTTTGGCTGCTCTGAAAGCAAACTGGGCACTTGTCCCTCGCAAATGGCTTGTTACTGCCTAAGAGAGAAAGGCCATAGATCAGAAGATCTGGCAGGGTCCTTTGCTGTCTTGTGATGCTGGATTTTCCATGTATGTAAGATACAAACTTCTAATGTCAGAAACTGGGCAAAAATCTCTGGGTATCTTGCTTTTTATTACGTTCCCTTCACTACTTTTGTGAAGAACGGCGATTTAAAATGTTATTTTTGCTGCTGTTCTAACTGCTTCTGGTTTGGGGCGTACTTTTTGGTTTGTTTCAGATTCCTGGTGCCCCTGATGATGAAGCTGTAAGAATATTTTTAGAGTTTGAACGGGTTGAATCTGCCATCAAAGGTAGGACACTAATTCATGTCCTGTGAACCTCAGTTAACTTCTGTAGAGAGGTTAAACAGTCTCGCCAACTAGACTGTTTAGCTAAAGAAACATTGGGGGTTTTTTTAATTGCTGCTTGCTGACCTGCTCTTGGTTTCCATTCCAGCTGTTGTGGATCTAAATGGAAGATACTTTGGAGGCCGAGTCGTGAAGGCTTGTTTCTACAACCTGGACAAGTTCAGAGTTCTGGATCTGGCAGAGCAAGTTTGATTTTAAAAATCTAGCCCGAGGTGTCACTGTTTTGGCAATCACGTTTTCAGCAGTAGGCTGGGAATAAAGAAGAGAAAAGTAGCTTTCCTAGCAAACTGGAAACAAGCCTCATTGAATGGATTTTTCGCATTCGTTGTGACTTACATTTTTTGTAATATAAAGCCCTTTGAAAGTAAGATTCACGTCTGTGTGTTTTGACTTGCACAGTTCTGCTTATTGCTCTGGGGATCCTGGTTTTTTTGAGCTTTCGGATTACTTTTTTCTTTTGAAAACCTACTGCTGAGGAGATGCTTTGTCTGTAGTCCTGCTTCCTTGTTCTGGTGCTTCATCACGGAGTCCCTGTGCCGCATCCACAATAAGTGGGAAGCTTTGGAAAAGGACTGTGTGCTATCAACGCTTCTCTTCCCTGGTGGTATCTCTCAGAGTTACAGCTTTGCTTGCGTAAGTCCCGTCTGCACGCCAGAGTGATTTGGGGTCCGTTGGCAGCTAGTCAGAACAATGGTTTCTATGCCAGAATGGAGACTGAAGTAACAAGGAAGGAGTCTGTCTTTCTTCCCAAATCCAAAGAAAATACACATTTAACCCAGGGGAATGGAAGGAGGAAGGAATTTAAAATGCGTAGCTATTTGAATCGGAATGAGTGGACTGTTAGCAGGAGCCCTGTGCTGTCAGGCAGTCTTTGCTAGAAATATCCGGGCTTAACTGATCACAGCTCATAATTGAAATGCTATAGGTAGAACTGAGGGAAACTTTTTCTTGTATCTGGCCAGCTATCAGGTTCTCACTTCCTCTAATGTCACACATAAGTAACTAATTTTTTGTTTAATTGATTCAAACCTGGCATTTGCTTGCTCTCTGTGTATATTTCTATATTTGAGGTCAACTAACATGAGGGTTAGGCTTTTGTTTTTTGAGAAAGGGTGACTGAAAGTTTTCAAAGTAGGTGGCGATCGAAGAAAATTCTCATGTGAAAATCTGGAGAGTTGACAAACTAAACTACTAAACACTATGACCTCCAACTTTTTTTTTTTAATCTGATGTGAAATAATACATAGCACTCTGCTCCTGATTTTACGTTTGCTTTTTGTTTGGCAACAGTAAGTGACAAACAGTTGGCAAGAAGTGGCTATGCGATGATGGCAGTTGTGTCTCTGCTCCATTGCACCTACAATTGTACAGATATTAAAAATGGAAGTGAGCTCTGAGGGCATTTTCACTGTTTAAAAGCTGATGCTGGATGTCTTTTTCCTGTTATACACGTGTATTGGGGGGAGGGGGTATAGACCTGTCGTTGATCAATGCTGTGAATATCTCCAGTTAATGCCCTTTTATTAAGTTTTGGCTGCAGATCTATATGACAAACCCTTGGTCTTGTGTTTTTGTCTGCTTGTGTTCCACCAACCTCTGTACAAACATTTGCTTGTAAAACAGGAAACAATTTTTAAAAAAAGCTTGTATTTTACCTATGGTGTGTTGGCTTCCTTACTCTCTTCTTCTGTTGCACAAGGCCTTCCCACAGAGTCAGTCCCTTCTACACCACATGTCCTGCTGTTGGCAATAGTTGCATTCCACCATTGGAAAACCTCACTGCAGCAGAGGTGATGAACCGGCCTGACTAATACTAAAACCACAGGACTTGGGGCAATAACAGCATCTAAATTCTGTTATTGGCTCTGTTTTCTCTTTGACCTTGAGCAACATTTTAAGGCCTTTGGTACTATGTAGTAAAACAAAGGAATTAACCTAATAGGAATTGGCATGGATTTGCTTGTAAGAGTCAAATAATTTGAGTGACATGCTGTAGAAGGTAAAGCGCTGATAACTGATTTTGTATAATCTGAATTTAGCTGGAATATGACGTGGCTTTAAGCAGCGTGATTTGCTTATGACTGACTTTGGCAAATGCTGCTGTTCTGAGTGACAAGCTGTAAGCATTTCCTAAGCTACACGGACTGCTTCCTGTGTCTTCTGACAGCTGTTCTGCTGTTTTCTCTGTATACCAGCTTCTGAGCTTCCAGTTTGATGAGTTGGAGGTTTTCCATTTGCTGACAATTGCTTTACTGGCAAGTTTTAAACCGTTTAGTTTGGGAAAATCCTTATTGTTGTTGAAGACTTAAGGTTAAAGTTTGCTCCTGGAGGTGCAGGGGAGATCACAGAATCATTGAATGTTAGGGGTTGGAAGGGGCCTCTGGAGATCATCTGGTCCAACCCCCCTGCCAGAGCAGGTCCACCTACAGCAGGTTGCACAGGATGGCGTCCAGGCGGGTTGGGAATGTCTCCAGAGTGGGAGACTCCACCACCTCTCTGGGCAGCCTGTGCCAGTGCTCTGCCACCCTCAAAGGAAAGAAGTTCCTCCTCATGTTGAGATGGAACTTCCTGTATTTGAGTTTATACCCGTTGCCCCTTGTCCTCTCACTGGGCACCACTGAAAAAAGACTGGCCCCCTCCTCCTGGCACCTTCCCTTTTAAGTATTTGTAAATTAGTGTTTTGTGTAGGAGATTCGTTCTATAAATAATTTTCTGTACCACGAGGTCATTAAGACAGCATGAGCATACCTCCTTCTGAAGAGTTAGCAGACCTACGTTGCCTTAGTTTCTTCTCTTTTTGGGTACTTGCTTTGGTGGGTGCTGTACAAGTACATGACGTCGGAGCCTGGTTTGTAAGCAGTTGTCCTCTAGGTGCTGCCACAGTAAATCCAAACACCTACAGAGGTGTGGAAACCTGAAAAGGATCAGACATACTGACTGAGGTCCGTCCTCTCCGATAATGTAGTTAGCAGCAAGTATTTTTTTGCAAATGCATATTCTTCCATTTAGCCTGCGTTGATGTCTTGGCTCAGACTCTCTCGGGTATGGCTGTCTCTTGCATGTCTTTAAAAATTTGCGTCTGAATTTACTTCTCTACTTCCTGCCTCCTCTGGAAACTTCTTACTGACCTTTTTCTATTTCTAGTAGTTTCTCAAATTACTTTTTATTTAACACCTCCAGCTCTTCCGGCTTACACATCCAACTTTTTTTTTCCTTCCGTGATTCATCAGCGCCCTCTCAAAAGGCTCAGCAGCACTTAATTTGGAGTTCTTCGTTGCAGCTACAAAGTTTGACTCGTTTGGTTTTGCGTAGTTGAAATTGTGCGCCCCCCTTTTTCTGTAAGGTACGTACTTGTAACTGTGCTCTGAAGCAATAATATTTTGGTTCTCTTTTTGTGTGGTGCCTTAAAATGTTATGGTTTTACAGAAAATTAAGAGGAGGGTGGCCTGTCCAGGTATGTTTACTTTATTGGCACTACAGTATTGGTTGTACCGCTTCAGATGAAGCATTTGGTATTTTTCAGGCCTGATTTCCTGAAGTTAAGCTTTAATTCCACGTATGCACGTTAAGTACTCTGATTGTCTAATGTGCTGAATAACTGAATCTCCTCTCAGGCTAAGTATGAACTGTTCGTTACTTCTGGGAATCTAGATTAGATGCCTACTTAAGAGAGATTTGACAGTGTCCTGAAGCTAACAGCAAGCTGAGAGGGACGTGTAGGACGTGTCAGCCCCAGCTGAACGAGGTGTCCCTTAGCGCATTATCAACCCTGAAGTCTTATAAACATGGATTTGTATAGTGGCATAACCACTTGCTGCCTTGTTCTCTTCCTAATTTCTAACAGTGGCTGCTATTGAGTGCTGTGTTCAGTTTTGGGCACCGCAGTATAGGAGAGACATTGAGGTGTTGGAACGTGTCCAGAGAAGGGCAACGGAGTTCGTGAGGGGTCTGGAGAACAAGTCTCATGAGGAGCGGCTGAGAGAGTTGGGATTGTTTAGCCTGGAGAAGAGAAGGTTGAGGGGAGACCTTATCACTCTCTACAACTCCCTGAAAGGAGGTTGTAGCGAGGTGGGGGTCAATCTCTTCTCCCAAGTAACAAGCGACAGGACAAGAGGAAATGGCCTCAAGTTGTTCCAGGGGAGGTTTAGGTTGGATATTAGGAAAAACTGTTTTACCGAAAGGGTTCTCAAGCATTGGAACAGGCTGCCCAGGGAGGTGGGGGAATCACCGGCCCTGGAGGGATTTAAAAGACAGGCAGACGTGGTGCCGGGGGACATGGGTTAGGGGTGGTTTTGGCAGAGGTTGATAGTTGGACTCGATGATCTTGAAGGTCTCTTCCAACCCAAGTGATTCTATGATTCTATTTTACCAGCAGGGAGGTATTGACTTGATGCTTTTGTAGTTGTTACAAGGCCAAGGTTTCGTTCCTGAGTGGTAACAGCTATTTTGGAGCCCATCATTATGTACATAGGTTATGATTGTATTTTCTTATTTGCAGTGTCTGCACTTAACTTGTGTTGAATTTCAGCCGTCTCCATTTATCACTTGCCTACTTTGTGTCAGGCTAAAGAAATCTAGGGAGATGGAGCTTGCAGGGAATGTTTCTAACATTACTATTGACAAAATCTAAACTTGCTTTACCAATATTACATGAAAGGTGAGAGCTGGTGCCTCCAAGAATTTGCTGTCTGAATAGTCATAGGAAGAGGGAGGGAGGCAGACATGAAAAGTGTCTTGCCCAAGGTCATGCAGAAGAGTGGTTGGAGAGTTGGGATTACACCCCCTTTATGCAAGCAAAATCCACATTCCTGTGGAGCCGCTTTTTATTTTAATGCCAGAAAATGGCAAGCGCTCTTAGACTTGGACTTTGGACTCTGAAGTGAATTCAGCTTCAGAGGAGAAGGAGACGTCATTTGTGTGCTGCAGTCTGTGTAAGCGCTTGCCTTTCGAGGGACTTATCTGAAATCACGTTCCTGTGGTAGGTTTTTCTGTATGTTGGGGTATTTTGCCCATCTGTTCAGGAGAAAATGTGCATTGTAACCCTGCATGGTTTTCATAAAGACAGAAAAATATGGAAGACTTCAAAGAGGTTCTTAAACCTCTTAAATCTTCCTTGCTTTGCAAGCAAAAGCCTAATGAGGGAGTACTTTCTGTCCTTACAGCACTTTGTGCAGGAGGACCCAAGCAAGACTTAGATTCATCCCATGTTCAATTAAGTTAAATCCCATGTTCATACCTGGGGGTTTTTCCTCCCCTGGTGCAGGACTTGGCACTTCTCTTTGAGCTTCATGATGTTCCTGCCAGCCCATTTCTCCAGCCTGTTGAGGTTCCTCTGGGTGGCAGCACGACCCTCTGGAGTATCAGCCACTCCTCCCAGCTTGGTGTCATCTGCAGCCTTGCTGAGGGTACACTCTGCCCCCTCATCCAGATCATTAATGAAGATAGGTCCAGAACTGGACCCAGTATAGACCCCTAGGGTGCACCACTAGTTACTGGTCTCCAACTGGACTTTGTGCCACTGATCACCACTGCCACTAAGCAGTTTTCAGTGTGCCTCAGCGTCTGCTCATCCAGCCCATACTTCAACAGCTCCTCTATGAGGAGGAGCTTATGGGAGATGACGTTTGAAAGCTTTGCGGAAGTCCAGGTAGACAATATCTGCTGCTCTCCCGTTGTCTACAAGGCCTGTCATTTCATCGCAGAAGGTTATCAGGCTGGTCAAGCACGACCTCCCCTTGGTGAATCCATGCTGTCTGCTACTGATGATTTTCTTGTCCTTCATGAAAACAGTTTCAAGGATTAAAACCAGAACCTTAGAAATACATGAAAATTCTCTAAAAATTGGAAAGCAGTAAGAGCATCCCTGCAGCTGAGGGTCGCTTACAGATGCATCTAGCATTGATAATGTGTTCCTCACTGGGTACAAGACTATAAAAGCCTGTTCTTTTCCCCAATAAAGTGAGAGCTGCTTGTGATTGCAGAGAACTTGTGTTGGTTACTGGTACAGAAAGTGCTTGTAAGTGCAGTACTATGCAGTAATGATTGACTCCTTAGGAGAATTCCTGCCTTTAGGTGATGAGGCAGTTGACCTTAAAAGAGGAATAGTGACGTTGGCAGCGCACTGTCTGTTCATCTGCCGTCAGCTGAGCAGTAAGAGTATACAGCCTGCCTGCAACTGCAGTGTTTATTTGCTACTTTGAAAGCCCCTATGTTTTTTCAGGTGCTGTGTGGATTTCTAAACCTTACATTTGCATTTCTGTATGGAAGGAGACCCCTCAAGAGAGACAGCATTGTGGTGGGTTGTTGTACCACCACTTCCAGATGCACTCGCTGGCCAAACTCCAGCGACTGCTTGGTGGCAGCAGGTGCCTGAGTTTGGGCTTCACCCCTGTGCCAGAGGAAAGAATTGGGCTTTTGTGAAATTCTGGATCTGTCAGCCAGGAGATTTGGCTTCCTGCTGTGCTGAGCTGCAGAAGAGGTTGGTTTTTCATAGATGGGTTTGAGAGTAGCGCCTGGGCTTGGGAATTTTTTGGTGTGTCCTGTGAGCAAGGCTTATAATAAAGGACTTCCCTCTTTCCCTGTGGTGCTGAAGATTTTATTCTAGCAGCACAGCAGTTCAAGAGCAATCCCAGAGCCTTTATCGTCTGGTCAATTTGGTTTATGTGGAACGTTGTTTTTCTCATGCCCTTTCCTTTGAAACCCTCCATGGGCTTTCAGAAATGTGAGGGGTTTGAGGTCAGTGCTAGAGTAAACCCATCGACCGAGGCACTGACGGGCAGCTGGTGACTGACTCCTTGCAGTGTGTTCCTCCGGAGCACGATGGGGACTACAAGAGAGCAGAAATACTGACAGGGACTTGTATCTGCTCTGTGAATGGAGGCTTCTGCTGTCCAAAACTCCAGCAGTGGTTTCTTTTGTGTCCCGTACACCACATCCAGACCTTTTGGGGAGATCTTAAAATAATGAATGTTCTGTGTCAATTCATATTGCAGGAGCCGTCATGGGCAAGCCTGGTGCTGTGTCACCATGGGAGAACAAAGTGATTCCTGTAGAACATTGCTCACACACCACCGCTGACTTCAGGTTATGGCTGTAAAAGGGAATTCTGTGATGTCCAGCTGGAGATGGTCAGGCAGCTCCTGACAGGAAGCGTGTTACTTGCCTGTGTGTTTTAATATGTGAACCCCATCTCTGCCCTTCTTTGGCCCAAAACTGCATTTCAGGCAGGTGTTTTACACCCGTGATGTAGTTTAGGGGATAAATACACCTGCGTTTCCTTTTTCTGAATGTTGGCTTGCTGCGGGGTTCTGGAGAAACGACTGGTTGAGCTGAAGAGGTAGGAGTGCTGGTGCTCCGAGTGATGCGTGAGAGATGTTTGTGGGTGTTTTGAGGTGCTGGTTGATAACTGGTCTGTGTGTGAGAGGAGACAGCTCTCGTGGGAAGGCTCTCATCTGTGCCTGTTACACATTTGCAGAGTGAGCTTGGGAACGAACCTTTTCCTCAAAGGACTACAGTGACATTTTATGCAGCATTGAGGATGATAAGATTTTTCAAGGATGAAAAAAATGGAGATTATGGGTTGCTTACAACGTCACCCAGCTCCAGAGCCTACGGAGCTTAACCTCTGGGCAGCTCTAGATGTAATCGTAGATATTTGTGTCTTGTGTCAGGAGCAACAAACAACAAGTACCTGCTTCTTTCTCCTCCTCACCAAAGGATCTGTGAACCCTGAAACTCTCTTTAAATGAGCATTTAGGATGGTAATACCACCTTGCTCTTTCTGCAGGCCAATGGGTTAGATGTGCTGTTTGCCTTGAATGTCCAGGGTGATTTTACCTGCTATTTACTGCAAAAAATCTTTTGTTGCTTGAGATGAAAGTTGACGAGTTAGTGGTGAGGAGAAGAAAATGGAATAAAGTCTTCAGGACTTCTAACTGTTGGGGAAAAAACAGTGGGCAAACCTAAAGTCTTCCACGTCTGTGTTCCTCAAGGGAGAAGCAAATGAGAAAGTCCTTGTGCCTGTGCTTGATAATAGCTTACCTCAAATTATGCAGTAGCTGACAATAAATACCAACAGGATCCTGTACTGGCTTCCTGTGTACAGAAAGCCTCGTGGCTTTCCAGATGCAGGAGCAAAACCACAGCTTTCCATATCGGTAAGCAAAGTCCTACCTGAATGGGGGGGAAAATGGACAATGGGGTGGAAAAGCTGCAATGGAAGATCGGAGAGGAAAACATCGCAATTAATTGGAGAAGGGATAGCGTGCCCACTTCTGCGGATTTTTCCTCTCATATTTCTCTGATTTCTGACCCCTGCTGAGCTCATGATTGTGGCTTTACAGCATTTCCTTTCTTTTCTTTTTAGCATCAGGAAATAGGGAAATCCCAAAGCACGGGGATTCGTGCTGTGTCCCCTTCTTAGTATAGAAATGTCAGAGCGCAGCCTCATGTCTTGCACCCAGCCAGTGTCAGCGCAGCCCAAGCTTTCGGCCCCGTAGATGTGGGTGGCAGGGGACGGGGGACTGAAGCTCTGCTCCCACCGGACCGTGTCCCCTGTGCAGGGCACCCCGCTGCCCTGCTTTTGCCCACCCATCTCCCAGCAGTTGTAGCACGTTCCCTCCAGCCGCGCGTTTGGTTTACAAGGTAAAGCAGCTTACGCTGGGGGTGGCTAAAGCCGGCACCAGAGGTTTTGCAAGGATGCTTTAAGTGGCACATGCTTTACTTGCTGAGAAAGCCCAAGACAGCTATCTAGAAAAGAAGGTTTTTCCCAAGAAGACAGCTGACCCTTTTTTTGCTTCTCTTCTTTTTATTCCTCCTGTAGGAAGAATGTGATTTTTTATTTTTTTTTCCCCCCAAAGCAGTTTTTAAGCATCTTGCCACTTCAGAGCCCTTGAGTTGGTTTTCCTCTCCCAGACTCCAAAGTGTGGTCTCTACCCTCCGTTTGAGAGCTGGCAGCAAGTCAACAGCTCAGGAATCCCTGTGGTCTTTAACTCATCACCAATTTCTCCACCTTTTCCCGCAGGCAGAGAGCTGGGTAGCTCTTTTGGACTTTGCTGCTTCGAACTCGTAAAACTCGTATAGCAGCTGTGAACCAAAACTCAAATGATACTCTAGCAAAAAACACAAAGCTGCCCTTGCACCTGCTCCTCTTGTGAGGATGGGAAGAGAAAACCAGTGGGTTTGGTGTCATTTGAGGCACTTTCCT
Organism: Chionis minor; assembly: GCA_013398295.1. Lineage (NCBI taxonomy): Eukaryota > Metazoa > Chordata > Aves > Charadriiformes > Chionidae > Chionis > Chionis minor. Next base: position 252,946 of record VZSF01009322.1, read on the forward strand.
GAAGTGCTGGGTTTCTGCAGTTGTAGTGACGCAGAGTTGTCGCTGGGAGAGGACATGAGCTGGAGCGGTTTGCAGTGACTTGTCTTCCCTCTTTGTAGGAGAGGGTGATGCACTCACCCAGCTCCCCTTTTTGGGGAGGTAATGAAGTGTGCTCCAACCAGGATCCTGGTGTTTGCTTCGAGCACAAATTGAAGAGGAAGACCCAGGAGCGTGCAGCCCATCTCCCCCTTCTGCACCGGGGAAAGCTCTGCACGTCGTCCCATGGGATACAACTCAGTTGCTTCTGCAGATGCCGTCCCAGGAGTATCCCATTCACCTGCAAGGGCTCAGCTCTTCTGAGGAAGTCGGGAATTTAGGGCTAATAAGGAAATCAAGTAAGTCCTGAAAATACCTGCAGCCATCACAGCACTGTTCATGTATTCTCCCCACTTCTTCGCTTTGCTTTCCACCTGATCGTTTCCAAGTGTTTTGCTTAGTTTTATTTCTGCCTACCAGATTGCTTTCTTTGTGGGCAAAGCCTGATGGTTTTTGATTTTCCTGCAGCACTTTTGCAGGCAAAGCATGGGGAACATAAAAGCCAGGAAGCTTGAGTCTAGTCTCCATTTTTACATTAAAAAATCATGATGTTGGCATCATAAAATCAATACATAGGGGTTTTTTTTCTGATTTAAAAAAAAAAAATAATTAACTGCATGGCAAGGATTTCCCTCACCAAGCCCGTACTGTGTGAAATAGAATTGATCAGTTGTTGCTCTGGATGCATCAGAAGAAGGATGGAGCTGTTTCTCCAAATGTGACATTTTTCTCTTCGGTGCCAGGCGGGTGTGTGGTGGCAGTTCAAAGCTGTGGGCGTCCATGGAGAGAGAAGACTGAGTTTCCTGCATGGGAAAAGCAAAATCCCATTTAGACACCTGCTCGAGCAGGCAGAGAAGCCACCAAGGTACGTATCTGACAGCGGGTGGTGCTGCTGCAGTGATTACTGCGTGCAGAACCCTCCTGGGAAATGCTGTCCAGTTCCTCTCTGGGACGTTCCTCTCCAAAACACAAAAGCTGATGACTGTGTGCAAGCCAGGAGAGGGGGACCTCAGGCTGTGCAAAGGGACCAAGAGCACCTAAGTGGTCCTAAGTCTTTGACCTGCGTTTCCCTAATCCAACCTTGTCTTGACACCTTTATAGAGCACCTAATCGTTGTGATATGAATACCTAATACCAGAGGTTAGCAAAAAGTAATCTGTCTAGGTCAGGCTGCAGGGGGGTTTGCACGTGGGGTTTGGCTGGAAAGTTTCCAAAAAGCTTTCCCAGCCCCTGCTGCGTTTTAAGCCCGGATGACCTGGGTGTGCTGCCCGCTCTCCCAGCAGAGACGGCGTTGACATTGTTAGTGAGAGGCCACAAGCCTCTTTGCAGCTTTCCCTCTGCTGAATTGGCAAGGCTGAAGCATCAGGCTTTGCCATCAACAGGCAGGGGGAGCTCGGCGTGTGGGAGGGAGCCGGGTACCAGGTGTCTCTGGCTGCCCTAGCGTGGAAGGATTAGCAAAGGCCTTGAAAACATGGGCACAGGCTGAAAACAGAAGCCTCGGGGCTATAAGCAGCTCGCTGATGGTCAGCCACTGGTGGCTGAAGTGCAACCTTGGGAGGTTGGCTTAGGTGTAAGAGCAGCAGCTTCAGCGGGAAAACAGCTGAGCGGTGGGATAAGGGGCCTGATGCTGCCCGGGGAAGCAGCAGCTTCAAGCAATGTGTAACCCAGGGGGTGAGGCCAGGGGCTAAAAGGCTGCCCGGGCACTCAAACGTCTTATAAAAAGGACAAGAGGATTATGCAAGCCTGATTGATCGTGTAAGCACGTCCCATGACATACCCAGCGCCAGCTGTTTCGAGCACCCTCGTCTCTTTTCTTGGGTTTGCGCCACGCAAGCAGTTCGAAACGTTATAAATATTTTAAACGAGCTGTTTGCATTATTATTTGCTTGTAGAGTACAGCCCTGGTAGTGAAGGAGATCCCCGTGACCAATTCTCAGGCTGAAACGACTGCGTGGCTCCAACCCAAGACGAGCACCCGACATCCTTGTCTCGCAGACTGCTACCACCCATTATCTTACTGCATCACTAACTGGAAAGGGAGGTCAGTTCAATAGTGATTTCCTGGCTGGGCAGCCACTGACAGGAAGATCCATTTCTCTCCATGTAGGCAAAGACATCTCTGCTTCCCTCAGGTATGTGCAGAAATGCTGAGCAGATTAGCCCGGCAGAGCATCCCATCTCCTGCGCCCCTTGATACAAAGCCTGGTTCAGTCCAAGGTGGGAAAGGCAAGTTAAATCTCCAGCTCGGCCAAAGAGGGTTTTTCTGGGGTTAAGGATGAAGCTGAGGGCTGCAGTCGCAGCATCGCAGCCAAATATGGGGTTTTAACCTGGAAGAAATGTAAAAGGACTCTTCGCTCAATTAGTTCTAACTAAACAACCCCACTAAAATATTGGCGGTCATTAAATCATGCTTATCCTTCCTTTGGAGACAGCTTCATACAGGACATGGCTGGGAAAGGTGCCCATGAACATCATGGCTGTAGATGCATCTCCCACAGAAACTGGCGCTTGGGAAGATCTCGAGAAACCGTCTGGGCCATCCCTCAGCCGCAGGGCAGGATCAGCGCTGGCTGAGACACTTCCCAGCCTGTTTGCCCAACCTGTTTCTGAAACCCCGAGTGATGCTGAGCCACCCACCCGCCTCTCTGACCACGCAGCCTGGCGTTTGTGCTCTGCAAAGAGGAGAGCCATCCTCATTTCACCCTCCTGGACCATATTTGGTTCAGTTCCATCTAAACCTGGGTTTGGGACCAGCTTGCTTCTCGTTGTTTTTCTTTTTTTAGTTGTTGTTGTTATTATTACTACTTTTATGTTGTTGAACAGTGAGTAAGGGGTGAGAATCCTGATGCACCAGGTTATGTTGGAAGGCTTACCTGTTTATTTAAACTGCCTGGCACCACTTAGCTGCCCGAGGTGTTTTCTGTGGGTGAAAAACAATAGTATCTAATATAGGGAATGAGGTAACAAGATGCTCCAACTCCTACGATGGCCTTGGCTGGAGCTTGGAAGCTGCTTTCTAGAAATTGCCCACGGGGAAAACAGAGAGCAGACATGTGGAGACCAGGGATGGTCCCCTCTGAGATCTTTCTAGCCCAACGTACAGAGTGACTGAAGCAAATCCCAGTTAACAACCAGCTGCTCTATTCACTTTGATTTTTCTGGGGAGCACATTCAGTGGAAGATGTATCTTGCAAATGTCTACCCTTGATGAGCAGCTGGGTCCCAGGTGACTGGCCTTGGTTTTGCCCGTGGGATGCTGCAGAGTAGTAAGTGCTTCACTGCTGAGTAGGTACCTCTTAAATCCCAAAATGCTCCTGGAGTGGCAGGAGCAGCTCACTCCATCTGCTTGCCTGCCCTGAGACTGGGTGCTTGCCCAGGGGGGGTTATTTAAGCTTTTGCACCGTTTCACGGGGGTGGCAAAGCCTCTCTGCCTTCCTGACCAGGTAATGGAAGCAGCTTAACAGGGATCTCAACCACCAGCCTCTAATACAGGACCTGATCGCACCTACAATGCTCTGAGAAGCTCCTACCAGGAAGTTTTCGGAGCTGAACTGACAGTGTCCAGGAAAGATCGATGTTGCAGGGGAAAGGAAAAAAAAAAAAAACAAAACAAAACCCAACCAAGGAGATTTGCACTTTCCAAGCTGTGCAGGCACTGAGCAGGATGTTACGGACAACAAATTTGGACATGAGCATCCAAACATGGATTTTGATGGACACGACACCCAAGTTTCTTATTTGGTCTAACCCTGAGCATATTGCATTATGTTTCTTTTGCCAAGCCCTGGAATCCTGCGCTGGAAATATTCTTCCAGAGATGAACTGCTGATCCTCATTTATCCCAGGCAATAAAACAGTAAAAACCTCTTTTTGTGTGTTATAGAGATTTGGAGGCTCATTGCTTCAAGGAGCAACGCTTGTTTTCCGGACTACAGCACTGGATTAGAGTTGGGCTCCCATTCCTGCTGGGGGTGGATCAGCAGAATTCCTGGCCGGTAGACAGGGAATGAGGCCAACGACTGGGAAGGAGAAGAAAGTAAGTTTTCTCGGCAAGATGACAGCATGTCCTCCACAATGCCCTGGGGATCGGGGATGTTTAGAGATGCCCACCCTGTGCCTGCTCCTGCCCGCCCGGGGCCGGATCCTGCACAGGGACCATGGTGGGTAGATGCTGGTACTTGTGCGTAGCTCTGCTCGCTTGGGCCCCTGGAGCAAGCCGGGGCAGCGCTGAGCTCCCCTTGCTCCCCTCCGTTCTCCCTTTAGTTGCTCCCCATTTCTCAGCCATGAGCTGCACAAGGAGCAGCCGGTGCCACGCGGCGCAAGAGCCTGTGCCCCCAGCAGGGCTCGGCAGCCGGCAGCAAGGGGTGGAAGGAGCCTGAAGGGTGCCAGAGGGGCTTTGCAAGTTGTGGAGCAGCATTGGGGCTTGCTGGACTGTCTCCAGAAAGCGCCGGCTGCTGCTGCTGCTGGAAAATGCAATGAAAGGCAGGTTGCAGTTGTGCCGCCCTGGCCTCGGGCATGGCTGGGGTATCCTTCTCCTGCACGTGGGTGTCGGGCCACGTGGAGCGAAGAAGCTGGGCTTTACCAGCTGGGCGCTGTCTGGCAGCGGCACGTGGACGTCTAGCCCAGCTGCCTTGAATTTTCCCAGCCTGCGGCCCTTTAGGGTTGCTAAATGTCCTGGAAGACTCCACTTTTTGAGGTGATTTTTTTTTTTTTTTTCCCCCCCAAGAAAAGAATTGCCCGCTCAATTTGCCTGGGCAGAGATCCAGCCCCAGCGTGACCTGCCGTATTTCCTGGGGACAAGGTAGAAACCAGCTGCTGCAACTGGTTCCGGTTGCTGGAAGGAAGCCCAGCAGCCCATGCCACCAGATCTGTGCTTTTGTCCCTCACAAGGTGCTGAGGCTCACGTACATCTCCTCATGCAGCAGCCACCCCGTCCAGAGCAGGGCAGAGGCAGCAATGCCATGTAAACCATTGATGTCCCTGCCATCCCTGCTGGAGTTACAGCTCTTGTAACAGAACCCAGGGGTATGTGTGTTTTTTCTGGAGTGCTCCTGACCCACTGGCTTAAACAGGTTTCTCCAGGGGGAATTAAGTCAAATCTGCCAGACTCTGAACTGGACCGGGTGAAGAACGTTCACCTTGACCATCACGGTGGGCTGGATGGGGCTGGAGCCTGCAGTAGATTGGGCAGGGAGGCTTTATGCCACCATGGCCACTGGCACAGGGATGGTTTGAGAAAGGTTTTGGTGACTCCAGGAGGGATAAGTGGTTCTGCAGGGAGCAAAGACACAGCAGAAAGCTCATGGTATTGCTGTTAACCACCAAGATGGAAGGACGGGGTCCAGTCCTGCAGAGCTTAAGGAGTTTCTCTTGAATTAGCTCCAAGCCAATGCCTCTTTCTACCTCCAGGGAGGGCAGTAAAGGAACCACAGTAAAAATAAACAACTCTCCCAGGTGGCAGTGCTCCACCTTCACCTCCTGCTCCAACCTGAGCTGCAGGTTGAATGGTGGATATTAAGCCACACAGATCTGGTTGCACTCCAAAACGCTGGGCTCAGCTCACAGCTCATCCCAGCCCTGTGCTGGGTGTCCCAGCTGTGATCCCAGGATTTGCACATCCTCAGCATGGGGGTTGGCACAGCAGGATCTGAACTTCCTATTGCCTCCTCCTTGGATGGTCCAGCCTGTGCAAGGGCAGCCAGGAGATGGTAAGCAGAGGGATTTGAGTTTCTGGCTCCCTGGTGTTGGAAGCGGTTGAGTTTTCCCAGTTTGGCCCAGTGCCACCACAGAGAAGATGGGATGGGTGCTCTGCTGAGCTCAGAAGGTCGGCGGAGGTGATGTGGGAGGCCAGACCCCCATTATCCCACCCACATCCGTTACAGCCAGTTCTGTACTGGTCCTTCCAGGAGAAAAAACCCCAAAACCCAAACCAAACCAAAACCCAGTTGCCAGTGCCTTAAATCTTCTTCTAAGGCCACCGGCTCCCTGTCACCTCTCTCCCAGCCCTGCTCTCTCCGGGAAGGGAAGGGTTAAAAGCTCCGAAATCGCAAGAACTTCCTCCTTTCTGCAGTGCCGGCCTCCAACCGACGCTGGTTTCTGCCGGGCTTTGCCCAAATATGTCCGTTTCCTTCTAAAAGAAGAAGGAGGAGGAAGGAAGAAAGAAAGAAAATATAAAGAAAAAGGGGGAAAAAAAGATTATATATAAGAGCGAGGCATCCGCGGGACCCAGGCGTCCGAGCGCAGCGCTGCCTCATGCCGTTCCGCAAAGGTAGGAGCTGGATGGGGGGG
>VZSF01009322.1:259632-280014 GCA_013398295.1 Chionis minor
CTCCTCGCTCCGGGGCAATAAGCAGCTCTGGGTGGTGCAAGGGCTGGGGAGGAGGAAGAAGCAGGGTGTTTTGGGGGCGCGGGGAGGGGGGCGGAGATGGTGGTGTATGTGCTGCTGGGGGGTTGTTTTGGGCGATGGAGGCTGAGAACTGGCAACCTGCCGGCATCTGTGGCGGTCCTTGCGAGATGCTCGGCTGGGGGAGCTGTGCCCTTGGGAGTCTAGGAGAGACCGGGGAGGTAAGCGGCTTTGGAGAGGGGTTCCCCCACTCCCGGGCAGCCCTCTTGCACGCCATGGTGCTCTCTGATCTGCACCCCAAACCGTCTCTTTTCCCCAAAATTCCATCCCAACAGCTGGCAGAAATCCCTCCTTGCCATCCCCTGGCCTGGCAGCGCGGGGCAGGAAGGACCCAGCTGAGACCTGACGTCCTGACACATGGGTGGGTGGACGAGTTTTCCATCCTCCCTGTCCCGCTATGAAGCAGAGGCCCTTAATGTCACCTCCTCGTCACCGTGACCCACGTCCCAGTGGGGTATCGTAGTGCGGGCATGGTGGGGCACAGGGCAGGATGCTTGTGGTGGCCCTTTGTCCTAGTAGCTTTATCGGGAGGAGAAACAGGGGGAAAAGTCTTTTTCAGGAGACACAAAAGCCAGGGGAGAGAGGGTAAAGTTGGGATGTGCAAGGACATGGGCAGAAAATGCTGCTCAGCACCTAACCCAGGCACTTCTCCGAAGTGGAGGGGTGTCTTGGGACCATGGGCAGCCGGTGCCGTGCCGGGGGCTGGTGGTGCTGGGGCAGGGGCAGAGGGTACCACTGTGGAGATGTTACACACTGCAGCTGGCATGGCACGAAAGGGCAGCAGGGAGGGAATGAAAATTTGGGAGAGGGGGGTTGGATTTGGTTTTTCTCACCTCTCCCTGCTCTGGGGAGGGTGTTTCGGGTGTGCGGCGGTTTGCCCGCAGTGATGTTCACAGGGCGCGGAGATTTATGTTGCCTTTTAAGGCTCAATGAAGCGTGATGTGGTTCACACCCTCGCATCTTGACAGCACAGCAGACTTCAGGTCTTGATTTAATTTTAGGAGATAAATGAATTCTTTTAGAGCAGAAGGAGAGATGCTGGGGGGTGGGCGGTCGGAGGAAAGCGGAGTGTGTCAGGCTTTATTAAAGCTGAGCCTGTGGGGGTGAGCATGGAGAGCCAGGGAGTGCTTCTCATGTTGGAGGGCACCTTGCGTGGCCCTGCTGCAGCCTCAGCAGGGATCCCAATGGTAAAAACCATGGGCAGGTCTCCAGCGCTTGGGGACGCATGGTGGCTTTGCAGTAACGAGGATGCATTTCCATCCGGTCCTGCCCAGCACACCTGAACTGGGAGGACCCATTTGTTGGGGCACCGTGCTGTGCTTGCTGTCACTTTTAGACACCTGGAGCACAGCTAACCTGCGAGTCCTTGGGACCTTGCTATGGGCGATTCAGTTCTGCAGCCATTGTATCACCCTCGCAGCCATAGCTCGCCTACGAACTTCCTCTAGAGGTCAACCTTGAAATGCCAGAGCAGCTGCCTGCAGCTCCTCGCATCAACTTGCAGCTCCACCTTGGGAAGGTCCAACACAGAGGTCAGTGTGGATGCGTTTTGTCCACCCCTTGTGCACATGCATGCTGAGTTCATGCTGGAGACCCCCCCAAGGACCCCTTCTTCTTGCAGATGGAGACTGTAAGACTTGCGTAGACTCGGACAGACGGTGAGTTCGGCCATGACAATGCTTGTAGAGGTTCTCTGTAAGGCCTGGCTGCAGTCTGTGTAGATGTGACCCCAGCTGAGAGCATCCCATTGGTTTGATGGGACACCCGTGTCACCAGCCTTGCCTAGAGCACTGCTCAGGGGCTGCAGCGGGGCTGCCTGGGCTTCCCATGAGCACGTCTATAAGGCACCAGGCAGGAAGGTTTTGGAGAGCACGATCTTCTGGCTGCCCTTCAAAAGCTGCGCAGAGCGAGCTGTGCATATCCTTAGCTTGCAGGAGACTCGGGCATGAAGATATTTTCCCTGTAGTTCAACTCCGTGCATTAAAAATCTTTGCTGAAGGTGGTGGCCTCGGCCTGATTGGAGTCAGGATGCCTGCCTGATCCTCCCAGAGGAAAACCGGGACTCCAGCCAGCTCAGCAAGGAGGCTGAGCCTTTCCTTTGGGAGCCTTCTGGGAGCTGCGTCTCACCCCAGGGCTTGCTCGCCACCATCTCGATCTGGGATGCAAAGAGGAGGCTCTGCCTAAAGGCTGCTGCTCTGCAAACCCCAGGTAGCTTGAGGCACATGGAAACTTTGGGATGTGCATTTTGGAGGCCCTGAGCTGTCTCTGCACACCCTGGCATGTAGAAATGGAGTATCCTGGGGAGTAAAATGCAAACTCCACCCTAGCTCTGCCGGCTTCTCACCGCTTGCAGCTTTGGCATCACTTTCCTGGGTCTCCTGGACAAGACCATGCTAAATCCTCATTGCCTTGGCTCTGTTCTGCTTCCTTTCTCCCTGGGCAATGCCAGTGGCGTTGCCCCAGGACCTGCACTTCATGTCTGCACAACAGTTGCCATTTAGCCGACCCCGAGGCATTTGGCCGGTTTTCGATATTGAAGAAAGGTATTTCGAGCAGAGGTGCTCGAGGACAGCTGGAAAGAATGAGCTTGGGGCAGGAATTCATTTCTTACGGCATCGCCACATCAGCTGGGAGCGCTGCAGAAAAGTCCTGATCCCCGAGCGGTGCCATTACCCTGGCAAAGCCCCATCTGTGGCTGCAGCTCTGCTGGCAGGAGGTGGTGGGAGCTTTCACATAAAATGCCCTTCGCCCCGCCTGAAAAATATGATTTAATTACTGCGGCTGACGCGAGGAAGCCTGGGAGCGTGTAGGTGATAAGCAGCCAGGATATTGCCAGAGAGCGAGACATTTGTCATTTGTCAGAGGACAAATGAAATCCCTGTGGCCTTGCTGGCTGGGAAAGAGCCGGAGATGAGACTGAAAGCCAGCGAGCAGGGATCGAAGGCATGATGCTGGGAGCGACTGGTTGCCCAGGGTATGGGTACAACCATCAGCAAGTCAGCAGGGGCACCACAAATGCATGGTGTAAGGTGCTACCCAGCTGGAAAGAAAAATGTGTGACACCATGAATATATTATTTATGGATATATATATATGAAGGTGTAGGTTGGCTTCGAGCTGTCAGATGGGATGCATGGCTTGAACTGGGAAAGAAAGAGGACTCGGGGCCCTGCTTGATGAGGGGGCAGGTTCTGGGATCGTTGGTGTTGATTTTGTCTGTTCATGGTCTTCTCTGGGGCCACTGAGGAGGATCGTGCTGGTGGCAGAGGTGGGCCTGGAATGGACACAGGCTGTGGTTTGGAGAGGTGATGGTGGATGCCACGTCCCTACAAAGGGGCTGTGCTGACATGGACATTAGCTGTGGTTGTGCAACACCAGTGCAATCTCAAGCAGAGACAGCTTGGACGACTGCAGCCAACTGTGCTGAGTACGCTGTCTTTGCAGGATAAATGAGAAGAACTCATAGCAAGGTAGAGATTAGAAGAGCTATGGGTATGGTGGACCAGTTGGGATCCTGTGCAACATCTGGATGAGCAGCTGCAGCTTCCACAGGCAAGAGGAGAAGGAGGGATGCTGGAAAAAGCACAAGCACAGGGGTCAGGGAGCTCCTGAGGGGTCTGCAGCCAAAACCTGAGATCTGTCCTTCCCCTGCTGGGCTGGCAGTGGGAAAGCAAGTGGTGCCTCGTGGTTGCTGCACACATGAGCTGGATTAAACATCAGTTCCCAGGCTGAGAGCGATCTGGTGGAAATCCTTGTGTGTCTCACACGGGGTGAGATGGCTTTTACCTTCCTTGGCCCTTTAGAGTGAAGTGTAGAGCATAAGCCTGATGCCCAGGTCCCCCCTGGAGGAGACAATGAATAGGCAGGCCCAGAGGAGGGTGCTTTGATGATGGATGGGCTCAGTGGCCCCAGTGGCAACGTCTCCATCGCCATCGACCTCAAGGAGAGACAGACATGGGTCCAAGCTGGCAGCACGCAGCTGAGAGGAGTATGACTTCAGGGTTAGCAAGGGCCTGGAGGAGCTGAGCACCCACCATGCAGTGGGGAGAGGTAGGTTTGAAAAACCAGCTCTAATCTTCCCATGGCCCTTCCTCCCCACATGTCAACTACCTCCACAAGGACCTATTCGCTCACCTTCAGCCATGCTGTTCGGAGATCTTGAAGGCTCTGTAACAGCAACCCCCAAATCCAGCCCCTGGGATGCTTGCTAGGCACAGAGCTGCTCTGCAAAGAGACCTCACCGTGTGTTGCATCTACTGACCCCACTGCAGATGTGTTCTGTTGGCTGTCGCCCAACCACCACATCCCAGCCACCCTAGGGGGTTTGTCTGCATGGAGGTTTGCAGCATCCCCCAATGCTGGGTGGAGAAGAGCACCTGGTAGACCTCCACAAAGCCCTGCTGATGTCCACCCTGGCTCCCCTCTGCCGGTGGCCATCAGAGCAATCTCCCACAAGCAGCTGCTAGCCAAAGGTGGCAGAAGTTTTTATACAGCAGGGAAAGTGATAGCAGGAGTTGGTTTTGGCAGGAGAAATGCCCTGGTGGGGATGATGTTGCGGAGGTGATTTCTGCCACTGAGCGCTGCAATTTCCAGCCGCATGGTGGGAGGATTGGGTAGACAGCCCAGCTGCTATAACAATACTTTTCTTTATTAAGCCTTTCCCCCCTCTGTTAGTAGAAGTTGTGACATCTTCTGGTCTCATTTCTGCTTGCTGAGCTCAGGGAGGCTCTTGTTAGCAGAAGCAGAGGTGCCTTTTGCACGTGAGCATGAAGGGAAGGACAGCGCTGCGTCCTGGCATTCCTATTTCTGCTGCGCGTCCCCTTCTCTATCGAGCACTTCCTTGATATCACAGCTCCTGCAGAGAGTCAGATTATAACACTCTCTGATGGCAAACTATCTGCTTTTGCAGCCTCATTACAGCTAAGGGCAGAGATTTGCCTTTCGGCAGCTTTTTGGTGTTGAAAGGGATAATTTTGTCACTTTGGGCTGCTTTCTGGCATGCTGGCAATGCCCTGCAAATCCACACGCTGCTGCGTTCGCTGCGTCACGTCACCCCTCGCTCCTCGGTGTCATGCTTTCCTGGCAGCCTTGGAAAACTTTTTGTCCAGCGCTTCCCGTCAACGGTGCTGGGGAGGATTTCTGAGCGCTGGTGAGCAATGCATCTAATGGAGAGGAGCCAAGCAGGCAGTTGGGAGCTGCTTAAGGGGGGTGTCCTGCCTGCTGCAGCTCCCCGTGGGGGCTGTCCCAGTGACAGTGACAGTGTGGGTGTCTGCTTGCAGCCGTCTGCTCAAAGAGCAGGGAGGAAACGTGCAGCCAGGCTGGCCCCAGCTCTCCTGACTCACCAGCTCGTGCCTGAGTCAAACCATCGCCTTGTTTTCAATGAACACCTTTCCTGGAAGGCTGGAAAACCCCTCATGTCCTGCTTTGCCCCCTGGCCGGTGTTTCTTGCCAGGGTAATTTCCTTCTGGCTCTTGGTTTCGTTTCATTCCCTTTCACCTTACCAGCCTCTTGAGTGAAACACAAGTAAATGACCCAAAGGAGCAGATGTCTGTCCTGCCATCACACCCGTCCCGGCACGTCCCTGCTCCCTGCAACTCCAAGAAGGTACTTTGTGAACATGACCTCTCCACTGCCTCTTTGACATTATGCTCTTTAGTGTTTACAACCATTCACGGAGAGTTTTACTGGGTTTAAGGAGCGACCGTGCCTAGGGATCATGTTCTCACTGGTGCTCACAGGGTTGTGCACAACCAAGCAGCAAAGCCCACCACGTCTCATGGCGCTGGTGCAGGGGAGGACCTGCTAGGCTGTGGGGAGGTGGGATGTCATAGAACCGTAGAATCATGGAATGGTTTAGGTTGGAAGGGACCTTAAAGATCATCTAGTTCCAACCCCCCTGCCATGGACAGGGACACCTCCTACTAGACCTTCATTTCCACCAGCCAGAAGTGGGACCACCACCCAACTTGAAACTGGGGTAGGAGGCTTGTAAAGAGATATATGCTGCTATGGGGGAGCTCTAAGGTCCAGTGGTGGTTTTGGGGACCCACTCTTCACCCCGATCGCTTCACAGAAACCAGCCAGTGGGAAGAGGTGGGTTGTTACAGCCTCCCAGACTTCCTGAGTCTGGGAATTGAAACCACGTAAAGATGCAGTCACTGGCAGCATCTCTTCATCTCCTAACTCGTGAACAGGCAGACATGCCTGTAACCTGCCTTCCCAGGGCCAGCAACCCACCGAGCAACTCAGGATGCTTTTGGTGTCTTGTCTTCCTCCTACATAGGTGGAGAAGGACTCTCCTTTGCTGTGTTTACATGGAGAACAGACATTGGTATGACCCTGGTGCTTTCTGTGCACGCCACCAGCTGAGGACCAGTCTTAGTGGCCACATTACAGGGGAAAAGTCCATCTGGCTGGGCTTTGCTGGGCTTGGCCAATGAAGAAGGGTCCAAACCCTCCACAGGAAGCTCATTGTGGGATTGGGCTTCACCCCAGCACTCAGATCACACCACCGAGACCCCCCAGGCCACTTCTCCACTTGGCATCCCACCATCTCTGATGTTCCTCTTCCTACCAGGAGCCCGTGCCGACAGGGCGGCTGGCATGCCGAACCCTTCCCTAACACACCCTCAACGATGGAGAAATTCATGTCAAGCGTAGAGCGACTCCAAAGGCTTTAAATCAGATGACCACGGGTTTTTCGTGGAGGAACGTGGGAGGATTTCAAAACCAGCAGCCAGCGAGGCGTGAGCCCTGTTTGCTGCGTGCGTGCGCGCGCACACGCATACGCAGGCACACACGTCTCTGCAGGGCACCCCACTTTTTTTTTTTCCCCACTGCATAAACACATTTTAAGGCTGGAAAAAAAGGGGATGGGGGGACAGTTCCTAGTGGGGAGTCAAGCTCAAACGTACACAGGCAATTTCAGATTTCCCTTGTGTTTTCCCTTGGGCGACTCTTTGTCCTCCAAAGAAGTATTAGGCTTTCCCTAATACCTGGGCAACTTTTCCTATACCTTACCTTAAACCTTCCTTGCTATAGTTATAATTTTCTTTATAACATCCTTTTTCAGACTGAAAGCTGTTCCCACATTTTCTATCCCAGGTTTTTCCTTCCTGGAGAGCACAAAATTGCTCTCATTTTGTGTGTTCCTATATACCTTGTTCTGGAAACATCTCCTTGGTGTTGCCCACACCATCCCATCCCAGATTAAACCTCTTCCCAAAAGCACAGAGCCTGGAGGGAGATGTGCCCTTTCCTGGGGCTGAGAAACTTCTTGCATTTTCTATACTACCTTCCCGCTAAAACACCCTGGAATTGGTCTTTCCAGGTTTTTTTCATTATTATTGTTTTTTTCTCTGGGGGCATCAAGCTGTTTGTTCATAGTGGGCTGCTGAGATTTTTTTATTCCCCCTCTCCCCAGTCCTTCAGCCCTCGTTGGATGATTTTATCACCGGAGGCAGGGGAAACTGAGGCATGGGAGGGGGCAGTGATAGGCTGGGGGCTGCAGTGACTGTGGCTTTAGCTGCTTTTATCTGCAGATCCAGCGGTCTCTGCACCAAACCTGGCCCTGCTGGAGCATCCTGCGATATGTCCCTCGTGTTGGTACATTCTGGTGGCCATCGCTGGTCCAGACCTTGCCGTAGTGCAACGCACAGCTTCAAAATCCATCCATGTGGTTAGGAGCAGGGTGTTAAAACCCCACCTGGAGACGTTTGGGTTGGAAATTGGGGAAAGCTTCGCTCAGCCCTGGAACAGGTTATTTGAGGACGGGGTGGGGAGGCTGAGATGGATGAATTATCTCCTTGTGAAATGGCTTGGGGAGAAGCGATGCGGCTTTGGGGCTAGGGAAGGGGATGATGATAAATCCACAGGGAAAAGGAGGTGCTGCCGTGTTCTTGCGTAGCCCCAGCGCCACTTTGGGCTCTCCCGGTGGGGCTGGTACCAGCGTTTGGGCAGGGAGGCGGCAGGGCTGGTGCTAAATGGCTGCAACCCTTTAGACAACCTGATTTATTTCCCCCTCCCTGGCGCCTTGGCAGTCAGCTCTGGAGCTTGTTTTTCCAACCTGACGCGGGGAGAGCCTTTTGCAGGGCAGCGAGGTGAACTTGTTTACGCGTTTATTTTTTTTTTTTTTTTTTTTTNTTTGGGTGCTGGCACTCGGCTGCTAGCAGGAGCCTGAGAGGGACGGCGGGAACGCAGGGCTGCCGGAGCACGTGCCGGCCCTGGGAAGCCGCACGGGCTGTGCATGCCCCGTTCTCATGCACGCAGGGACGAAACGCTGCCGAGCTCTGCTTTGCTGACCTTCCTGTCACCCAGCATTGCCACCGTCCCTCCCAGCAGCTGCAACCTCCTCCAGAGACATGCGAAAGGAGCATGAGCAGCTACTGACAGTGCCGGGGGGCTGCTGGGCTTTATGGCTATTTCCAGGAAACCTGGAGAACAGCTGAGGCTGGTAAACAACGGGGATAACATGTCGGGATGGGAGGTGTTTTTCTCCCGGCACTACTGGGAGAAAAATTGGGCGTCCTGCCCCCAGATCTGGCCACAAGCCCCCAAAGAGGGGTATGACTTCCCAGTTTCAGTCACTCCGGAGCTGGGATGCTCCAGCTGCTTCTGCCAGAGGATAAGCAGGAGGATGGGTTGCACTATGAGTGTCTTGCTCATGGGCTTGAAGGCAGGGGCTGAGCGACTGGTGTGGAGCTGCAGCACTGATTTCTATGCCTGGAAGACCAAATTATTCTGCCTCTATAATGCAGACGGGCACTGGCAGGTTACCCTGCACAAGTGGAGCGTAAAGGCTCCTTAGT
Source organism: Chionis minor (assembly GCA_013398295.1). Classification (NCBI taxonomy): domain Eukaryota; kingdom Metazoa; phylum Chordata; class Aves; order Charadriiformes; family Chionidae; genus Chionis; species Chionis minor. Next base: position 268,515 of record VZSF01009322.1, read on the forward strand.
CACCAGTATAAATTTATTTGGAGGAGGCTTGTCCCTTCCTCCCAGCTATGACCCAGGCGAGCATCCCACCTTACTGCCAATAGGAGACTCTGGCATGCCTGGGGCAGAAATTTGAGGTTTTGACTTTTTTTTTTTTTTCCCCTGCTCACTGATTTTCCTAGAAATCCTCCTAATTAGCAAGACATTTCAGACAGGAGCAGTAGGACACAGCTGAGGCTGTGACATGGGCTTGGGAAGCTCGATGAAGGCCCTCCACCCCCTGGCACTGCGAGATGCTGCCCGGCTTTGTGCCAACGCCACTGCCCCAGGGATTGATCCACGCTCACGAAACAGCACTCCCTTTGCCACAAAAAAAAAAAAAAAAAGGAAAAAAAAAAGCTGTGGAGTTTTTCTTCCAGCCTGGGTCTGTTTCCCAGCTGGAGGCCTGGATCCAGTTCATAGCTGGGGATGAAGGTGGGGTGGGAAGAGGGACTCAGAACTGGCTTCACTGCCAAAATCTCCGCGTTGTTGAACCAACCTGAGCAAAACGAGCTGAGACACAGAGAAAGAACGCGCACCTGCCAGCAGTGATTTTTTCTGTTTATTTTTTTCTCCAAGGTTGATTTTGCCAAAGGCAGGGAATGGAGTTCCACCTCGCAGCAGAGGTGAAGAATATGTATGTGGGGAAACACAGTCAGCAAAGCCTTTAGTCCTCTTAAACATGAAATCACTCTTGGTTGCTGCCTTTTTTTCTTTTTGTAATTTTTGGATGCAGCTGAGCTGCTCAGAAACTAACTTAAGTCAAACATATTGGCACCGTAAATAGGAGAGCGATTTAATAAACCATCAAATGGTTTATGGCTGTTGCAACGGCAGCAATTTAGATAAGTTCTCGGTGGAGGACAGGTGGGTGGGAAGAGGTCTTTTTTGGGCATGGCTTTACGAGTCCAAATTTTGGAAAACCTGTGGCTGTCTTTTCTGGCAACGTTGGATGTCTTGCCATGCCGTGCTTGCTGCAAGGGGGTTGGGTGGCCTCGGTGGCTAACGGCCTGGCTGCAAACGAGGCAAGACAAGGCAACGTGGGATGAGGCTGGCGTGTGCCAGCACCTAGTCTTAGTCACCCTGGTTTGTCGATGACTGACTCTGTCTGAATGTAAAAGGACCAGATTTTTGAGTAGCATCTGAAGGCAGCAGCGGCTCAGGCTGCCAGGGACTGAGGTGGTTGCGTGTGCTCCTGCACGTGTCTGAGGGAGCTGTGCTTGTCCAGGCATGGAGGGCTGGATTGGACCCTGCATGAGATGGGTTTTCAAGGCTGGTCAGCTCTGGAATGAGCATCTGCATTTAAGGCAGGACAGGGAGGGGACAGGCAATGCATCCATGCTCAGAGCATGTCATAGAATCATAGAACGGTTAGAGCTGGAAGGGACCTTAAAGATCCTCTAGTTCCAACCCCCTGCCATAGGCAGGGACACCTCCCACTAGAACAGGTTGCTCCAAGCCCTGTACAACCTGGCCTTGAACACCTCCAGGGATGGGGCAGCCACAGCTTCTCTGGGCAACCCCAGCCAGGGTCTCACCACCCTCAGAGTAAAGAATTTCTTCCTAATATTTCATCTAAATGTCCCCTCTTTCAGTTTAGAACCGTTCCCCCTTGTCCTATCGCTCTGCTCCCTGATCCAGAGTCCCTTCCCAGCTTTCCTGTAGCCCCTTTAGGTACTAGAAGGGGCTTTAAGGTCTCCCTTCTCTTCTCCAGGCTGGACAACCCCATCTCTCCCAGCCTGTCCTCCCAGCAGAGGTGCTCCAGCCCTCTGATCATCATCACGGCCTCCTCTGGACCTGCTCCAACAGGTCCATGTCCTTCTTATCTAATCTAAATCTACCTTCTTTTGGTTTAAAACCATTACCCCTCATCCTATCACTACACTCCCTGATATGTCCTGCAGACATGGAGGACTGCAGCTACTTGTGATCCTCTGATCACCCTTGCCTTCACTGCAAACCCATGCTGGTGGGATCTCCATTAGCCACAACTGCAGAAAGACGTTGGTTTTGCTTAGCTTGCAAGTTTGGGAAGTGTTCTGGGCTCTGCCCATGCAAATCTCTGCGGGTATTGACACCCCGATGCTTGCAGACTGTAGCTCCCGTTGGCTCAGTGTGCGGGTCAGGAGAGCCAAGCGACCATCTGACCTGTGCGGCATCACAAGCAGCTTCACCCAGCAGCGGGAACGATGTGCCCATCACTGAGATGCCTTGAATTACCCAAGCTCAGGCAATGAATGCACAACATGAAGTGAAAGAAGGTGGTGTTTGAGCCCCAGCCCAGCTCTCATTCTTTATTGGGAAGTTGGCAGGAGAGCCTGCCTGGGAGTCGGGTGGCCGTCAGATCTCGTGTTGACTCAGGCCACTTTCTAGCAGTTGTTTTAATTCAGCCTGAGCGCTGGGTAAACAGCCAGGCTGGGAAATGTGAAACCCTCACTCTGACCTTGCTGTGGCCAGAGGCGTCAGCCTGGGGAGGTGCAAGCAGAGAAACATGGACCCACCGGCGAGGCGCAGAGGAACACCTGGGCATGGTGGGGTGAATACAGGAGCTGATGTCTTCTGGAGCCATTTGTTTGGTTTTCAAAGAGTGAGAAGGAAAAATTGAACCCTACTTGGGGCATGGAGTTTGTGCTGTGATTCCCCGATGAGCGGTGTTGCCAGAAATACTGAAGTAGATGCAATAAAAGTGGTTTTCTCCCTCCTTCATCGTATTTGGTGAGGACAACTCCCCGGTCAACGGCCAACGTGTGCTTCCAGCTGTGCCATCCCCTCATGGCTCTGGCTCTCAGCTCAAATAACAGCAGTGGTTTTGGGAGAAAACTGGGGCGCTCGCCAGTGCCATGAATCACGGAGTCTTCCCTCATGATCCCTACCAAACTGCCAGGCACCCAAGCTGCTATACATTAAACTCCAGGGCAGAAATCTAAACATTCAGCTGAATTTTCTTTTTAAATTTTTCCAAGGAGCTGTTAACAGCTTGTCATTGTGGGTTGGAAAATGTAAATGCATTTGAGAAAATATGTTGGCAGCAAACTCTCCATATTGTTTCAGCTTGTCCCAAAAATTCCAGAGAAATTTCCTGTTAATATTTTTCATGTCTAATTAGAAAATATTGGGGAAAGAAGAAACAAATTCTGTAGATATTTTTTGACAAATTTAGCCTTTTTTTTTGCCCATCCAGGTCTCCATGGCATGGAAAAGATTAAATGAAATGCACAAATTAAAAACATCTGCTAGGAATTAGATAAATGGAAATATTTGCCTTAAAAGCAGAAAAATTTTAAGAAAACCCTGATAAGGAAATTTGGTTATTTAACTTCTGCATTCCAGCAATGTGTGCGATCTGATTCCAGTGATTTGGCTCTGAAAATTGGTTAGGAGAGTTGTTAGGAAGTTGGAGATCTGAAAGGTTACCTGGGGGAGGCTTTGACTGTGGAGAGCTCCAGCAAGAGATGTGGAAACTCAAACTGACTCCTGCAGCTGAAAAAAAACCCCTCCTTGAGATGTCTGCTGTGTGAAGGGCAGAGCCTCAATCAGTCTTTCATCTCTTGATCATTTTTGTTCCTGGTGCAGAGAATTCATAAATCTTTGCCATCTCATGATGCTCCTTGGTCCTTGGGCATTTTTCAGTGTCGTTGTGGACCTTCCCATTCTAAATTTCAGCTTATTGACCATAGGCTTTCCCTCTTAGTTGTGTTTCACAGACTTCCTAGAAGCAATCCCTGAAGGTCTCGGGTTTAAAAACACATGGCAACAATCTGGAGAAGTGGGACACTTAGACCTCATCTCCTGATGCCTCGTGGTTTCTGCCAGTTGAGTGGAGAAGGTGAACCCTTGGGGAGGCTGGAGAAGATGAACCCTTGGGGAGGCTGATCCAGGGAACAGCTCAACCCAAGGAGTGGTGTTGGTCCCAAAAGCGGTTCTTCTTGGCCAGAGCTGAAGTGTGTAGGACACTGTTGGGCAACCATCACCTGCCATTGCTTGTAACATCCCAGCCCTGCGAGGAAGCAGGGACAAGCAGGTTGTCGATATGGCAGATGTGCTCACAAGGGTGTGGGTGGAAAGATCCTCAGCACGTACGCGGTTTCAAAATGCATCTCCTCATCAAAGCTTTACTCTTGCTCCCTACACGGGACTCTGGATTGAACAAGGAATTGTGTTTTGGGTCACCTCGTGCTGAAGTGCACCAAGATGTGCATCCGATGGCTTTGGACAAAGACAGCACTGAGGTCTCCTTCCATGCTCGTGGGCTACAAACACCTCCAGGACACATCTCATCCTGGTTTACAATCAATATCTGCAGCAGGGCAAGTGAATTGCTCTGGCAGTGCCCATTTCTCTCCGCAGACGACAGAAGCAGTCAAAGGTGACCAGTTCCTCGTAGACAACAAGAGTGACGTAAATTCTTCCCAAAGCTTTGCTGTGAACGGAGGCAGACACAACAGGAGCTGTAGTGATGTTGGCGGGGTTGATATCAGGGATAAAAAAATATCCATTTTCCTAGGCTGTGATTAATCTGGCACGTGCTGCTGCCTACAAGCAGCATCTCCTTGATCGGCAGGAATACAAACCACCACGTATTCTTCCCGAGAGCTTAGCGTTACAGCTTCTTGCATTGCTTTGAAGAGATTCCCCAGCATCTCCTGGGCATCTGGCTTCATGATGTCATTGCCTCTTTAGAAGCCTCTTGGTCACCATGGCAATGCTGAGGTTGTCACTGGCCTGGGCTTGTTACATCATAAGGTGAGTCACCCCCAGAATGAAAGGCCACAGCCTTTGCCATTGTTTGATCTAATAACCAGCAATGAGGAGATAACGATCCAGGCCCTTAATGAAAGGTGGGTGTTAATAAGACATTAGGAAATATCTCAATAGCTAAGTCCATGGGATAATGACAGGCTGTGATTTCCGGAGGGTGACCATCTTCCACCTTAAATGGGTTGAATAAGCTCATCCACTGGGGGGTTTCATATCCATTACTGGGACCCTGCAGGCAGGAGACCTGCATCCCAAGTGTGCTGCTGGATTGGGAAATAAGCTCCCGATGAGCACAACCAGCTTCAAGCACGGGGCACCCCCATGGAAATTGTTCCTAGGTGCTCAGGGGAGGGCTGGGATTTTAGCTCCTTCCTGCTGGATTCCGACTTGCTGCATCACTTTCTAGCAGAGATTAAGTCTGGATCAGGTGTGATTGCATGGCTGTATTTCTGCTGATTTATCCAGAGGAAGCACTATGGTAACATACGCCGGGTTTATGATGGCAGCAGCAGGGTAATAGCTGATCTGGCAGCTGGGACAGCGTAAACCTGTAAACACACTTTTCCTTCAAACTGGCAGGATTTTTGTGCTGGATCAATGCCTTGTCGCAGGTGGTTGTGGCATCTTGCTCAGGGACGAGGTAACCTAAAGTTGAGTTTAACATCTTGTGGGTTTACACCCTAAATCAGATCCCAGGACTTTCAGTGGGGATTTTTGCACTCTAAAATCACAGGACAAGTGAGCAGCTGTTCTCTCCATGTAACTAAAAATGCAACCCAGTGTTAGAATATTGGCTTCTCAGACGTGCCAAAACCTGAATTTTGGCTCTGCACCCTTCGACCGTTTCTGTTGGGACCAAGCCTGCAATTTTACAACCAGATTTCATTTCAAGGAGAACAACTATCAGATTCCTGGGACTGGAATATCCCCAACCTCTTGCTATCTAATTATCCTGCAACCACTTTTAAAAAATCAGATTTGTCTCGCCAACCTATGGAGTCAATTATCTTTAGGATTTAGCCCCTTTATGGGGTGAATTTTGTTTTGCATTGGCCTTGTAAGGTCAGGAACTTTCACAAGACATTGCTCAATCCCCCTGGACCCGTTTCTGAGCAGACCTGCCAGTATTGAGAAATGTCCCTGCTCCAATGGATGTTGCAGGTTCAGAATGTTATTTCCAAATTTATTTTTTTGAGAATTACAGAACGTAATTCTTAAAAATTACAGATGAAACTCCTTTCCTGGGTTTTTTAATAAGAACATCGGTCTGGGAGTCTCCTTTGGGGTCATCAGTCCTGGGAGGTTCCTTTGGGGTTCTCAGTCCTGGCTACTGGACACCCATCTTACACCTCCCCACCGCTGGTCTTGAACTTCACTGGGTCTTCCCAGGGACCTCCCAAGACCCGAGCGCAGTGAGGGGCACCCACCTTGCTCCGGGGATGATGGAGGGATCCTTGGGTGATTTTTGCTTCTAACTTGGGGAATTGAGATTAAACCCAGGTGCTCATCCTTCCTCCTTCCGCATATTCATCACAGATAGGGAGTGTGTTTGCAGCTCTCACAATTCCTTTCCTATCTACCTTGAATTCAAAAAGTTCTTTTCCTATCTACCTTTAACCCAAGCTTTCTGCACAGGCCACTGGTTGAATACAACCAAAAAAGCACTTAAAGAAAACTATAGGAAACCCCTTTTTTGCCAGTGGACAGGGAAATGATTTCTTTTTACCGCCTGGGCAGTACCCATTGCTGCAAGCAAGCTCGTGTGTGCAAGAGCTGATTATTTTGCTGTCTGAGTGTTGGGAAAAGCGTCCCTGTGTATTTCTGCAACTCCTGCGTGGCTTTTCCTGCCCCTCGTCTGCCAGGAAAGGCAAGATCAGCTGCTGGTGTGGCGTTTGACTGGGGCTGATAAAGCGGGGCTGAGCAATGCCTTGTGCCTTGGCGGGGATTTCCCCCTCGCAGGCTGGGCGCTTGTTCGTCAACGTCGGAGACTGAACCCCTTTGAATTTTCCCCTTCTCTACTCGCAGCTATTTTTAAGAAAAGCTGCACCCAAAGGCACGCGGTGCAGCGGCCCTGAGTTCTTGCTTACTCAGCTGGCATTTCCAGTGCTCCGCTGTCGTTAGCAACTAGATGAATTTCTTACGATCGGGGAAGGAAGACGTTTCATGAGCACATCGGGTCCCGTTACAGCCTGCAGTAGTCTCAAAAACTGGACGGCTTGTCCCCGGACGGAGTAACGGGTGTATTCTTCCAGCGTTTGAGGGGTGGCTGAGGGGAAGCAATGCGCAATGTTCCCTGGCTTGCCCCGGTCCTGCACCCCAGGCAGGCTTCAGCCCTCCCCGTTGCAGACCCAAGAGGTGCCAAGCGGGAGCTCTCCTCTGATTTCAGGGTTGCGGACCGCGAGATCCCTGCTGAGCAGCATCCCGTAATCCCTGCAGGAAACCCTGCCTTGAAATAATATCATGACGCAAACAATTTTGCCCCTTTTCTGTTCCTCTTCGGCCGGCAGCGGGGTTGATGCTGCAGACTTGATGTCGCCGAGGAGGAAAGGGATTGCGAGAGCTGGGGCGGGGGGTGAAAGGCAAGAAATGAGGAAGGGAAAACCACCTTGCTGAGAAGAGGGGAGGGAAAAAGCTCTTTCCCGTGGCAGAAACACCCCAATGCCTTAGAGGGGCTGATGCGGGAGCTCGTCGTGGTCCCGCTGGCAGCAGGGCTCGGGCAGGATGAGGGAGAGGGTGAGATGAGAAGAGGGAGCGGTGCTCTCCCCATGATACAGGTACAGTGCGCCCTTTGCTCCTCCTTTATTTATTCTTGTAATCGAAATACCTGCGAGGGGCGAGGGGGAGGGAGGCGACTGTAATGTGCAGACACAAAAGGACCCGTGAACGCCAGCTGCCTCTCCAAACCCAACAGTTTTTATCAGCCTCTGCAAAACCCTCCCCACCCTGAGCCTGACCCTCAGCGGGTTTCACAGACTTCAAGCCCCTGCAAAGAACGTGCCACCAGCAACAAAACCAGCTCAGCATCCAGCGGGCGAGAGGAGGGGGCAACCCTGTGGGTTCCTCCCTGATATCTTTGAAAGCCACCAATTCCCCTAAAGTGTTACAGGCGATTTTCTTGGCTTCTCCGGGATCCCACTGATTTTTCTTTCAGAAGTTTAGTGTTTGGTTGTTGGGTTTTTTTGTTTTGTTTTGGGTTTGTTTTTTTTTTTTTAAATAAGTGTATAAATACCCCTCAGTTTGCCCAGAGGAATAATTTTCTCTGTTGCAAGAGGGTGCCATTAATGGACTAACAAGAATGCGGGCAGCTGCTACCTGACTTTTGCAACCTCCCTCCCAGGGTAGGGAGAACTATTTGTGCCCATGTCCCATGCTGGCAAACTGAGGCCATACTGGAAATTGCTGCAGGTCACGCTGCCCTGCTGTTAACCAAAGACATGTATGGCTGCATCTTTATGGTGATGTATGCACAGCTCCCAGCCACTCTCTCCAAATTTTAACCGCGCCAAGAGTTGCCGGGTGCGGGGTTGGACCGCACGATTTGGATCCCACTGGGCATCACGCACGCTGCACCCTGTCCCCTCCGTGCCACATCCTGAGGAGATGGTCCGTGTCGCACTGAACGTAGGCAGGAACGTGATTTGTCCTTTCCTTCCAAGTCTCTTTAAGGGGGGGGAAGAAAAAGAAAGAAGAGGAGGATGAATCATGGCTTAGTCAGAGTTGGGGCTCGTCAGCAATCTCTGCCGTTGCCTGCATTTTGATGCTGTGGGAAGGGTGCCAGGGGAGGCTGGCTGGTGGTCCCTGGGTACCGGTAGGTTCTTCCAAAGGGGATGGGGAATTTAGTTCAGGACTGTGATTCTTGGGCCATACCCAGAGTCTAGTTCCACAGTTTGGGGCCGGGGGAGATGGAAGGGAGGGGAGGGGGCATTGCTAGGTCAGTTCAGTGAGAAATAAAAGAGGAAATTGAGGGGTTTTCGCTTTGGTGAAGTTTGCAGTTTGTAAAGTCTGTAACAGATGGGTGTCCCATTCTCACTGAAATGGGGTTTTTCACCCTTTTCCACCAGAGTCCCCTCCTGTGTGCTGCCCTCCCCTCTCCCACCCCTCTGGACCTGCCGCCTCCATCCCTCAGAGCTCATTTTTTTTCCCCATCTACCACCAGAACCGCCAGACTTCGAGCCCTGGCACTACATTTATACCCCTGTCCCTTTGCATTTATTAAATCCCTGCAGGTTCCCGCAGGTTAGGTAAGGCAGCACCTCTGGCCAACGCTGGGCGACGTGTTCCTCCCTCTGCACCTTTTGTCACCCAGCAAAGCAGAAGGATGCAGGACAGCAGCATTGCTGGCCGTCCCATGGCACGCTGTGTCCGCGGTGGCTCTCAGCAAGCTGGTGCACCTCTTACTGACGGCATTTGGCCCTGTCAGTGACTTGATTTCTCCAAAAATTGCTGAGCTAAGCACCCTGTGGGCTCCCTTCACAGCAGCTGTGAGCAACAGCTTATTTACCGGTGCAGGCTCTATTTATAGGGAGCTGTGCTTTTACACAGCATGACTCCAGAGGAGAAAATAAACCCTCTCAGTGCACCTAGTACTGTCCTGCCCGCCACCCTCTCCCCGCGGTGAAAGTGCCTTATAAATAGTAATGATGCTTCTTCCAGCTGACCTCGCTTGGAGCAGCTGGGTGCTCAAGCCTTTGAAAACCAGGCCATTTATTTAGGAGTTGAAGCTTTCCGCTCCAGTTATTTAGGAGTTTTTAAGCCAAGAATTACTAGGTGGATCTAATTTGAAGTGACTGTGATTTTAATTCAGGCGGGGTTTCGCTTTCGGGCTCCTTTCGATATCGTGGGGGTGGTGATTTTTGAAGAGCTGCAGAGAGCTGAGCTGCTGGAGGAAGGGGGATGCCCAAACTCCTCGTCCTGGAACATCACGTGAATTTTTTTCCTCCTTCTGACTCGCGTTTTAGCTGGGAACCAAATTTTCATTGCCCAACCTGGCAGGAGAACAAAGGGAAAAGGTCTGGGGTTTTGCTAAAAAAAACCCTCCTGCCCTTTGCCAAGGGTGGATTTTAGGCATGGTGGTCCAGGGAGCACTGTTGTGTCTGACCTCCATCCCCACCTTTGCCAGCCAGAGTGCTTGCTGCTCTCCCCCATCGTCCTTCCCACATCCCAGATCTCTGGATCTTTTCCAGCTCCCTCATAGTAGCTAATTATTTTTTTCTTTTTTGCCTGTGAATATTTTTTTCCTGCGTAGGAGAGGGAAGGATTGTGCATTTTTTACTCTACCCGTCTTGGCTCCATGTAAGGAGATAGCCAAAAATATGTTCTTTCTAGATCTGCTATAAAAATATAAACCTTTGCTTCTAGAGGAGGAAAATGCCCTAAATAAAAAGCTATTGAACGCTTTAAGTATGCAAGGTGCTACGTATTGGGCTTTAAATTTTTAAGCAAAATTTCCTTTAGTAAATGGCATCAAGGCGGATGTTCCCACCTCTACAGCTCTTCCCAGTTATGATGGATTTCCGCGTTTCCGCCCTGTGGCATGCTCACCACTCAGCATCCTGCCAAACGAACCCCCCCGGTCCCAAGTGGGATTCCCCCCCTCGCTGGGGCTGCAGAGGGGGGCTGGGAGCACCTGCGCACTTGGGGTTTGGCTGCCTCCAAAGTGGTTTTTCTGGGTGGCCCCTGGATGTCCCCAAGCCCTCTTGTGAACGTTGACATCTTTGGGTTGTTGTTATTGCTGGGCTGCCGTTCACCGGTGGAAAGGTAACTGGTCACTGTGATGATGATGATGCTGATGATCATACAATCATATGAAGAATGATTTTACTTACTATGAAGAATGATTCTACTTACCATGAAGAAAATTAACTGTGTGCCAGCCTAAGCCAGTACTTCTTATAAGTGATGTTATATGACCACATGGAGGTCGGTGTATTTCACAGAATCATAAAATCATAGAATGGTTTAGGTTGGAAGGGACCTTAAAGATCATGTAGTTCCAACCCCCCTGCCATGGGCAGGGACACCTCCCACTAGACCAAGTTGCTCCAAGCCCCGTCCAACCTGGCCTTGGACACCTCCAGGGATGGGGCAGCCACAGCTTCTCTGGGCAACCCCGGCCAGAGGCTCACCACCCTCAGAGTAAAGAATTTCTTCCTAATATTTCATCTAAATCTCCCCTCTTTCAGTTTAAAACCGTTCCCCCTTCTCCTATCGCTCCACTCCCTGATCCAAAGTCTTTTCCCAGCTTTCCTGTAGCCCCTTTAGGTACTGGAAGGGCCTCTAAGGTCTCCCTGGAGCCTTCTCTTCTCCAGGCTGGACAACCCCAACTCTCCCAGCCTGTCCTCCCAGCAGAGGGGCTCCAGCCTTTGGATCATCTTCATGGCCCCCTCTGGACCCGCTCCAACAGGTCCATGTCCTTCTTATGTTGGGGGCCCTGGAGCTGGAGGCAGCGCTGCAGGGGGGGTCTCACTGGAGCGGAGCAGAGGGGCAGAATTCCCTCTCTTGCCATGCTGCCCCCACTGTGAGGATGCAGATAAAATAAAAAATAAAAATTAAAAAATAAAAATTTAAAAATAATATAATAACAATAATAATATCACCATCATCTAAGACAACAATGAAAATAACCAAATAATGAAAATAACTAAAATTTACAAATAACAAAATAACACGATCACGCCCATTTGAAAGCGAAGCTTCCCCGGGGGAGCACCCCCAGCGCTGCTGC
>VZSF01009322.1:284250-637887 GCA_013398295.1 Chionis minor
AAAAAAGAAAAAAAAAAAGGCGGGGGGGGGGGGGGGGGGGGGGGGGGGGGAAGAAAAAAGAAGATAGCTTTCTCATCTCTTGTCTGCTGAGTCTGCTTTGGCGAGACAGCCAGGCAGATGATGGGTGGCTCTTCTCCGCCCTTCTGGGCTCCAGTGCTGTAACTCTTCCTTGTGCCTTTAATTTGCTTCCTTTAGCTGCTGGATTAATTTTTTATTTTTTTATTTTTTTTTAGTAGTAGGGGAAGAGAATCCTACATGCTTTGCATGCTCTTGGGATACCTCTCAGTTTGTTTGCCTTTCCCAGTTCTCCACTAGAAAAAAATCTACCCCAGCCCACCACCCCATCTCCATCACCTGGGGTCCCCCCTGCATCCCCGTATCGCTCTGTCTCCATCCCCAGGGCATCCCCACATTGTGCTGTCTCCATCCCGGTGGAGCCCCCGGCATCCCCCCATCGCTCTGTCTCCATCCCCCGGGTGTCCCCAGGGCATCCCCCCATCGCTCTGTCTCCATCCCCCGGGTGTCCCCAGGGCATCCCCCCATCGCTCTGTCTCCTTCCCCTGGGAGACCCCTGCATCCCCACATCGCTGGTCCCACCTGTGGGCAGCTGGGATGGGCAGGCAGAGCTCTCCACCCAAGACCATAATTAAGCTGCGTTTTTATGGCTCTGCCACCAGCCGCTCACTCCCTGCATTCCTTTCCCGTGAGGTCTCCGGCCTCGCTGGAAGGGTGGGTGAGAAATCCCCTGGAGGGTCTCGTCTATCAGGGCTGGTCTCTGCCTCTGCCGGGAGGGCTCTTGGTGTGTCACGCCAGGCGGCATGAAAGGCGGGCGGCTGGCTAATCCAAATTCCATTAGGTATCGTTAAGATCTTCCTTTCCCTCCCGTCTTTAAAGCGCTTGGCTTTGTGCCTCGGCCTTTTGTGTGTGCAGCACCATGTGAGAAGCAATTCTGCAGGGCAAACCCTGGAGAGGAGCAGGGATGCTGCCACGGGAGAAGGATGCTGCCACGTTACATGGGGCGTGTGGTCCAGATAATCCAGACGCATCCCGTGGTGCTGGGACCAGGCTGTGGAGGACTGAAAAATAAAAATAATAAAAAAAAAATTCCCAAGCTGCATTCCCATTCCTGCAAGCTCGGCTATTTCCTCCAAACTGAACTGGGAATTTACTTGCTAAAGGATTTATGGGGGGAGAAGCGATTTACCTGGGCAGCCTGGCAGCTGACTTGTCTGCATTTTGGCCGTGCCGCTCGGGCGAATTGGCGAGGAGTTCCTCTTCGCTTGCCAAGTCATCGCTAAGTAATGCCACTGGATTTATTTCCAGCTGTTGGACATGGACCTTCTTTCCAACACCAACCTCCCCCCCAGCTTAAAACAGATTTCTGAGGAAGATGGGATAAGTCACTCGTATATCTGTTTTTAAATGCCTGTGGTTCTGCAGTCCTCTGGCCCTGCTTGTCTTCAGAAAAAAACGCTTGGTTTTGCCTGTGTTTCGGGTAAAAAGCTGGCAAAAGTTTTTGGAAGGTGCTCACTATGGGTGAAGATCTCGGTGCAGACCTGGTATTTCAGCACAGTGGCCATATCTAAAGTGTGCTGCTGGGAGGACTGGGCCAAAGTCCTTGACCATCCTCTCGCTTTTCACAGAATCAGACAAACTATGGGATTGGGAAGTTGTGTTTTGTTGGGGTTTTTCTGAGGGGTGTGTTTTTTGGTTTTTTTTGCAAGTGGGGAAACTGAGGCACAGTGGTCCTGCAGGGACCCTGGGGCAGCTGCTGGTTCTTTGCCTGCTTTGCAGCCATCAGGATGTCCTCCTCCTCTTGCCATGCCTATCCAGCATGTCTGGGTGTCACCAGGAGGCATTTGGGTCAGCATGGCTCATCTGGGGCAGTTGTGTCGCACCAGTGGGCAGCTGCAGAGCTGTCTGCCTTGATCTGACGTGTGATCATTCAGCAGATTCCATTGCAAAAATGAGTTGGTGGGTTTGCCTGCTCAAGGTTTTGGTTGTCCATGCTCGTGAGAGGGTGCAGACGAGATGGTGCAGAGATGGTGGTGCATGGGGAGTAAAGGCTTCGGGTTTTCTCTAGCTGCTGAAGGACTTGGGGGGAAAGTTGGGGTCAAAAGCAGGTACATTGTAGGGTTGATACAAGATGGGCCAGAGGATTAATGGTTGCTTACGCTGTGCTTTCTCCTCCTCCTCCTCTTAGCCTGCGGGCCACAGCTTGCCAATTCCCCCACTGTGATAGTGATGGTTGGCCTCCCAGCCCGTGGGAAGACCTACATCTCCAAGAAGCTGACTCGCTACCTCAACTGGATCGGTGTCCCAACGAAAGGTGAGGCTTTCACTGACTAACTGGGGAAGCACAAGGTCTGGGCCCTTGGGAGATGCTGAAGGAGCTTAGTCCCTTGGGGAGCGAAAGGTGGTGGGGGCTTCCAAGATCCCATGGGCCAAATATCCATGTCCTCCCATAGCTTCTGCTTCAGCCCTGGTTCTCCTTCACTTTGAAGATGAAGGGATGTCTCTGAGCCTTTTGCTTTCCAGGTGTCACTACTTGGCCCATTGCTAGAAAGTGTTACTTGCAGGAGCTGCACAAGGGAATTGAGCTGTGCTGACACCAGCTCCTGGTTTTGATGTTTTTTTGTCTTTCCCACACAGTTTTCAACGTGGGGGAGTATCGTCGTGAGGCGGTGAAGCATTACAGCTCCTATGACTTCTTCCGCCCCGACAATGAGGAGGCCATGAAAGTCAGGAGGTAAGTGTGGGTGCCATGCCTGTGCTCATACCCAGGTCCCAAACAGGAGCTAAAGCCAACAGCAGGGTTACCCAGCTTCTCTGGGGGGTGATGGACAGAGAAGCTGGGAGCTGATGGACAGACCTCAAGCTCTAGCTCGAGATCTCCTTGCCTGCCTAAGAAGGGACTGGCTTAGGCTCCAAGAGCTGAAAACCGAAGCTGTCAGGGCTTGGTAGCTTCAGGGTCACCAACACATCCTCCATCGGCGGTACCCTGAATTCACCTGTAGGCTCAGCAATGTAGTCTTTGAAGTCTTCCATGAGGTGTGGCCTTTGCTTCTTCATTTACCATTGCTGTGAAGACCAGCATGCTGCTCAGCACTCATGGCTCTTGTGTTTGTGGCAGGCTAATGGTGTCTTTCCTAAGTGTCCCTGGGAGAAGGGGGGAGGTGGCAAGGAGGAGCCTCAAAGCCTGCCCTCCTTTGTGGGCATCTATGCACTGTCTGCTGTGAGCATCTCGGAGGACATCGGGACCATGTGTCTCTCACCTCTTTTGCAGGCAATGTGCCCTGGCTGCCTTGAGGGATGTCAAGCTGTACCTGACGGAGGAGGCTGGCCAGATTGCGGTAAGCTCAGAGATGTGCCGCACGAGGTCTGGCAGCAGTCCTGGTCCTCAAGGCACAGTGCCCTGTGCAGTTCACTCTGCAATTCCTTCTCTGAGGAAGGGCCAAGTGGGAAACCAGGCACTCTTGGTGCTAACCAGAATCTTTGTTTTTAAAGGTTTTTGATGCCACCAATACCACGCGGGAGAGGAGAGGGATGATCCTGAACTTTGCCAAAGAAAATGGGTTCAAGGTTGGTACCATTGGACTACTGCCTCCATTGCATAGTTCACGTTAGCGTTTTGCTGGCATTATTTTTTCACTAACATGATGTCCTCGTGATGCTCCTGCATAAGAGGGATTCCACTGCTGAGTTTGATCAAAAAATTGAAACTCTTTCCTCATTTCCAAGCCCTGGAGTGGAGAAGGAAAGGATGGGAGTGGGGCAGAGGGAGAGCTCTCTGGTCAAGGAGGGAGGAGGTTAGGTTGAGCTGGTTGAATGCTACACACTTTATTGCTGGCCTTCAGGTGTACTCTGTTTTGCTTTGCAGGTGTTTTTCATTGAATCTGTCTGCAATGATCCTACAGTAGTTGCCACCAATGTTATGGTAAGCATGGAAATGTCTTGCTTTTCTTTTCCCTCAGGGAGAATTTTCCACCTGTGCTCAGCTGGTTTCTTATCAGAATGTCTTGACAGAATCAGTTGAGAATTAGGAGGATTTTTTTATCTTTTTATGATGTATTTGTCCTGGGATGAGAAAGGACCTGTTATCTCCGAGGACTGAGGGCCATCTGGAAGTAAGGAAAATAAAAGCTGTCGTAGCCTTTCCCCCGTTCCCTTTCATGCTCTCTGCATTTCTGTTGACCTGTAATTGATATCAAAGAGAAATGTATTCGGGATGTTTTGGTGACACCTTCCCCCCCCTCCCCCCCCAAAGTCCCACTTTTTGGAAGTGATGGATGCAGTTAGGGGCTTAAATCCCATTGGAGAGCGGTCAGACTTGGTGTCTTCAGCTTCATGCAGCTTCCCAAAATCTATTGAGGTCTGCTTTGGGAAGAGTAGCAGGTCAGCTTAGAGGTTTCTTGACACTAGCTGAATTCTTGGCTGGGAGAACATTGCTTCCTGGCTCCTTTGGGAGCTGCTGGATCTTTGGTTTCCCACCA
The DNA here is from genome assembly GCA_013398295.1 of Chionis minor. Lineage (NCBI taxonomy): Eukaryota > Metazoa > Chordata > Aves > Charadriiformes > Chionidae > Chionis > Chionis minor. Next base: position 288,744 of record VZSF01009322.1, read on the forward strand.
GCAGAAGAGCTCCTTTCCCATTTAGGCTTGGCTAGGGCAGGTAGATGCTAATTGGTCTACCTAGGCATGATTAACTTTCATTCAAGTGTGCTTTCATCCATGGGGCTCTGCTCCAGCTTTATCTCCAGCTGTACATCTGAACTTTACAAGCCACTTCATGGTGTCTGGGAATGCGTTGCAGGACACCCAGTGTCTGTGAAAAGAGTTTTGTTGGGTTTTGTTCGGCCCCAGGATGGGGTGCTGTGGTGAGGATTAGAGAATGGCTTTTTATCCTGCTGGGAGTTGGTGTCCTATGGCCAGTGATCAGCTTTTTGGAAGGTTGCACTGAGGCTTTTCCATGATGCTAATAAAATGCTTGGTTTGCTCCATCTTTTTTTCTCTTTTTTTTTTTTTTCCTGAAGCTGGATTTTTTTTTTTTGAGGATTTAATCCCTTTCTTTGAAGACTAATACTTGAAGAGAAAATGAACTACTAGCTGAGCGTAGGTTTTTGCTCCATGGGGCACTGCAGATGAATGGTGCTCTTAGTGCCGGGATCAGCGCAGAGAGTACACTGCAGGCCTGAGGTGCTGCCGTGTGTGCCGCTTGGTTGTGTTGTCCTGTTGGTTTCAGGATTGCTAGTGAAGTTGCTAACGTGTAACACTGCTGCTCAAACCCAAATCTTCAAGAAAAATAGCCTGTTAGAGTAGTTCAGGCAGAATTTAGTCCACGCGAGTTCTGGATATTCACATTGCCCACTTCTAACATATTTCAGCCTAATGGCTTGTAGCAAAAATACAGAAAGGGGTTGAATGTTGTTATCCTGCTGCCTCAGATGCTGGACAGCCAGGTTAACCTCTACCTTCCAGGAGCTTTATTCACTTAAAACGCCTGGGACAAGCATCTTACCAAAGCTCATACACTTTCCATCCTCAGCTTGAACTGTTTAAACCTGATGCTTTTCTTTACCCATAAGAAAGATCAGTTTTCCCACTGTGTTGGGTGGTGAGGTGCTATCCCAGCTCTTGAAAGAATGGGAGTGGACTGTTATGCATCTATACCAGTCATGCAGTGGTCGATACCAGATTTTCTCACCTGTGCATAGCTTTGGGTCTTTCGTGCTTCCTTTTCTGTCCTATGATAAGTGACAGCTATAAAGTGGCTCAGCTGATAGCTAGATCTTGGCAGGACTTTGAAATTTGTGATTAGCATGGTCTGGCTTGGAAAGCTTCCTGACCTCCTTACGGTACGCTTTTCTCCTTCTGCAGGAAGTAAAATTGTCCAGCCCTGATTACCGGGACTGTAATTCGACTGATGCCATGGAGGACTTCATGAAGAGGATCAATTGTTACCAAGCCAGCTACCAGCCACTTGACCCCGATGACTATGACCGGTAAGAAACTTTTGCTGACTTCTGACCTGGTTTGAATGCCTTTCTCCTCCCAGGAGAAGAGTAATGAAGTATGGAGCTGTATTGCACTTTGTGTTCAAATACCTGACTGCTAGGATAATGTATGGCCAAGCCTTACCATGAATTCAGGCTTCTTCCTTAAAAATGCTCGTTTTCCCCAGCCCCGTGCCAGGGAACCAGTCGATGAAACCTTCCCAGGCTCTTCTGGCCTCAGACACCCTGGTTTTGCAGGTCTAAATACAAAGGCTTTGGAAAAGCAGTTCAGTTTCAGTGTTTCTGAGGTGGTTGTGTCAGTTAAAGGAAGGGAATGCTTGAACAGGCTCAAACCACAAGGCTGAGCAAGCCCTGTGGTTTCCGCCTAGTTATGTGCCCTGGGAAGACCTTTGCTGTCCTGCATGACCATGCGGGCACCTCCCAGCCTTTCCACTGCTCACAAATAGGTCCATGTGCCCTGTGCGGATAATCCTGGTCCTGCTGAGCCCTGTCCTGGGGAGGAACATGCTCCCTGCTAGTCTTGTTTAATCCTCTTTACTGCTGCAAGGAGGAATGGCGATTACACTGGTGTTACTTAGCTCTCCATGAATTGCTGCTACTTGTTGGCTTCCTGTTGAAAATAGCCTGCAGGAAATCCTTTTAGCTGGGTGATTATCTTGACTGAGGTACCTCACAAGGCTATTTTTTGAGGATGATGTTTCTTTCTTTCTGCGTTTCCCACTCATCGTTGCTCTGCTTTCCCTAGGGAGCTTTCTCTCATCAAAGTCATCGATGTTGGCCGGCGGTTCCTGGTCAACAGGGTTCAGGATCACATCCAGAGCAGGATTGTTTACTACCTGATGAACATCCATGTGCAACCCCGCACGATTTATCTCTGTCGGCATGGTGAAAGCGAGTTCAATCTCAAGGGGAAGATTGGAGGTGACTCGGGCCTCTCCAACAGGGGCAAGAAGGTAGGGAGAAGGGAATATTCCTCTATGGCTTCTAGGACCGATTTGGCTGTAGTAATCATAAAAGGTATGATTACCATGCATTGGGTTAAGTGTATATTTGATGATAGCTAGACTGCTCAGAGGATCCATCTATGGGACTAGTTAAATTTAGATTCAGGCATGGTCTCAAAACAAGAAGGGTATGAGTATCTTCACTGAGTTGGTTCAGACCTTGCACAGGCTAAGCAGGATGTAGAAGTACTGCTGCCACCCTTCGATAGGGATAGCTGACTCCCAGGGTGCTTTCAGATTGCTCACTACTTGGTTCTTCATAGACATGGTCAAACGTGCGGCTTCAGGGAGGGTTAATAGCTATTTTGGCTTGCCCCAGACCATTTTGAAGTCCAGATGGAGTCATTTGAGGTGTGACTATTATCAAGGACTACAGAACACATCGATTTAGCTCTATGACAAATAAGCAGAGCTGGGGTTTAGGGTGGCCAGGGATCTTCCACAGCATTGTAGCAGAGTCCAGGTTGTGGTGCTGTTTCTTGGATGCTGATGTTGTTCCTTGATGACATTAGGTTGCTGCTTCTCCTCTGCTTTTTCTCTGTTCTCGTACCCCTTATAGCTTTTGGGGATCAATACATGTGTGACCGCGTGAGCAAAAGGCTAATACAACTACCTATGGAAGGAAAAAGAGGTTCTGGAGAAGGCAACATTTACTGGAAAGCAGGGAATAAGACTCATTGGGAACATGTGGATCTGGAATCAACTTTATTTTTTTTTTAATATATCCCACAGTTTGCAGTGGCACTGAACAAATTTGTTGAGGAACAGAACCTGAAGGACCTCAAAGTCTGGACCAGCCAACTAAAGAGGACAATCCAAACAGCAGAAGCTCTCCAACTGCCTTATGAGCAGTGGAAAGCACTCAATGAAATAGATGCTGTAAGTATCTTTGATTGCAATGGGAACAGCTGGATCATTCTGGTTGCTCCTTGACAGAGAGGGTGATAGCACTGGCCTCTTCATTTTTACCTAAATCTCACCTTTTGTGGGGAGATTTTCCTTCTGTGGGAAAGGGTGGTACTTCTGCAGTACTCACAACTTGGCTTCTGATCTTAGTGCTACTTTGTGCTGATGCTTCAAGATGTTGGCTGGAATGAGCAGATTAAAATGATTTTTCCCTGGAAACCGCTCTGTAGTTTACCACTTAGAAGGTTATAGATGACTGCTTTGACAAAGGCTTTGCATCTTGAGTATGCTGATGCTTTTTGACTTGAGCATGTCCAGTAACCTCATGGTTATCCTGTTCTGGCAGGGTGTGTGTGAAGAAATGACATATGAAGATATCAGGGAGCAGCATCCAGAGGAATTTGCGTTACGTGATCAGGATAAATATTACTACCGCTATCCTTCTGGGGAGGTAGGTCTGCAAGAAGACCTCCAGAGATGTGTCTCTTACTTTAAATGTGGCCACCTTGTCTTCATGCTGTGCTTTACACTCATAACAGAGGAGCAGCAGCAAGTGCTCCAAGTAGCTAGAATCAAGATGGGTTGGGCTCCTTTTGCACTGAGCTCTTGTGAAACTGTGATACATGAAGATCTTGTTAAGCAACATATCACTCAATAAGAGTCCCACTGACTTGATAGCAAGCTAGTAGGATGGCTTCTTTCCCCTCGAACTGGAAGCAGCAGCTACATTTTAGAGTAGTCTGAAGATAAGGCTGTGTTGAACGTTGATTGTTTTTAGCAGTATTTATGTTGGTTTAGTTTAGTCAAGGGCATGAAATCAATAGATGGACCAAGACAAGGACCGTTGTTTCTATTGAGGTGCTTGTTTTCTTGATTCTGTGCCATATCTCCCTTCCCTTCTTGTGTCTCAGTCGTACCAAGATCTGGTGCAGCGCCTAGAACCAGTCATCATGGAGTTGGAGAGACAAGAGAATGTCCTTGTGATCTGTCACCAGGCTGTCATGCGCTGTCTCCTGGCATACTTTCTGGACAAGAGTGCAGGTGAGCTCTCTGTCCCTGGGGTGGGAATTGATCTTGCTGGAGGAGGGATGATAGACAGAGCTCTGAGGAGACAAGAGATGTGTTCAGGTCCATGTGGGGCCTGGAAGATGCATGTCTTTTGTGTGGAATGGCCTTAGCTGTTGATGAAGATGTCTGAGTCTGCTTTTGGAGAGGGGATGGGATAACCCTCCTGCTTTGCTTTCTCTGCAGATGAAATGCCCTACTTGAAATGTCCCCTTCACACAGTGTTGAAGCTGACCCCGGTGGCCTATGGTAAGTGAGGCCTTTCTCCTAAATATGATGAAGGGTTTGACTTGTATCTCCTCCTGAATCCAAGCTGCCTCTGGGAGAAGAGCAGGGGTCTGGGGTGGAGCACTTCATAGCATCCTGTGCCCATTGGGTTTGCTGATGGCCTCTCTGTCTCTTTGTGCTCCCTTCTGCAGGCTGCCGGGTAGAGTCCATCTCACTAAACATTGAAGCTGTCAATACCCACAGGGAACGGCCAGAGGTGAGTGTTGCTTTTCCTCAGAGTCAGTGTCCCCCTCCTTTCCCTTGCGGTCAGCCGGCAGCGAGGCCGCCCGGGTTGGGCATGGGGATATTGCTCAGCTAGATGCTCAGAGTGCTGCTGGAGGACTGGAGCATCAGATGGGTTCTTGCTCTGCAAAGATGTGGCTGGTCGAGGGTTTTCCAAGGGAAAAGGACTGTTGCATGTGCCTGCTTCCCACTGTGTTTGCCCAGGTTAAAGCTGGCCCAGGGAAAGCTCCTCCCTGTTCTTTAACTTTGACCTGTGTAGTCATCTGCTCACCTGAGCCATGGACGGAGAAGGTGGCTTCTCCCAGGTCTCCCAGCTGGCTGGCAGAGCCCAGGCTCAGTGCCTTGCCCAACACCTGCCTTTGTGGGTTTTTTTTCCTGGCGTGCCCACAGCTCCGTGTGGTTACCGGAGTGCTGTTCTGTGTAGGGTGGGAGGTGGTGGCACTGGGCTGGGGATGCTGCAGGGAAGAGACCCCTCGCATTGATGAAAACCCCCATAATGTCAGGTCTATCTGCCCCGTGCTCCACTGGGAGTTCAGAGGCCAGAGCAGGGGGACACAAACTCGGTGTCAGGGCTGGGTGACCAGCCAAGGAGGACCATGGCAGTGCCCACATCCAAGCCTCTGGGACCTTTCCAAAGTGCACTTAGTGGTGATGGAGCCTGTCTGGATGTTGGATGGTCAGAGCCATCCCCTTTTGGCCCATGTCTCCTTTTCTTCACTTCCCAACCTCAGCAGGTGGCAGCATCTGAGCCGCCTCTCCCTCCCCACGGCTATAGAGGGGGAAGCCAGTTCTTCCCCTTGCAGTGGGGGCCGTCGATGCCCTCCACCACCACCCTTGCTGGGGATGGCAGGAGAACCGTGGGCTGCAGGTAGGATAGATCAAGATACATGCAAAACTCTTTGGTCCTTCAGCTCAGCTGTGCAGGTGTTGCCCCTCCATCCCACCTCGTTTGAGTTGGAGCTTGGCGTGGTGCCGACCCTCCCTGGCTTCTCTGCCGCCGCTTCCCAAATCTTCCTTATCAGCCTGGGCTGGCTTGTCTTCTCTCTTCTTGCTTTCACACCTCTCCCTGGGTCGGAGGGTCCGGCTTCAAGGAGGAGACCGATGGGCGCCTCTTTCTGTTGTGCAGTCATGGCTTTTGATTACTGTTAGGTTTATTTAGCAATCTATATTTACTTTTTTTGTGAGCAGAGGCTCAGGTAAGGAGAAAGTCTGTCTTGTTTCTCAGTGCAGGGCACCTTTTGGGGGTGTTTTTCCTCCCCTTTTTGGGAAAACGCGCTGCATTCTTGAACGTTTTGCTCTAGGGTTTTGTTTTTTTCGGTGTCCAGAGCCTTTCAACTTATCCTTTGCACGTCAACAGCGATTCTGGGGGAAAAGCAGAGGCTGCTTTAAGACAAACACCCAAAACAACCTGCTGCTTTTTTTTTTCCTTTATAACTGTCGCCTTCTTCCCTTTATTTTATTTTAATTTTTTGTTTACTTTTTTTTTCCTTTGTCTCACTCTAATTTAGGAAGCAAAGAAGGGACCTAACCCGCTCATGAGACGTAATAGCGTTACCCCTCTAGCAAGCCCAGAGCCCACCAAAAAACCTCGCATCAACAGCTTTGAGGAGCATGTGGCTGTTTCTTCCGCCCTGCCAGGCTGTGTTCCTCAGGAAGTGCCCACGCAGCTGCCGGGACAAGTTAGTTGAATTCTTCTTTTTTTTTTTTTTTTTTTTCTGTTGTTATTCTTGTTGTTTTATTGTTTGTTGTCCTCCTGTCGCTCCTGAAGCTGGGGAACGGCTTGCACTTGTCACAACCTGTGCCTGCTGTCTCTGAGATGCATCTTTCTTCCACGGCTGCTGTCCCTTGCTGCCTTGTTTCAGGAGCACCCGGCGAAGGGTCGCTGTTGATCTTCTCTTGGGTTTGGGGAGCATTGTAAAACCTCCAGAGCTCTAGCTGCATTAATTTAGTGCCTTCACCATCTGGCATCGTGGTGTCAGGCCCCTGGGGAGCTGCATCTCTACAGTCTGCAGGACCGAAGGGCTTGTGCCTTACCCCTGGATATGCTCAGCTCCAGTGTAGACCTGGGCATTGCAATGAAGCAAATGTTCTTGTGCTTCCCTTGACAAGGAGCTGCCAGGACCCATCTTTGGGTCTCCTTCCTGGAGAAATAGGCAAAACAGACCAAAAAATGAGTAGCAGCCTCTTGGCATGGTGAACCTTGTTGCCTTCCGCAGCCCTGAGTGAAACCCCGTGGGTAGCTGCTGTGATGCTTATGTGTCCTCTCCTCTTTCACCCACCCATGAAGGGATGTAGAAAGAGAGACCTTACTGCACACTTCTCCAAGAACCTCTCTCCTTGTGCTCTTTAAGGAGCTGGGGTGGTACTTGAGAAGTAGCATAGATATACAAGAGCCCCTTCGCCATGCTACCCTTCCCACCAGCTGCCTGTTGGATCTCGCTGTCTCCCCAGCCCCTCTTTGCGTTGTCTGTGTTGTCTGGTGTCCTCTTGCCTCTCCTTGGCCAGGTCCTGGGCAGGTTAGGAAGGGTGCCATGCTCCTTCAAGTGCTCTGCTTGGTGGCTGCTTCGCATGAGCCTTCCCACCCCAGCAAGCACTGAGTATGGCAACTCAGTCTGTCTCAGCTTTCGGGGCTCCACTTGGGCTGGTTGAGTCTTGCAACAAACCTTCTGGAAGCTCTCGCTGTTCGGGTGCCCCTCGCTGCCGTCTGGTGTCCTCCACCCGGTCTCGCACAGCGTTACTGACACCTCTTTCCATTCTCTATCTCTCTGCAGCCTTTACTAGGGAAGGCATGCCTGTAAGTACCTTCTTGCGTCTTATTCCCCCCTCTCGCCCTCTTTCCATGTCTCTTGCCATCCCACTGGTTGTTTTGTTGTTGCTGTGGAACCCAGCTGGGGTGTGGACTTCTTGGCGTTAATATTTCTGTGTGTGTGTGTGGGATTTGGATGCATTTTAGGAATGATAAAGAGGAGACTACGGATGCTGCTTTGTCCAACCCCTAAGTATCCTAGCTTGACTGTGTGTCCCAATTTTATGGGGAAATGAAGCAATTGCCCTCTATCAGTGCTGTCTAAATTCCCTGCCTCCTCCTTGGACAGCCATGGGGTGGGAGATGCTGTTGGGTTTTCCTGGAGTTATCTCCTTTGTGATAGCCTGCTCTACTGTAGGTGATAGACCCAGGTGGTCTGTCCTTCCCGAGGGCTCCAGGTTGTGTCTATGAAAGCAAATAAGATGCCTTGAGCATTTAATGTACAAATTATGAATAACCAAGGCTTTGACAGTTTAGTGTCTTAGTGTTTGTGTAATAGGGACAGGATAGCTTCTGGGTAGATTTGATGCCTTTGGACTTTGTGCTCTATCACTGAGTTGAGAGCAGCAGTCATTGAGCTCTATGCAAATGTCTTCTCAAAGACCAGGGAGACTTCGAGGCTGAGCTGAAGCTGGGGTAGTGCCCAGGGTTCTTTTTTCCCCTCTATAGACCAGTTTGAATCAGCCTACGAACATCCCTGTCCTGGTTCATTTTGCAGGCTTAAGATGGGGGAATCTGATATAAAGTGGCCAGGCCAGAACTGAGCCCTGCTTGCACGTAACGGTTAGTGAACCTCACGGCTCTTCCCCTTTTAGAGTAAACGTTTTTGAGAAAAGGGAAATTAGGAAGGTCACTCTTGGCTTTGCTGGTGGATGGGTAGGGGGAGATCATCACGCTCCTGCTCCCAGGCAAATGTAGAGGTTGAGTTGTTCAGCATGGCCTGCATGTCTGTGCTCCTTCCCGTGCTGCTCATGGGCACAAAAGCCCCTGATGAAGTGCCCGATCTTCTTGGGTTGCTTTGAAAGAATTTTTGTTTCTTTGTCCGTCCCTCCATTCACTTTTTCCCATCCATGTTGTAATAAAAAGCACTGCATGCCTCAGTGCTGGCTGGGACACTGAAAACACAATCCAATGTTGAGTTTGGGAGATGGATGCATCACGTTTTGCTAGACCTGGAGCTCTGCTGGACCAGGCAGTGATGGTTACCCATCCCAGGTGTAGGCTGGCGGCAGCAAGTTTACAATCTCCCAATGCTGGGAGCCTGCCTCCACCTACTAGTGTGGGACTGAAGGCCTGCTTTTGAGGGAGCCATGAAGATGCCCCAAACCAAAGGCTTGGTGAGACTCACACTGCAGATACTTCTCTGAGAGGCTGTTGTCTCATACACATGTGCATCTGGTCCTTCACAGTGTCCCATCATGACCTGTATGGGGTCAGGGGAGGTGGGAGGTGTCTCCTTCCCAATTTGCACCATTGGACTTGGTTGGCAGTGGGCGCTTCGTTGTATCAGCCCTCACTGTTGGGGTCTTGACCCCCATCCAGGAGGACCAGGGGACACCTGGAGAGGCTGGGGACATGGCTGTGTACCTCAGAGTCCTCCTGGCTGTGGGATTGAGTTGGTTTGGGATTGTGGGACTACCTAGCATGATGATTTCTTTTCCTTTTTTTTTGGTTTGTGATCCAAAGTGCACTTTTTAACAACAACCTGATCCCCTCCCTTCTTCTCCCCTTCACTTTTCATGCTTAAAGACGACCCGTTTGTCACTTTCTCAAAGTTTTCTCTTTACTAATATTTCCAAGGTAAATGGCTGTGGTGCATGTGGCTTTTCCTAACCTCCTCCTGTCTCCTTAGATAACAGAACAGCTCAGCCCACTCTGCCTAGTAGCCTGGCTGGGATTCCTGGTGCTTGTAAGAGGCAGTTTAGGTAGTAAATTCAAAAAGAAAAAAAAAAAATGTTGAGAAACCTTCCTAGCTGTTTCCTAGTCCTTTTTTCCTTACTTCGTTTTGTGTAGTTTTGTGAATCAGGAAATGTCCTTGTTGTGAACATCTCCCCTTGGGTTTCTCCTCTAGCAGATGCTGTCTTCCAGCCACCACCCTCGGGGCTGGTCCTGCTTGTATTTAGCTGGTTGTCTCTGGTTTTGCGGTCCTCACCACGCACTGGTGGGTGCCTGTTGTTGCCTCCCCAAATGAGGGCTGTGTCTGAAGCAGCTTTAGCGCCTGCTGAAACCTCATGGGGTGTCATCGAGGAGCGGGTGCTCCTGCTGTATGGCTGGTGGTGACTGGTCCCCGTGATGGCTCCTCATCACAGCCGGTGGTAGCAGCCCCTTGGCAATGCCAAGGATGGATAAACAGTGGCAGCCTCCTTGGAAGGCAGCGGGGGGACACTGGCCACCCTCAAGGGAAGCAAGAGAGAGATTGTTAATTGGGCTCCTTGAATGAACACCGTGGTGCCCTGTCACCTTGCCTTGTACAGACCAAAGAGCAGCTTTGAAGTTCAGACCAGGTGGGGTGGGAGGGTTGACTTGTTTTTACAGTAGTAGTAAGTCAGTGTATCCCCCCACCTCCCCCCAACCTCTCTCCTTGGGTGGACAGTGTCCTCTCCCCTGTGGTGGATGCTTTTGTAGTGACATGTACTGTGGCTTTCTGTTAATTCCCCTGTCCCCTTCTTGATGTGCACGTAGAAGATGCTGCCAGGGTGGGGCCGAGCACAACCCCCAACCCTGGTCCTTCCCCTCTCATTGCAGAACATGAACAACTCGCAGAAGCCATCGTGACTCTGTTGGTGCTGTCGCGAGGCCACCAGCGGCGCCACCGGCGACGCCAGCTTCTCATCCCATTGCCATTTCCGAAGCTTGCTTATAAAACTGGTCTCCTCCACCTGCGGCGAGGTCGACCCTCGGCTGTTTCTACCCGTGCCCGTTCATCTGCAAACCGCTCTGCTGAGGGGGGGAGAGACACAGGAGAGCGGAGGAGAGGAGCTGAGCTCCCCTTGGGCCACCACCAGATCTTTAGGTTGCAGCGTTTGCTCTCCTCTCCGGCGTCCTGCTAGATCGTAGCAAGCTGTAAAGTGCTTCTAGCGCACAGGAACTTAATTTTCCCTCTGTAAGCGGTTTTGATCTTCTTTTGTATAGACGATTGGTACCCATCCGTCTCTGGGTGGGGTGTGTATATATGTGGATGGTGCGGGGTTAGCAGAGAAATAGGGGGAAGGGAGGGGGGAGTGAAGGGGTTTTGCATTTTTTTTTATTGTTGTTGTTGTTGTTATTAATTACTTTTCAAGAAAGCCCCTAAGGTGCTGTGCTGCAGTCCTACCCACGCTACAGCCTGTCGCCCACACACAGCCCGGCTCACCCAGGCCCATGAACACCAAGAAGGCTGTTGTGTGAAGTCCTTCACAGTGAGAACTGCTGTGTTTAACCAAAAAAAAAAACCCCAAACATATGCTTTCCTTTAAATTTCAATTTTTTTTTTTTTTTAATCAGTACACCTTGAAGGGGTTTGCAGAGAATATAGATCTGCTTCTAAAACTGGTTGTGAGCTGTCTATACTGTAGGAGGAGCCACACTTGGGTGATGGTTTCACATTGGGGAGCACCCATGGATGCTCCAAGTTCAGGCATGTGTTGATTTTTGGGGAGGCTGAGCACCGGTTGAGGTGCTGTACAGGTACTTCATCTCCCCTTTCCCTTGCTTTGGAGGAAAGTGGAGATTTTTTTGGGGTGGGGTTGAATCTCTGCGTCATCACAGGTGGACAGGCTGAGCTTAGGTGCCTTTTGCAGACGTACAGGTCTCATGGGGGTGGCCAGAGGTCTGGCCGGGATACAGGAGTCCCTGTGCGGCTGCAAAAAGCCATAAGAAGGGACAGTTTTGTCTGTGTTCTCTTTTTTTAATTTTATTTAACATATACATGCACACACGTGTATGTGTGTATATGTGTATACTGAGAAACCGCTTAGTTTTTGCACTTTATTTGTGGCAGGAGCATAACTATTTTATTTTTTTTCAAGTTGTGCCCCTTAACAGGGGAAGCCTGAGTACAGGCAGCTTTTCTTTTTTTTTTTTTTTTTTCTCCCTTATTTTATTTTGCATGCTGGAAAGCTGAAACTACAAACAACAGTAGTTATGGCGTTCGAGGTGTGTGTGTGTGTGTGTGGGGAAACAGGGCAAGGCCCTGACTTAAAACTCCATCGTCCAACTCCCAGTGGTTTGATACGTGAGATCCCTTCTCAGCAGCCTGTCCAAGCTGTGAGACAGAGGTTATAAATGGCAATTAACCACTATTGCTTTGTGCAAAATTCTGTGGATTTTGAAATTTTTATATATTTTTGTTTTTAGGATTTTGGGTGGGATATTTTTTTTTATTATTTTTCCCCCCCAACTCCTATGTGCAGCAGCATCTCCATCCCCTTCTCGTGCTTTTTGGCTGCACAGCTGAGCTGGAGGTAGGAGATGAAGGCAGCCAAGCCCTCCCACACCGCTGGGCGGGGGGATTGGAGATGGGCAACCCCTTGGTTTCATCCTTCCCATGGCTTTCCCCAACCCCCTGGGTAGGAAACAACATCCCTACAGATCGGAGCAGAGCTATTTGGGGAGAAATGATGACTTTATTTTATTCTTCACGTGTGGGGTTTTTTTTTGGGGGGGGTGGGGGTTGGTCGGTCTGTTTTTTTCCTTTGGGAAAAGGTGAACCACAGTGCCTAGTGCTTCAGCCCTGTGCAGCCAAAGCGCGTGCTCGGAGCGGCACGGATGGCAGGAGGGGGCTGGGACTGTGCTCGGTCCGTATCCGACCGGGGGGAGACAGTCTCGGCAGTGCCCTGCCTGTGTGAGCTTGTGCATATGTGTATTATATTCCTGTACAGACGAAACAAAGAACACTTAACCCCCCTCGCTTTTTTTTTTTAATAACAACTGCATCAAAAGCAGACTTCTCCCTGTGCGTGCAGTTGACATCTGCCCTTTTGGTTTCTTTGCCTTTTGAGAAAAACGAATGTTTTGGGAGGGTGAGTCACTTGTCTTTTTCAGCCTCCTTCCTGGGGAGTTTTATCTTTCTCCTCCTGCTACAGAAAGATAAGCTGGCAAATGCAAACATGATGTCTGCCTGTCCCGTGATCAATCCTGTACACATGTAATTCTGCAGATGTTTTGGTGTGTATTTGTGTGTGTATATATATATAAAAAGTATATATATATATAAAAAAATCAAACAGCAAAACAACTTAATGACCCTAAACTTTCCTCCTTTGGGAATAATAGAAGTCTCGGTAGGACTACAAAATGATGAAATTTGAACCTGGCATTTTTTTTCAGCAAGGGGAAAATTGGTCTCTGAGCAGCAGAGAGGTGCCTCTCATGCAGGAGGAGTTGGTGGTAGGTGGGATGGTGTCAGCCCTGTGCCATCACACTGCCCCAGAACCTTGCTGCCCATCGTTTTTGGCCAACAGAGCCAAGGACCGGGCAGTGACACTGCAGCTAAGGCAGGTGGGGAAAGGGAGCTTGAACCACACCAATAATTTCTTCCCTGCTTTTTTTTTTTTCCTGGTTTTGTTTTCCTTTGTGATACTTGAATTTAATTTTATTATTTTTTTTATAGCAAAGCGCTCTTTATTTATTTAATGTATACTGCAAAACTTGGAGAGAACAGTAGTTACTTGGGATTTTTTTTTTTTGGGATTTGTGGTATGTTAACTGTTCTGTATATACGTCTGGAATAATTGCCTGATATAAAGCTGTGCCAGCTTAAAAACAGGGTATGCCTTTCAGAAATTTGTATATTTTGCAGTTGCTGGACCAATAAAATACCTTGTTGAAATACAGACATGACCTGGTTGTTCCTGTGTTAAGATTTATGCTCTCAGGTCCATCTAGCATGTGGCTTGGTGGCCCCAAGGGTGACCACGTGCCATGCAGTCCTGCCTCACACATATGTTCCCGTGCCTTATAAATCCCTCCTGACCCTGTAGTGAGTTTTCTGAGGGTCATCTCTGAGAGAAACCATTTGGATCCCATGGTGTGATCCTTTATTTCTGACTGGGTTACATCAGTGAAGTTGAGGGTGCCATTCCTCCAACCAAGAGTTGACACCTACTTAGCACAAGTGAATACACCCCACCCTCTACTCTATCACTGTGGAGTATAAAGGTGATGTGCTGGAGTATGTTCTGCCTCCGTCTTCATCCAGGCTGCAAGTTAGGCAGGACTAGGCATTTATTCAAACTGGGTATAGTTGAAACCAAATACCTGCTTAAAAGAACTTCAAATGAAGCGAATCTCTGGACAAGAGCTGTCCCTCTGAGATCACTGAAGGCAGAAAAACAGTAGATGCCACTTGCAAGCAACGCTGTAAAATTCCCTGCAAAAATTTTTTTTCTTTTTTTCTTTTCCTTTTTTTTCTTTTTTTTCCTGGCTCCAAAGAAAAAAAGGGGGAAAGAGGCAAGGAAAGGTGTGATTTGGACATGATGCTCCAGAGTGCATCCTGGGTAGATGCTTCCCCCTGTGGTTGGAGGTTTGTTACCCTCGAGCAGTTGTGCCTCTGAAAGCTTGTTAGGAGTGAAAAGAGAAGGGGAAAAAGGTGTAGACGGCTGTGTATTTGAGCTTAGTGGTTTGTTTCTGCTGGCTGATGTGCAACCCTTCCCTGGGCTTTCAGAGCAGGTTGAGCCTTGCTTTGGGTTGGGGCTTGCAGGGGCCGTCTGCCTCCTCCGGATTGCTCTGTGCTGCAGGACTCCTCATCAGGGAGAGGGGGCTCCCATTTCAAACTTGAGGCATCTGAAACAACTTTTTGCTAGCCGTGCACGTGGTCATGCAAGACTTTAGGGTGATGCTCATCCCCGCAAGCATCCTGGGCGCAGGAAGGAACTGTGCTCTCTGGGAAAGCTAGAAACCACAAGGTTATTATTTTTTTTTAATCTCCAGCAACCTGGCTGTCTCCTTGACCCTAGCAGAGATGAAACGCTCCTGCCTTATTTTAGGGCAGGGAGCATAGCCTTGCAGAGCATCCCGCAAGGATGCGGGGGCTTCGATAACGCCACCAGCCGCGGTGGGCTGAGATTACGTGTAGCCACAACAGCGGTGGTGCTCCCCTGCCTTTCCCGGGTGGGCAGGGGCTGTTTGGAAGCTGTGATAACCTTGTCCTCGCCCAGAGGAGCACAGGGGGAAGTCTTTGCCTCCCGGAGCGTGGCTGCGAGCAGCACTTTCAAGGCTGCTCTGCAATAAAACACCCCCTCCAAAAAGCCTTTTCTCCTCTTTCTACACGCAGGAGGCACGATGGGGTTTGCATCTTGCCGTCCGTGCAGGGGAGCCATGGAAGGGAGGGTGTTCATGGGCCAAGGCCAGGCAGCATCCTTTTTTTTTTTTTCCACATGATGCATTTTGTAGCATCACAGAGAAGAGATGTTCCTCGAGGCAGGGCGGCTTTAAAGGTTACACTTGACAACGGGAACATTTCCCTGCTCCCAGTCAAGTCCCATTTTCATTTAAATAAAAAAAAAATAAAACCCCAGCTCACTGCTGGCAAACAAGGCTAGAGAACTTGTGATTGCTAAAAAAAATAAAAAAGGACAGACCAGTCACGCTGGCTGACTCAGCTCTGATTGATAGCTCAGGAATGTGTCTGATACGTGCAAGGGATTAAATAAACCACGGGCAAACCTTTACAATGCAACATGTTGGATGAAGCGCAGCCGGCACCCGGCTCACCTGCCTCCGGCTGGGGAGTGACTGCCATCACGTCATGGGATCAGAGGGGTTTGGGCTTTTTTTTCCCCCACCTGCGAGAAAAAATAAAAAGAACTGGATATTTCAAGGGGTTGCTTTGCAAAGGGAAAGAACTTGCTGCTTGTGGCTCTAATGGGAATTATTTGCAGGAGCTCTAGGTATCTAAATGCATTTGTGCACTTTTGCTACAACAAGCATGTCCTGGAAATGTATATATTTTTACTGAAATGTGGAAAAGTTATTTTGCAGCTTGTGCACGGACCTGTGTAAATCACCATCCCACTGTTCTGTGCCTAAACCTTAAGTGTCAGGGTCCCTTCCCCATCCCCAGGGTGGTCTCAGAGCCTGGGCTTTGTCTGTGGCTAAGGGAAGGCTGTGTGGACGTGAATATTTGACCCTTGCATTTCCCTTGCTCATATGTGCATCTGTGTCCCCTCTCGTCTCCGAGACTGAGGGGTGTGATGGGGGCAGCGCCAGGCTCCTCTCCCCCAGCTGCCCCGTCCCCGGGTGTGACACAGCCCATTCCCACAAGCGGTGAGGCTCAGCGTGGGTCTCAGGGGGTGCAAACTCACTCATGGCAATTTCATGCCCCCCCAGTAAAACATTCTGTTGTGGTTTCTGCTGAGGATCCTAAGCCCTTCTCCTCCCATCTCACCCCTGCCCATTGAGTGGTCCCCTGGCCCTGGCAATGCACACCTCTGCCAGCCTCCCCAGTCAAGTGGGCAAGGGTCCCACACTGGTGTCATCCTTCAGCTCATCTGCCTTCAAGGGAGTTGCCACTAGCTGCTGGCTCCCCTTCTTCCCACCTGCCCATCGTGGCACTGAGACGCTCTTCCATACCTGGCTACGCATGCCTTGGCCTTTCATCAGGCAGTGTCACACTAGCAGTAGATGGGAAGACCTACCACCCCGAAGTCCTGCTGTTTCCAAAAACCACACAAACTTAGAGCGTTTTTTGACAACCTCTCTGAATTTGACAGGTCAAATGAAAGAGGACTCATCTAGAAGGAAAGAAAGGGGACAACGGTAGCCATGCCACCAGCAACAGCCATCCAGTCTGCAGCTGGACCTCCTCAGATGCTCCTAAGCCCTGTGACTTGGTTCTACTGGAGAAACCTCCATCTGCAGCCCCTCCGCTATTTCTCCTGACCGCTGCAGAGCATCCTTCCAGCCCTGCTTCCCACCCTGTGCAGCAATGAGGAGCAGCCATCAGAGACGTTTGGAAACACTTCTGCCTTTGAGCTGCTGCTTAGAAATAGCTGGCCAGTGACATATACCTTGTGACAGCCCCATGCAACTTCCTGGTTAAGGACACAGAAAAATTTTTTTTTTCAAACAGGTCGCTTGAGAAATCAGATTGAGTCATTTCCCCAGCCATGTGCTTTTCCTTTCTAATCTCTTTCCTCTTGGAGTATGACCTGTTTGCCGTGGATGATATAACCTGAAAGGAGGTTATAGCGAGGTGGGGGTCAATCTTTTCTCCCATGTAACAAGCGATAGAACAAGAGGAAATGGCTTCAAGTTGTGCCAGGGGAGGTTTAGGTTGGATATTAGGAAAAACTTCTTTACCGAAAGGGTTATCAAGCATTGGAACAGGCTGCCCAGGGGGGTGGTGGAATTGCCATCCCTGGAGGTATTTAAAAGACGGGTAGACGTGGTGTTGAGGGACATGGTTTAGGGGTGGTTTTGGCAGTGTAGGTTTATGGTTGGACTCAATGATCTTGAAGGTCTCTTCCAACCCAAGTGATTCTATGATTCTGTGATTCTGTGATCTCCTCCTCCACTTGCAGAGCTGCTGTTCTGCACAGCTGTGGCAGGACTCAGGGAAGCTCTTAAAGGTTTGGTCACTTGGCTTCTGCTGGGAGTGCTTCTGGGAAGGAACTGGTTAGAAAAAGAGGATTGAAACTGAATCTGGTTGTCAGCAGTGCCAGAAGAAATCACATCATGTAATGATGGAGGAGTAGTGGTGAGAGTCAATACCAAAATGGTTGATACACCCCCAAAATTCGTGCACAGTGCCTACATCCACAAAGTTGGCTTCATGTCTCAAATTCTGCCTGAAAGTGCTCTGCTCCATCCTGCTGATCCTCTGTCCTGCTCCATGGTCCCGCCCATGACCTGTGCCTGGCCTGGAGAGGCCGTGGGGGGCAACCAGTCCTCATTGCTGCTGGGGCCAGGCTGGGCTTTGTGCCCTAGGAAACCTTCATTGTAAGGTTTTCCCTGTGCTTTCCTTGTGGTCTGATGCACTGGCCAACATGTGTCAACCCGAGACAGACCACAGCGACAGAATACAAAGAAATTGGTCAGATGTCCTGGTAGTCTCTTCCCTCAGGAGCCACCACTTGAGAACCCAGCAGCTCCAACCCAACTGATGATGGGCTAAATGCCGTGAGAGCTCTTCTTGAATGTTATCTCCCACCATGCTAAGGGAAATCTAATTTGCAACCTGATAAGACCTTGACAAGGTTACTGAGTCTGGTGAGATTCATGACAAGCCAGACAAAACCCAGGCGATGCATCTGCCCACCCAACTTGTTGGCAAATTGCGAAGATAATTTCTTGCTGAGCTAAGAATGCTCAGAGCTAGCATGATCTCAAGGGATGATGATGATGAGACAACGTTCAGGATCACTCAGGCTTTGTGAATTGTTTCTCCCTCTAGTACAAGGTACAGACTCTTCTATTGCATCTCCCCCAGTCAGACACCCAGCAAACATCATTTGGTCTTTACTGCCACAAGAGGTATCTGAGTGCTCTTCGTACTGAAATCAATGCTGGCAAAAGTTTGCATGACCCAGTGGCCTGGTGCAGAAGTTAGAAAAGTGGATGGCAGCAGAGGTTGTGACCAAAAAGCATGGCTGAATTGAAGCTACGAAAAGAAACAATAATTAAGCCCTAACGAATAGTTACCATGGTGGACAGCAATTTAAGAAGGAGCGCAGCCCCAGATCCAGGTATTTCTAGCTGCAGCTCAAACCCCACAATTAAGCTGTGATTTTGGTCATTATGAGGAGGTATTTCCAGAGCTGGGTCTTGCCTTTTGCTGCCTTTACCCATCAAAACAACTGACTCAGCATCAGCAGAAAGAAACCCCAACATTTTGATAAATGTCATCCAGACCAGACTGGACAGCCTGCATTAGCCTGTGTTGGATGCCTCCACCAAAGCTGGATGCCAACCTGTGGGCAGAGCTGTTTTTTCGTTATGAAGAGAGATTTTCTGGCTAGAGGGGGATGTGTTGGTTTAGGGGAGGTGGAGGGTACTTAAAAATACTGATTTCCTCCTTTGGGAGCAGGAGTCCCACGATATGGAAGCATGGAGAAGTAAATGTCACCATGCATTTCTCTGGTTCTTGGTCCACCTCTACCTACTCATTTCTCCAGGGCACTGATGTACCAGTAAGAAAGGAGCGGAAGGAAGCTGTAGCTCTCGTACAGGTATCTGGTTGCCCCATTCACTCTGTGCTGCAAGCGTGCTGTTCTTGGGGGTGTCTCTACAGGCAAATCACACCATCGACCTAGTTTTCAGGGTGATGGTACAAGTGTTAATGGCTGATTCCCTTCCTGGCTCTCCCACTGGTGAGTCTGCAAGGATTGTGACTTCCTCTGGCTGTTCCAGGACTGCTCTTTTATCTTCCAGACAGTATTAATGTCACCTGCTCCAATGGGTGACACCACCCTACCAACCAGGTGCCCTGACTCACACTCTTCCTTCTGCCCAGCTTTGATTCATCTGTGACAAGTGGCAGACGTGCTCTCCTGCCATGCGTCCACCTTACTCTTTCTAATTGCCCCATCCTGTAACATTCGCCAGGCATTTGCAGCACCACACGTTCACTTCTTGCTCTGCATTTTCTATGCAATGTGTAGGCATCTCCCAAGCCTGTCCTCCTTGTGAAGTACCCCAAGGCCACCTTTTATCCTTTGACAGACTACGGACATCCTGCTCATTAACCCACTGTATAATTGCTCAACCACCACCAGCAGCTCCCCATGCCCAGTTTCTGCTGTATGGGTACAAGGGTTAGATATCGGGGTTTGTTTGGGTCTGCACCGGTGGCTTTAACCTACTGGAGAAAGGTGAGAGAAAAGATCTGGGAGTCATTTCCAGAGCAGGTTCTTGGAGGAGGAAGAACTGAGATGTACCCATCTACAGTGTCAGAGTCTGTGCCACGAAATCCCAATGCCTTTCCAGCCACCACTTTGATTCATCTTTTTAATATTTCTTCCAGGTTTCTCCTAAGAGGACATCATCTATTTGGGCATGTTCTCAGCGACATTTTTACACCATTACAGGCCCCATTGGTACGGATGAGTCCACTTTTTAGAAGCTACTTGGGGCAGGGAAGTTATTTTCTTATTTGCCTATAAATTACCCAGCAGGGACTGGGTGCTGTATAAGCAAGGCATAATAAAATAATAAAGCAATAATATTCACCATAATTAATTTGTAATAATGACTGGAATGCCTTTCCAGACTTGCTAAAGCAGCGTGCAGTCTTATAGTGAGTATTCGTGTGTGTGGCCATTGCACAGAGACTGATTTTCAAGCATCTTCTTCTGGTACGTTTTTGCCCATGACTGGGTCTGTTACAGAGGTGAGAGAAGTCCACCTGCATCTGTTACAGAAAATCACTTGCAAGAGTCAGCAAACCCTGGAGAGAGATGGCACTGGGAGGAAAGTGAATTAAGCCAGAAGAGTTGTAATAAAGAGTTTGCAAGAGTCATGGTTAAACCTATCTGAAACCCAAGACTTTCAGTTCTCCAGAGATCTTCTCTTTTAAACACAAATAAAAATATCTTCCTGTCCAAATGGGACAGAAATCGATATTTTTCAAAATATCCAAAGCTCCTTTCGATCCTATGAACTGACATAGCATTTTCCCTGTTTTGCTGAAGAAGTTTTAAACAAAGTGTTGGTGTTCTTTTTTACAAAACATTCCTTTTTTGGAAAACACCTCACTGAATCAACTTGCAGTAACGCTAGGGGAAGAAGCATCACTGATGTGAGAATGGGCAATGGCCCTTCATCGCTCATGAAAGATGAAATGGAGGTTTCATTGCCCTTACCTCGCAAAAGGTTGGGTGCCCATCTCGCCTGTGCAACAGGTCACGTCCAGACGCCTCCTGAGACACCCAGCAGAGAGGAGCTACAGTCTCAGGAATGCAGATATGGCTCAGTGTAGCGTCTCTGGCATCTCACTATCATCCCTCGAAATGCTCTTGGAAGCTCCGTGAGCTGGATAGCCAGCAATGCCCCGGTCAGGGAGAAAGGTTGGGAGGGGTAGGCTCAAACAAAAAGCCCACCTGTGTATCCTGGGTGTTTTTAACTCAGGTATTAATTATCCTTCTATCTTCTAAGCTGATCTGAGCACGTCTGCGGCTGGCTGCTTCCTCCTGAAGCCGCTCCTAGCAAAACTGTTGCTGTCTCTCTACTGTTCCGAGGGCCGGGAAGGCTGGGATTGGTGCTGATTAAGAGCTGCAAGGATGTCAGCCAGCCTGGGAAGGCTTTTTACCATGGTTCTGAAGCCAATTTGTCTGCAGAAAAGCTGACTCAGTGGTGTTGTGAGGGTTAAGCTAAGCCAGGCAGTCGCACGCATGCCATGGGGTGACACCATGCATGTGTTGGACAGCTGGGCTTTGGTTGACGGGCTGCCATTGCGATAGCTCAGTTATGTGTCTGACCCCATAATGTGAGTTTTCCGGTGTCTTTGTGACTCTTTATTATTTTGGGGTTTTTTTCCACACAGGTAACCTGGAAATGCGAAACCCTCTGGTATTTCCCAATGGCAGTGCAATGCATTGCATAATATTTCCTTTTCTGGTTGCACTGGTGGGTTTTTGTGCTGGTCTGGGAGGGAGGACTGGGCGTCATGGCTCATCTTTGGTGGCAGAGACAGGGTTTTTGCAAAGCCTGATGTTTGCCAAGAGCAGGCAGGACCCCACACAATCATAATGTCCAGCCCTGTGTGATTACAGGAGTTCTCATGCTTGCGCATCTCTTGCAGATTATGGATCAAAGTCATAGAATTACAGAATCATAGAATATCTCAGGTTGGAGGGGACCCATAAGGATCATCGAGTCCAACTCCCTGCTCCTCACAGGACTAGCTAAAAATAAATCATCAGCACAGAAAGAAATACAAGCAATAACCAACAAATGCATACTGTCTGGGAAGTTGATGTTTAAAGTGCTAATGAGCACAAGCAAATTGGCCATCTACTTCCAAAAGGGCTGCGTTTGCCTGTGTGCAAAGGTCAGGTGAAATATTAAGCAGCTGTTACATCCCTCGATTGTTCTGAAGAGGCGATTTGAGATAAACAGCTACGGGACCCATTGCTGGAAATGGTCTGGGTCCAGTTTCACAGGAAGGTTTTCTAAGCCAGGCTTCCTGGGAGATCCACGCTAACTCCCTATCGCATTGTGTGCTTCAGTACACAAATGCCAGAGGTCAAGATACCTCTGGATGGGTAAACGTTTGCTGCGAGGGCTTAGGAATAAATCCACCGGAGGAAACGGGCCAAATAGCTATTGCAGAATCAGGCTTTGTCTCCTCCGTTGAACCGGATATGTTTTAGATAGATCCCATTAGCTGCAGCTGAGCCGCTCTGGGTTATCAGCACCTCCACTTGCTGCAGATGAGACAAAGCACAACACTGAAGCATTCCTTGCAAACCCGGATATATTCCAGGGTGGAAATCCAGTAGCATCTTCTTTCAAGTAATTAATCAGGGGACCAAAGCAAGTGCGCACAAAAAGCAAATTAAATCTTTGCGGATTGGTCATGCCTGCAGAAAATAAAACTGTCAAGGAGGTTGTTTCATATGCTGGCTGGGATTATTCATAGCCGCTCATCTGAGCGGGCAGGGAGCATAGCAGGGGCTGCGGCTGCTGGGAGAAATCAGCTGTGTTTAAGTAAGGCTGGGAGCGCAGGCAAAGCCAGGCAGGATTCTTCCAAGTGAGCTTTTTTCAAGCTGAAAATGTAGGTTTGTCAAAAATGGAAGCTTTCTCCAGCAACATGCCAGGCTGTTTATATTGGCAAACCAACAAGGTCAGCACAAGGGCTGGAGCCGGGGCTGTGACCGTCTGTGGTGTTTTAGTGTGTTTCCTGGTGTGGGGTTGATCTGGGCTAACTGGGACCCATGGGTGATGGGTGCAGGGGATGGCATGGCTCAGGGATGGTTCCTGGGTGCAGCCACTCTATACCCACCCCCCAGCTGGGGTACGCACATCAGACAGGTGGTTTTCCTGTCCAAAGGGACTCTCCTAAAACAAATCAGTGTTCTCAAATTAGCCCTTTATTTGAGTCACACACAGTCCACGGACTGTAGGATTTTGCTGATTATACCTGTGGGGTCTGTGAAGACAGCTCCGAGCAGCAGCCTGCTGTCCGGAAGCCAACATCCCCCCGTGATGGATGGACTGGAGAAGACTGAGAGCAGCTGGGCAAGGAGCAAAGAGGGGGCCACATGAGTGTAATGCACACCACAGCCATGCCATGCACAGCCCTGGGAAAGTCCCAACGCTCAGAATGAAACTCTGTTATCAAATATTGAAACAGGCTGCCCAGGGAAGTGGTGGAACCACCATTCCTGGAGGTATTTAAAAGATGGGTAAATGTGCTGCTTAAGAACACAGTTTAGTAGTGGTTTTGGCAGTGTTAGGGTTGATGATTGGACTTGGTGATCTTAAAGGTCCCTTCCAACCCAGGTGATTCTATGATTCCATCTCCACCACTTGCATGTGGAAGGGGAGAGCTGTGGGAAACCAGGTGTTTCTCAGGGTTTTGGGGCAGAAAATTATTTCACCCTCAGCTACATGCCAGCTCTTGTTAGCTGGCAGGGTGGGTGAGTGGTGCTGCTCCCCAGATGGCATTTTGTATATCTCCGTGGGGGACTTCTCCTTTGGATGTCATCACACTGGGGAGCAAACCTGACAAATCTCTGTGCTACCCCTGCCTCTGTTGCCCCCTCCATGTTTGAACAGCAGCCCCCAGTTAAAAGATATAGCTGGGGTCATTGGACCACTGAAAGTTGCCTGTTGTGCTGGTCTCTGAGCCTTTATGCATGTAAATCACCCCAAGACAGGCCTGTCCCTTGATGGGTGGAAAAGTTGTATATTATTATTGTTGTTATTTTTGCTAGTACTACTATGTCTGGAGTGACATACGCTCATCCAAACATCTCAGGAGCTGGGAGGTCAAGAGAGGTATCCAAGCTTCACAGTCGATTCAGAATAGCTCTGTTGGAGCCCAGAGTCTTTATTTGGTTTCTTTTTTCAGGAAGGGTTTGGGAAAGGAAGTGGTAAACTGTGTCTTTTCTCATCCTCTGGGATCCCCAGGCACACTTTGCTGATCCCTGGAGGCATAAATTTCTGTCGTAGCCTGTAGCAAGAGTCACGTACCTGCCTGGATCTCCAGTAGTTTAAGTGACCGATGAACCTGTGTGGGGAAGACATCAAAATCCAGGGTTTAGATGTGAAGTCCATCCCCAGAGTGTCTCCCAAAAAATAGCCAAGGTGGAAACACAACCTCCCTGCCTTCCAGAGCCAACATCGTCCTTCCCCTCCATGGTCCTAGTTTGGATTCTCTGCAGTCCTGCAATTTAGCATTAAGCAAACAGTGCAAACAGTGTTCCCACAGGACTCATCAGTCTTGTGTTCTCACCTCACTCCAGTCACTGTCTTCTAGTTTAGGATTTGTTGGGGATGGGGGATTGCACCGGAAGTCATGCCATCTAATGGGGCAGATGGTGGACGAGTGGAGTCACAAAACACAGGGGAATCTGTAGCTGCTGTCCAAACTGGATATTCACCCTGCCTTTAGGTTCTAGACGTTGTATTTATTAGTGTTGATGCTTTGATTTACCACCTGTGCCTTGCCCAGCAGACGCTGTCGTGGCAAAAGTTTGCAGCTTCTTTTGCAGCTGGTGACCAGGATTTAATTGTTGCATTGCCTGCCTCTCCACCAGACCGGAAAAAGTTAGTAGCAGTCAGTCTAAGTAATAAGGCCATTTGAGTTCAGGTGCATTTTGTCCATCTGTTTCTAATAAAGCCTGTAGAAAGCCTGTGGGGCTGGCTCCTCCCTTGAAGGAGAAACTCTGAAGGCAGACCAAGGCCTTTGAGCACAGCGGTATTTAAAGTTGTGGGTAGCTAGTTTCCGCCAGTAAATGCAGTCCTCTCACATGTGCTGAGCGGAAGAAGTAACTAAGATTTGCATCTCTGCCTGGCACTGGCTCGGAGGTGAGAAGCAGCACAGCTGCTCAAAACGAGAGAGCAGCGCCATGGCTGCAAGCACGGGCGAAGAGGGGAAGCAAGGGGGAGGATGGCACCACGTGTCGCTGATAGCCATTTCCAGTAATCAGTGTGAGCTGTATGGCTTAGGCAAAAGTCGTGGTTAATTTACCGCCAGGCAGATGTTGGGTAGCTCTCCCATTGCTTGGTCACAGGGCTTGAAGTCTCTGTTTTCTTCTCTGCTGTTGACCCAACAGAGACAACCAGCAACACTGATCTTATGATCCATCTCTGCATGTGATCTCCTGGTGAGAATGTTTAATCCAGTTGAATCATTTCAATTGCTGGTTTGTCAGAACAGCTCTCTTGGCCCTGGATGGCTGGTGACAGGCATTGCTGGACCTGGATTTGGTCCTCCCAGTGCCCCAAAGCTAAATTGCATGAGTTGAGGGTCAGTTACTTTGAGTAACCTGCAACGGGGCTCCCAGCACAGCTCCTTCTGGCTTTGCTCAGTAGGTGGGTTTCAGAGATGCCAAGCACCTTGACCTCACTGGCATCTCCAAGGCACCTTGGGAAACTCAAGTCCTCAAGTCACTAAATTACAGGTGAGGCCAATGAAGTCATGAAGGCAATGCCTAGAGGTTGACCAAGATGCAACCAATATTGTACTGGGCCTTGCATGGATGTGGAGCTGTAGATAGGCCCTTGCCACGCTGAATTAAGAATCCAGAAGGTTTTATGCAGAGCCCAGAGGCTGTGCACTGGGAAGGCAGTGTGGGTGGGAGGGGAGGAGATGAGGAACCAAACCATACCCATTGTTTCGCTGTATAAATCGAGCAAATTCCTTGCCAGCTAGTGCTTGCTTTACAGAACATGCTGGGAACGGTGTTCTTGGTTATGCAAAGGTGTGTGATTATGAAAATAAAGTCTGAGATAAGCCAAACTAACCTGTCATGAGGTCCACAAAAAACCAAAAACTGTTCAGAGAGATGCAAAACCCGCCCTCTGCTTGAATGCTGGGAGAAATGGCATGGTTGTTAGTCCAAGACTGTGCATCAAGCCTTATCTGATCTCTCAGACAATGCACCAGCTCCTTGTCTCCTCCTCCTCTTGCCCAAGGGATATTTTGACTCTGACATTGAGCAAAGAGAAAGGCATATGTGACCTAAATCAGGTTTTACTTCTGCTCACATCCCTCCAGCTTGAGTAAACAGGAGAGGATGTGACTGAGAGCACATACAGTGGTGTCTCATCAACGCCTCGTCGTCTCTGCTTCAGGTTTTCTTCTCCCTTCCCCAGAGGTGAGTTTGACTCATTCTATGTTTAGCGAGATGCTTCCCCTTTCCCCACACCGCTCATTAAACCTCCCTGATCAGCCGCTCCCCAGCCCACCTCTGCAGCTTTTGTTGTTGCATGGAGTAGCTTTGTCTGACAGGACCCATCTCCCAAGCCAAACCCTACCAGAGGGCTGGGAAAGGACAAGAAAAACCCCGGAGACTGAAAAAAACAAACACAAAAAAGGCTCACTTGATCAACCTGAGTGCCAGCCCCACCCTGGGGTGTGGAATAAACACTGGCAGGTATTTATTCATTGCCACTCAGCATCCAAATATTTGTTTCTCGTTGTCACACACTCACATTCACGCTGCCTGCCAGATGCTTTCTTCTGCAGCAAACACAGGCGCACTTCTGTCTGCTAAGGCAGGGGAGGAAAGAGATCCTACCTGCAAGATTTGTTATAAATACGCTAACATTTCTGGCAATTTGATGTCTAGATGCATGAGGATATTTCTTTTCGGATATCTGAACTTCCACCTAAACACGCTTCTGCACCACATTTGTCTATCCTTTTATATTCATGTACTCACCATTTTTCACATGTGTGTGTATGCATATGCATTTATGCATATATGTACATCTATCCACCCACATTCACCTGCCTATGAATACACAGCGCTGGAAACGATAATCTAGATGCCATGGCATTAATAATGCATCAATCTGATGTTTGCAGAAGTGATTACGTGGCACATGATGCTATTTTAATCTTTGCATACACACATATACATCTTTTCTCCATCTGTCTAGTTATGAATATGGCAGCATATAGGTGTGCTTAACAACACTATGTTCTTATATGGGAATGTGGATGAATTAAGTTAGCACATAGCACTGGTTATCTCAACCAGAGTAAGAGTCATCAGAACCATTTAATTAAAAATCATATGCCTGTTGTATTTGGCTGAATCAATACGAATCTGACGTGTGCATCGATGTCCTGATCATCTTGATGTAACTACGGAGAGGAGAATGAAATGTCCTTATATGACTAAAGAGGAAAAGTTCCTGGTTGACCCCAAGACCAGTAAAGTGCTTCATCCACTGATACGCTGAATTAGGCTGCAGGTAAAACATGGAGGTGTGGCACCTCGGAGAAAAGCTTTCTGTCATGGTGAGCACTTGCAACACGTGATAACTACCCTTTGATCTGTCCCAGCCTTATGGATATTAGGGGAAATGTCTTTGGGGCAAGTGAGTTGGAAATGTTGACCACGGCGATTAGATAAGGGCGTTTAGTGAGAAGCTTAATTTCCTGCTTAAAATGGTCATGAAGACCTGCGATGTGATGAATAACGATGGGCTGCTAGAGGTCAGGGAACAGACCCCAGGGGAAGGGTTTTTTCAATGTCTTCAAAGATGTAAAAGGCAGGGGATTTCTCAGCTAATCTGAGTATTTTATGGAGCTGGGATTTTATCCAGAAGCGATCCCTGGGGCAATTCTCCATTGCCCTGGTGAAACTTGCCCTGGTGAAACTCCTGATTTTGAACCTGTAACTCAGAAAAGTGTTGAAAGCAACATGGAGATTTTTGTTCTGGCCCAAGTCTGGCTGACAGGTTTTGTCCTTATCAGTGACAATCTACTTTTATAGTCTTTATGACAGCAATTTATGAAGAAAACACAAGACTGTATTGAGATGTCCCACTGCAGCACCTGCAATATGCTTCAGTGCCTACACTACAGTTTAACTTCAAGAGAAAGCTGGGTGATGCACGGCTCCCAATGAAAGCAGTGGGTGTGATGCCCAGTCTAGACACAGGTGACATAAATGTCCGTGTGCCGTTATCCCCATTGACTGGACAGGGAGCTGGGATCAGGTAGCCCTGGAGATCTGCTCTGCTCTCCATGTTTTTGAGATGGATAGAAGGCACAACTCATCTTAGTCACACCAGAAAGTGGTTCAATATGACACATGCTCCATCTGAAGTCATCCTTCCACTGCTCATCGCTGTGGGCACCTGTAAATGTGCTGTTCTTCCACAAGCACGTCTACCACCAATGGAATAGAGGTAAATTTGCATTTTCCATGCAAGAAACCTCTGGTCCCAGAGCCAAGCCACCATAGGGTATGGTGCTCCTCCAACCATACCACATGTATGCCAAATAAATGGCCAAGGGACTACCTTCCTCTACTTTTTTTCCTGAAACCATCAGAAGAACAGGCAAGGAAGCCTGGGAGGTCAAAGTAGCTCTTTCTGTCAGATGTGTTGAGTTTCAGTTAAGATACAGCATGTTCTATCAGATAAGAGGAAGCACGATGGCTCCTAACTTGAAATCCCATGGCACAGGCTGTCACAAGTTCCCAGCGGTCTCTTAGTAACACTGGCAAAGACTGGCTTGGAGCTGACTTGAAGCACTTCTGTAACTGGACACACACCTCTGAAGCTATAAATGCAATTGCATCTCAAGAGATTACTGAGATCAGACAAAGAAGGCCATCAGCTGCTTTGTGACCATGCTGAACCCTCCAAATAGACTGGTAGCCAAGTCTATTGAGAAGGTGTTACACGTGGCTGCTGTCCAGAAGCAGGGCTCTTTGGTCCATGCCTTGCTGACACTGTTATACTCCCAGTTAGACCCTCTAACCACAATCCACAGTGTGTGATCCCACTTCTGGTAAGAGCTTCTCTGAACTCAGCCTAAGTCAACTCCTGCTCTGCACTGAACCCAAAGTGGCCCAGATTTCAAAGACAAAGTCTCCCTGTGTCCCTCTGTGGTGGTTTCACTGCAGAGGGGGAACAGAGGGGAAGAAGGCTTTTTGAGAAGCCCCGCAAGGTGGGTATGAGTTGGCCAAAGCTCCTTGGTAGGCTCCAAGGTCTTCAGCGCCATCTACTGCCACACTAAGTCTTGGTTCCCTTGTAATCCCCTCCAGGAATGGGTTTAGAGGATGCTTTCAGGCTCATAGGATGGGGATAATTAGTATAATTAATCTATTGCCCTGATGTTCCTGTGGACTGGCTACAAATTTAAAAACTTACTAGTGTCTGGAGACAAAAAATGGTGCTATTTCTCTTACAAATTCATACAGTTCAGAGCAAAGGAACATTTACTCCTAATAGCTGAGATACTGGTTCATACTGGGGGAAATAGGACATATCCTCTTTGAATTTCCAGAACTCCCAAGACAGTTTTTCAGCCACCAAGAAACTCAGTTTACCCACTGAGTTTACCCACCAAGTGCACCCAGGTCCCTGAGCAAAGGGTATCCCATGGATGGGTTTGCCCTTGCCCGAGGCAGCAATAACCCAGACTGTCTTCCCCAGCATGTTTTTTATGTGCACTACAGGGACTTTATTCCCTTCTACAAAGGGCAAGAAAAAGCAAAGACCTGAGGACTGTTGTCTGGCAACAAGCAAAACCCAGGCAAAAGGTAATAACTGGGAGCTATGTTGCTGTTCTTTCTGATCCACTTTTGCCTAAATGATGTTCTCCATTGTCAGTATAAAATTACAAAGTGAACATAGAATAGACTATTCATGAAGATCAGAGGGAAACAGAGATAAAGTGGTTATCACTTTGGGTTCATTGACTCATCTGCGATCAGACACAAAACATCCCTCACATTAAACAGCAAAGAAATGTCAGATGAGCATGTGATAAAATAGGTGCGGCTTAAGAAAGGTATCTGCCTATGCCATGTTCTAATCTCAATCAATTTGAAGCAAATCAGGTGAAATCAGTGAAGTTACGTTGAATTTACAGCCCCTATATTAAGCACAGAAATACTCTGCTCTTCCCCGGTAGAAGAGCATAGAGGTTCAACAGCTCTGCCAAGCTTATGAAAGATCTGATGTACGGAGCAAGACAGCAAATCATCATCCATGTGAGAAAAACCTTGACAACCAGTTGCAAAACCCATCTCAGCCATTTGGGAGCTGGTGTCATTCTAAGGCATTTTGTGGGGTATGTTCCTCCCCTGCACTCTCAGGTGGTAGTAGTGGTTCTCCCTGCCCAAGAGCCTGGTTATTAATTTTATAAAGCGAAGACCCAAAATCGAGTCTGTTCAACTTTGCTTCCTCTGTAGATGAAGCCAAAGGCCATGCAGAAGCTTCAGCATCAACAGTCTACACTCTAAGCGGCCCACATTCTAGGCAAGGGGGAAGATGAACCACAGTATATTAAGTGTTTCACATCATTTGCAAAGCAATCATAGAGCATTATAAGGAAATAATTTCCAACATAATGGAAATGAACAGGACTTGGGTATCTTCTGTATGGCCTCTGGTATGAGCAAAAGTGTCTAGGGCTCCAGAAAACCCATCGATCATCTTTTAGAAGAACTTGCCCTTATTTAGGGAGTACAAAGCCTTCCGGATGCGTAAGTGGCTGATCTCAACTCAGCAACATTTTTCACTCCTGTGTTTGTCAATGGCCAAGAAGCTAATATACATTTGTTTGCATTTTAATCTTCTGGTTAGTGAAACCATTATTAGCAACTGGGATCAGTCTGAGCTAATGAGAGAGGCTGTGGGATGGCTCCAAGTCACAATTTTGACAAAATCGCAGAATTACAGGGACTACAAGGGACCTCTGGAGATCATCTAGTCCAACCCCCCTGCCAGAGCAGGTCCACCTACAGCAGGTTGCACAGGATGGCATCCAGGCAGGTTTGGAATGTCTCCAGAGCCGGAGACTCCGCCACCTCTCTGGGCAGCCTGTGCCAGTGCTCTGCCACCCTCCAAGTAAACAAGTTCCTCCTCATGTTCAGATGGAACTTCCTATGGTCAAGTCTGTGCCCATTACCTCTTGTCCTATCACTGGGTACCACTGAAAAAAGACTGGCCCCCTCCTCCTGGCACCCCTTTTAAGTATTTGTGAGCATGGATGAGATCCCCTCTCAGCCTTCTCTTCTCCAGACTAAAGAGACCCAACTCCCTCAGCCTTTCCTCATAAGAAAGGGTGTTCCAGCCCCCTAATCAGCCCTTTGCTGTCCCCTCTCCAGCAGTTCCCCGCCCTTCTTAAACTGGGGAACCCAGAACTGGACACAGTACTCCAGATGTGGCCTCACCAGGGCAGAGTAAAGGGCGAGGATAATCTCCCTCCACCTGCTTGCCACACTTCTTGTACACATTCAACTTTAAATACCTCTCCTGTGGTCCTTGAACAGGGCCTACAGGTGGCCTGGACTTCGTCTAACATCCTGTTTGAGTGATCTGGGAACTGATCTCAACATGCTCCCACACCAAACATTTTGCCTTCCACAAGGTCTGATATGTTGTCAGATCCTCTGGGACCTGGACAGTAGAATGAAGCAGCTTTTGAGGAACTTGTAACCCAAAAGCAGGAATTTTGAAGGAGAAACTGAAAATTGGAGATTAAAATAATTTTGCTTAGTGGCACCAAGAATCACCTCAGAGTGCTTGTGGTCTGGGAGTTAAATACAGCCTCTTGCATGCTCTTCTGGGGAGGATTTGATCAGCCTGATTCAGCATTGTTGTAAGGAAAGCAGTAGATATTAGAAACAATTGGGACATTCCCATTAACACAGGTTCAGAACGTAGCCTAGCATAATTGCAACCTAAATGCTTCTGCTAAGCTCCAGCTGGTGTTGATTTGTCACCAGCCTTCTGCTGCAGATGGCTGGGTAAATTAGGCATCCTCTGTATAGCAACCTGCAGGCTTTTTTCAAGAAAAACAAACAAAAAACCCTCAGTGCGGTTTCTGCAGGAATGAAACTCCAGTCGAAACACTGCCTTTGTCTGTCTCCACTGAAGAGCAGTCCCATTGACCACTTCTACAAAGGACATGAGTAATAAGGGCTTCTCTCAACCAGACATAACCTCCTGGAGAGCTATGATTTTCACCAAATTCTTAGCAGCATCTCTTCTAGCTAGTATCCTTGTGTTGCTCCTCCTGGCATGCTGAACGGCAGGAGAAAGGTACTTTTGTGCAAACACAGTCAAATTCCCAGTGGGCATTGCCCAGGTCTCCAGCTGTGAAATTTGACATGCAAAATGTGACCCTTATCATCTGCTGAATGCTCCAATCAGCCTTCCTGGGATGGCTCATAGGCATGTGATAAGGCTTCTTCACCCACCTCTGGTGTCCCGGTGTTGCTAAAAGCGCCACCTCTCTTCAGCAGTCCTGCACCTTGGCACGCAAAAAGCTGGGTTTCAGGAGTTCATGGTGACCTTACAGAGTCTCTCTCATCCCAGACATACCTATGACCAAAAAGGAAAGGCCTGGGACTGAACGGTTTGACTTTCCAGTGCTTCAATTTACCTCGATGCAAAATGGTGATAAGGAGTTCTTGGAGATCTTTGTGAACTGCATCATGTCTTGTTTATGCAGGAGTTAATTGTTCTAATTATTATACCCTTTTTACTACCAGTGATTTAGCACAAAAGAATCTACCTGAGGTGATGGGACAAGAAACTTTTTATAGTGCTCAGTCAGCAGGATTTGGAGAGCAGACATCTGAGCTCTGTTCCTGAATCTGTGACTGTGACTCCTCCAAGACCTTGGCCAGGACATTTAAACATCTCTGTGTCTCACATTACCCGTATGTAAAACAGAGAGAATAATAGCGAGCACTCTGCAGAAGGGATGAATTCCTCTCTGTCTATAAGATGACTAGAGAAGCCTTGAGTGCCACAGAATGCAAAAATGCTTATCATTTTCCTCCTTGCGTCTTCAATTTGTGGTCTCACCATCCACGCTGTGCTCTAAAGGGGTTTGTGATAACAAGTTTGTATTTGGCTTACGACAACCAACATGAACAAAGGGATCCATGCCTCTGGCAGAAAATACTCCAAAAGCAGGGGGAAAAAATAAAAAGCTTGGACTACTTTGCCCTATTTTAAACATACAGTAATGGGGATTTTAAAAGCTCCATATATTAATAGGCTCTGACTTGCTGGGCAACTGACTCTTTCTTCATGAGTAGTCATAGCAATCAAGTTCAGCTGATGTGGTCTCCTGGTCTGAGCTAAGAGTGCCGGTCATGTTGACTCTACCCGTGGGTGGTTTCCACAGGGCATTTCTCCACTTAAAACTTGCTTCTCTTTTACTCTAACACGGCTTGAATTAGTCAGACTGCAGCTTCTGACCACCTTCCCAGAGACACGTCTGTTTTCAGATTTCCAAGCAGTGAGTTAAAAACAGCTAAAATTTCCCCCATGGGAGAAAAGGGACATGTTTAACCCATCTTCATCCACCACAGGCTCATCTCTTACACCTGCTCTTCATTCTTTGCTGTCAGTAGTGGTTTAGCAATTTTTTTCCTTTCTTTTCTTTTCTTTTTCTTTTTTTTTTTGGGGGGAGGGGCAGGGGTTCTTGTCCATTCTGGGTTGATGTGTGGAAGAACTATAAAAGTAACAAAAGACACTGAAGGACACGACTTTGGCTCAGTTTGCCATGTGTCTTTCACCCTGGCTCCAATGATAAGTAGAGGCAGAATTACCTTTTCAAGCCCACTTACAAATGGATCCTAGTAAGGAGTGGCCGTTTGCAGCTCTGTGAGGAATCTCACCAAAATCACGTGGAATAAAGACGAGTCACATGTGTGGCACAAAGTCATCCAACACAGAGAGTTTCCATTTTTCTCATCACTTGCTGGTGTTTAGAGTATGCTAACGTAATGATGCTTGAAACAATAGTGAATAAAAACAATTCGGGGGAGGTGTGATGTTTAACTTGGCCAGAGCCTTC
Organism: Chionis minor; assembly: GCA_013398295.1. Classification (NCBI taxonomy): domain Eukaryota; kingdom Metazoa; phylum Chordata; class Aves; order Charadriiformes; family Chionidae; genus Chionis; species Chionis minor. The sequence continues at coordinate 322,347 of VZSF01009322.1, forward strand.
CAGGATTTCTAAAGCACATTAAGATCCTCGGATGAAAGACAAATTGTAAGGGCAAGAATATCATTATTATCAGTTTAAATTCTGTTTTCCAGGCACATGAAGTAGCAAGATGCCAAGGTCAGGGCAAAAGAGAGCTACACACCACATGCAGCAGTGGAATTTGATTCTTGCCACAAGGGTGAACTGCTAATTAGCAGGGAGACTTTGTACCGCCTCTGACAACATTTCCAGGCACAAGTTCCTTACAATAATTGAAAATGGAGTTTTAAATCAAGCAGATGATTTGTTAGCCTGGGATGAAAAACCTGAGATTTAATTTCAAGAAGTTCTCAAAGACGTAAGGCAGAATAACACTGTTCTTAGCAAATTAATCTCTTGGTGTGGGAGCTGACCTGGACTTAGACAGCTATGAAATATTTAAAATTTTTGTTCTCACCTGTCAGGCGTTAACAGCAAAATAGTGTGGGTTGTTTCTTTTTTTTTTTTTTAACTTACTTTTCCTTCCACATTGGAAATGTAAAGAGATAAAACCAGAAGTAAAATTACCTTTGTCAAATGAGAAGCTAAATGTACTCAGCCCTGACTCATGGTCATGGAGCAAGGGTTCAGTCTGGGCTGCATGTGAGAGCTCCTTGCTCGGGCTCGAGGACTACAGGAACACTGATTTAGGGATACTCTTAGCTGTGAAGTGCTCCAATCCCACACTGCACTTTGCTCTGGTTGCAACATTAACTAATAAAAGAGAAAAAGCTACCTCATTTTGGCAAGGACCGTCACAAGGTCCTTCTCAGCAGGTGCAGAGGTGTTGCAGAATTCACCCGTGCAGCATTTCCACGTCTGTATTCCCCCAACAAGTGAAGGCCAGGACACCCAGGTGTTGGTCACTGCCCCAGACCAGTTCTGCACACCGAGCACTGGGGAGAGCACTGGGAGGGTTGGTGTGAGCGGATATTGCAAAATGCTGTGCCTTGTGGTAAAATGGTCAGTGCGACATCCCCAGGAGAAAGAGAAAGGGAAAGAGGAAAGGCAGTCCCTGTTTACAGTAGGTCTTTCTTGAATCCTTGATCATAGGGCTTGTCAGACATATTTACTAGAAATGCTTAATCTTCAGTGTGAATAGTGATATGAAATGAAATGTCTCTTTCCCTCAAGCATTGCACAATACCCTACAGGTGAAAATCAGGTTGTTTGGTCCCAGGCACCTCTGTGGTGAATGCACTGTCAACCTGAGCTGAGAAATGACAGGTTGCAACATCCAAAGCTCTATTCTCCTCCATGATGTCCCCCATTGGTACTCTTGAGTTGGTCCGGTGCCCCATGCTTTGTGAAATCTCCTGGGGCTAAAGTTCAAGATGTCAGGAACAGACAGCTCCTCCCCTGGAGATAACCAACACATGGAAGGATGATACCTCTACCTGGACCTTGCGTAAAGGAAGTCTTCTGTGAACCCCTGAGAGATAAAACCCTGATGTGACTGTACAATAATAGCAGGATGCTCCTCCCATGGCCCTGCTGTTCCCTTGGGACCAGCAGAGCTCAGGAAAGAGACTTTCCCTTCACAATAGCTCCCTTCATCATGGTGAGAACAACATTGGGAACAGAGCAGATGCTGCCCTTGTAAAACCATTCAAACCCTTCCCCTGAGACCTCCACAGGATCCTCACTAGGCGGGCACGCTGCTAGATGAACCCCACATTCCTCCTGAGGATGAGCAAACCTGCCATGTAGAGTAATTCAGTTTCGGTGGGAGATCTCTTCAAGGATCATCCACGCTAGGTCATTAGGAGTTCCATCCCTGCAAAGCAGGGGAAAAACTGGAAAAGCTAAGTGAGACATGCATCCGATGTGGATCCTGCAGCCTGATGGTTTGAAGTTTTTTCTACGTGGCTGCCTTAGGCTGGCCAAGGGCTACAGGTTATTTTGTGTGAGAAAATGAGACAACATAAATAAGAATCAGTCCATGAGCCTTCCCTTTGTGGTTAGTGTCATCCAAAGAGCAAGGCTGGACTCTTCTTGGCTGACATTTAGACCATTGTGTCATGGAAATTCTCTTGGGACCATGTTTTGACTAACCAGCTGACCACAACATGGTGTAAGACAAATGACAAGACTCATTTTCTTATGTATTTGTGTGATTTCCATCCAAAAGGAGAGGGAGAACATAACCTTACCTGCTGTGGTTCCAGCCTTAATGAGGCCTGGGGGGAGGAGTCGATAATTAGGCTCATGATTCACATGTTTGGTGCAAGTTTCTGTTCGAATGCTTTGCGAATTAGTGCACACTTCCTGATCAATGGCGGGGTAATTATGAGATTAAGGTTAATGGGTCAGACTCATTGAAGGCTTCCTATTCTATGCTAATGTAGGATTAGCTGAGTCCTGCTGTCATTAGTTCTACCTTTCCAGGTTGCTGACTATAAAAGAACAAGGGGAAGAAATGGGTTGTTTTGTTATCACCTCTGATTTGCACAGGAAGACTCCTACACGGAGGCTTTTAGATGTGACATGGGTGTGTAAATTCCCATCAGCTGAGATGGGACCAATTTGCTCTAACCAAGAGAGCCAACAGTGACTGCAGAGTGCTTTATCTTGCCCTGAAGGGAACAGCTGTGGTGGGTTTCATTTGCCTAAACACATCTGCCAAGTTCAGAGGTTGTCCTTGGCACCCACATAGGGTCGGCTGATATTCTACAAGGAGAACCATTCTCCTTGCACAGAGGACAGATGAGAGTCTTTGAGATGTCTCAACTGTGGACAGCAAGGTGTGGACAACTTAAGCACCTGGTATGTCCAACCAAGTGAGCCATGAGTGTTTCAAACCAGCTTAGATCAAGGCAGTCAGCTCCAAGGAGAGAGGTGGGAGTAAAACTGAAGGTAGACACCCACATGAGGATTTGTAGCCCTGTCTCACCCCTGGGCCTCATTGCATTCTGGAGCTCTGCTGCTTCCCAAGCCTGCAGGTTTTACTCCCAACTAGGAGAAAGCCTCTGTCGAGGCCATCTTCTACTCTGATGACATTATTCAGGGAACCAAGCGAAGCCAGGTGCCAGGCCTAGAGCCAAGATGTGAAAGTTTGCCATCCTTAGCAGAAATGGGGAAAATAAAAATGTAAGAAGTTTTCATTGCAGAGAAAAGGTAGGACTCTTACGAGCAGCAAGGTCTCTCTCAGCTGTTGGCTGAGTCAAACCATGAAAGAACACACCATATGGGAAAGACAGCACTTGAATGAATTGAACGGGAACTGAAATCCCTGTGACGCTGATGGTGGGTACCAAACGGAAACACCATCTAACTGATGATGCCAACCATTGATCCCCTGGAGTGAAATACCTCCCACCCCCAGGAATAAGATGAGAAGAAGCAGGTTGCTCTTGATATTTACAGGTTAGTTTTGCTGGCTCCAGAAAGAAGAAAGCACCCACAGGGAAAATGATGAGTCTCCAAGTCTCCAGGGACCAAGTCACTGCCAAGACAGTTTTGCTTCCATGACTATGCCTTGGCCCAAACTTTAGGCCTACTAAGATCTTTCAAATGACACTTTTCTCATGTCCATTTGCTTCTCTGCTACTTGGCAGGCAAAAATGGTTCCTCTGCAGGATTATTCCAGTGAGGTGGTGTGACGGGACCTATCTTGCTATAGCAAGTTCTGTTCAAGTAGCTGCTTGGCTGAAAACAAGATATTCACTACACAGGTTTGCAGTGTTCGTATTTCCCTTGCAATGGGACCTGAACCAAATCTTGACATTTCTGTGCAGACAATGCCCTGACAGTTTCAGTCACTTTAAGTAATTTTCCCTGTAGTTTTTAAGGTTTAAAGAGGAGTGATTTGATCATGTTATATTATGCACGTTCCCTTTTTCACACTTCTTCAAGATTTTTTTCTGTCCTTTAAATTCCAAAATTATTTGGTTGTCCTTAAAGGCTCAGACTTTTTCCTTAAGACACAACCAGGTTGTAACCTCTCTGGGCTCTTTGCAGCCAAATGCTAAAAAGAACCAACACACCCAGCAGCAAAATCTAACATCTGCCCATGAGGACATGCAACACAGATATACCTACTTTTGGGGACAAAAAGGGTTTCTTATCCAGCACATCAAACAACTGGATTCACACTAGTCTGCTCATGCTTCAGTGCAGTGGCACTGGCTTTGGCAGAGTTACTTCAGCAGCACAGCTCAGGCAAAATCCTATTTATTTGACAGTAGCGGTCCCATTAGTCATCCCCAAATAACCCAAATACAACCACAAACAAGGCACAGTTTTAATATCTGAGGCTTTCCTGTGCTGCATGCTGTTGTCCTGTTTCCTTGGGATCTTCACCCCTACCCTGGGACAGTGCTGCTCTCAGGGCTGCTGCATCTTTGATTCAGTCTCTTTAAAGCACAGGGGATGAAAAGCAAAGCTGTGCGTATCCACGGATATTCTCCATTGCCAGGGACATATTTTCCATCACCAAATATGCCATGGGGAGAGTCTTGCTGTTTTCAGGGTTTTGAAAGTTATTTGGACAAATTCACTGGGAGAGCATTCAGGAAAAATGTGACTCTATGTTTATCTTGTCATATTTTCCCTTAGGTCACCACTGTCAACCACAATACTGGGCTTGATGGCCACAGTGTGGTCCTTTTTATGTTGTTTTCTACGAATAAATACATACTTGTGTTTGTATTCTCTGGTTCCAGCCCTCAGTTCACAAGATGAGCACAAGAGTGGGATGAGAGAGGGTCAGTCCAATGCCATCCCTGAAATTAGGGGAGACAAACATGTAAGAACACAATGAGCATGAAAGCAGATCTACAGGATCAGACTGATGGTCCACACAGACCATTGCTGGGACTGAGATACCCTTCCAGTGGTCTGTGGCTCTGAGCTTGGCAGTTATGGACTGGGTCCTGGGTCCTGATGTTTGCTAGCTCATGCTGAAGTCTGCTGCAGCATCCTTGTTGTGATGTCATGGAAGCTAGGTAGGTCCAGAGGCTTGGATGTATCAGTCCCTCCTGCGGCCTCCTACCCTCTTTGCAATGGAGATAGAGGTGGTCAGACCAAGACACGCAGACACAAACACACATGGGAAGGGCTGAGGTTGGTGGGAAGGTGAGTTATTTAGAATCAGAGAAACATAGAATGGTTAGAGTTGGAAGGGACCTTAGAGATCATCTAGTTCCGACCGCCCTGCTGTGGGCAGGGACACCTTCCACTAGAACAGGCTGCTCAAATTTCTGCCCCGTGTCTTTGGCATGGTCTGAGCTGCTCAGAAAGTGGGGTTGGATGGCTCTGAATATATCTGTTGTATGTTTTGTGTCCTGTTTCTTCTACACTGGGTTCCAACTGCTCAGTGTAAAGCACTGTAGTTAACTAATAGAAAGGAAACTGTGCAGAAATTCACGGGGACCTGTGGTATGATGAGCAATTAGTGTGGAGGCGGTTGTATCCACATGAGGAGTGAGAGAGGATAAATCAGGAGAGTTGAGAAAGCTCAGGACAGAGGGTAGGTTCACATTTGTATGCACTGAAGAGGTGTTTTCATTGTCTTCAAGCCCAGACCCAGAAATGTGAGGAGCACTGGGGAGAAGTGCTCCAGCCTCCCTCCATGAGCAGAACAGCATCGCCTAAGCAAGGACAGAGGGACAGCGAGTGCTGCTGACTCACGGCTAGACCTGGTTCAATAAACCTGCTTGGAGCAGCACCATCCCTGGAGGAAAAGTCAGGAAACTCCCTGCTCTGAAAGTTCGATATTGGCCTTTCTGAATGCTAGGCAAGATTTCTTCATCTGAGCCTGCCTGCTTTGATCCCTCAACCCCCAATTCTCCCTTATTAAAAAAAATTAAAAATAAAAAAAAATTTAAAAGTGCATCTTTGAGTTTGCATAAGAACATTATTTCTACTTTTTATGAGCAGAGCAGCAGTTTTCACAGAGGAATAATTCTGGACAGAGTTATTAAAAGATTAAAAAACACACCCAAAAAAAAGAAATCCAGGCTGAAAAAACAAATCTCCTTACCAGAACACAGGGGCGTTTCTCATAACATCTTGCTTGTGTTATGAAGTCTACTTTTTTTATTTTTTTAGAATTTTTTTATTTTTAAAAAAAGATGAGGTTGACTCAATTACTTTGCTGAAATTCATACTACCTGCTGATAAGCCACTTTAAAAGTCTCCTGCTGTAGCCTTGTATAGTGCTGCAAGAATCTCTCCAGTTCTGTAATCTCCTTGGTTCCTGTACTGATGGGAGAGGCATTGCCTTGCTTGCGTTTTTGACGGGCTCATGCCTTATTCTCATGACAGCTTGCAATTTACCTTTCCGTGTGGGTGTGTGCATGTGTTACCTGTGGCACAGCAAGTCCCCAGGGCTTGTGACTCCCGGCTGCTCTGCGTCATGGCCCTGAGCAGCACTTGCAATGGGCGGGTGATCACCTTGTCCTGGAAAGAGAAGGTGATGAGGTTACAAGTGGCTCTATTGAAATCTGGCCAAAGAACTGAGATTTCAGGGCAGTGAACCCAAAAACCGTGGGGAGGAAAAAAAAAAAAATCTTAAAAACTATAGAAAAACTGTGATTTCAAGGAAACTAAGAGTCTGAAAAAGGACGAAGGATTTTAGATGACTTGTGTTTGGGCTGGTGCAAAATTTGCTGCGCTGAGACCCACTGTAGGCAGCATCGATACCAACACGCCGCATCAGTGTTGGCTTCACTTGGCTTCTGTAGGATGAGATAAATGTTTCTTTTTAAAGGAAAAAGTGAATCTACAACATCAAGCAGGGAAAGCAGATGTATTTATACAGTTACTAATGTTTGCTTGAGCCGGCAGATGCTAGGCATGTCTCAAATACCTTTACTGTTTCTTTTTTCTTTTTTTTTTTTTTTTTTAAAGTCGCTGAGTCTCATGGAAATGAATTTGCTCTCAGAGGTGACTTCAGGACACACAAATCACCTAGAAGCTATGCTGGACTTTTGCCTTATGTCTATACCAGGTGTTCCACAGCACAGTTTGTTTTATACACACTTCTTGTCTCTTGACCATACCGGTGACCACAATAAAGCAGGGTGTTTCACTTTCTGTCCTTTGGTCATTAAAATCGTACGGATTCCTTATAGCATGCGTGCTGCAGCTCAGGTCCAAATATGGATTTAGAGGAAACTCAATGTCCTCACTCTAAAAAAAGCAAAACAATCCTCCCTGCCTCCCCCATAATTACAGTTTGACATAACGAGTGAGTGGTATTTATTAATTTCAGCTCTTGGAGCTGATGTCACTGCGCAGTTGAGATCCGGGAAATCTCTGAGTCACGTGGAAATGCAGAGCCAGGAAATATCAGCAGAAGATAAAGAAGTAAATATTAAGGCGAAAGACGTTGAGAGTTGGTGGCAGCTTCCTGAAAGAAGGTGTGAGAAGCTGGTCGGTGCTAAGAGTAAACCGTGGCCTTGGGTTAAATGCCAATATTCCGCTGGGCTGACAAATTAAGGCAGAACGCCTCCCTGTTGCGATTGCTTAACGATGTAAAGGAGGGGGGAGGTGGCACGCTGGAATATGACCCACGGTCCTGGAATGTAAACTGTCCTCTTTCTTCACAGCTAATAGAAAAAGCAATCAGTGCCTGCATGGGGGGATGGAGGGAAGTGCGACCCATTTCCAGCTCCTGTTTATTTTCCTACCAGACCCAATCTCACAATATATGGATTAGGGCTGGATGATGCTGTGGGGTTGGAACTTCAAAAGCTCAGGATTTACAGCTGACAGGGCGCACTTGGCATGAAGTGCAGCTTCGGATGGGCAGAATCTGTGGATCCTGCCTGAATTCAGCAAGTGGTTTCAGACAAAAAAACCCAATTTTGAGACACCATTTTTTTAAAGCTAGGATTCAGTCACCTTTTAGTAGTCACTCACTGCTAAAATTCATGCAGTTTTTTATTTTTCTTCCTCGTTTTTACCCACTTTATTGGTGGGAGGTTTCTCATCACTAGTTAAGTAGAAGAAAGGGGAAAATCTTAAGGAGAGAAGAGAAACCAAGGAGCCATGAGGACCTGCTGGCTGAACTGCCTGTGCTCCAGGTGACTTGTTGGGGTGTCTGAAACCACATGGGGCCAAGGCAGATCATGACTTCTGAAAAAGTAGAAAAAAAACCACCCAAAACCAAACCAACAACAAAATCCCAAGGTCGGGGTTTTTTTAAACTTTTTTCCTATTTTAAATTCCAGGTTTTCCTGATGAGATCATCTTAGTTACAGTGATGCAGGGCTTTGTATAAACAAGCAGAGGACTGGGTAAAGAGAAGATTTCTTCTCTCCTGCGTCAGTGAAAACAAAAACGTCTGTCTGATGATTTCAAGTGAGGCTGGCATGTTTTTGCCTGATCTGCTGAAAACATTCAAGTTTCACTTCGCTGTGGGAACTTTGCCTGTGGTCCAAGTTTGCCGCCACTTGCAACATCTTGTATTTTTGATGTAAAGCTTTTGCTCACACGTGCTGAAGCACAGTAAAATTTAATTTGTTTTTTCTTCTGCAACTGCAGTCCTGGCTGGGGAAATGGAGGGTGTGAGCAATGGGTTAGTCCAGGACTTTGCTTTTGACATTGGATGTGCCTGGATATGGAGCAGAAAGCAGACATTCTCACTTTCCTGTCTCAACCCCTTGTACACGGCAGCACATTGCAGCCTGCAGAGAAGAGGAAGCTGCTGGTTTAGGTTTCCTTTCAGGTGCGTCCTTTTGCAGCATGACTCATTTTGTGTTCATCTCTGCCATGTGATTTATTTTTTTTTTACCTCTCTTTGGTCTGAAATAAAAAAAATAATCTGTAGCCTTGGAGAACATCTTTTGCCCCTGAGGGATGCATGTGTGAAACATAAAGAGAGATGGTGGGTAGACATGCGAACAAATTAAAAGGAATGTCCCAATGAGATGGTCTGGTGCCAGAAATCATTAACCTTTTTCTCCAGTTTCCCAAAGTTACCGAGAGAAGTTTCTCATAGTCTTCAGCGTCTCAGAAATCCCTCACTTGATGCTGGCAGCCTCCTAAGTGGTTTGGTGAAAATCTTGGTTGCATTTCTTCTCAACTAAACTTTCTGGCGGGTAGAGTACAACTTTAAGGAGATGCTTAGTGATGGCTTCTTTCCTATTGTGGTTATTACTGTTATTTTACAGAGCCCAAAGATAAAAAGTTACTTTTAAAGACAGGAAGGGCCTTTAGAGATACTCAATGTCTATGCCAAGGACCTTGAGACTACATCCATGGGAGCATCTAGGCCCTGGTGATGCTGTGGGCACGTGCTCCTCACTGCAAGGGGAGGAAGGCCAGCAAAAAGGCCATGCCAAGGAGAACGGTGCTCTGTCCTCCTTTGCTCTTGGCTTCAGACCCCACCAGCAGTTCCTGAAATTAGGTGCTTACATTGTCCCTTGGGTGAAGTTGCCAAGCACTCTGCCTTCCAGAAACAGAGGTGCCCTGACTGTTCTAGCAGTGTAAGACTTTGAGAGATGGAAGGTCGTCAGCTGAAGAATAGCTGTGAGCAGGTTAAAAGCTTATGGGTAAGAATTAGAGACTGAGATAACAAAGGGAACTTTGTGGTTGGTATTTACTACAGGCCGCCCGATCAAGGGGAGCCTATTGACAGAGCCTTCTTACTCCAGCTACAGGAGCCATCACACTCACAGGCTCTCGTCCTGCTGGGAACATTCAACATTCAAGGTCAGATTGGATGGGGCTCTGAGCAAACCAGTCTAGTTGAACATCTCCCCGCTCATTGCAGGAGGGTTGAACTAGATGACCTTTAAAGGTCTATTCTATTCTATTCTATTCTATTCTATTCTATTCTATTCTAGTCTAGTCTAGTCTAGTCTAGTCTAGTCTAGTCTAGTCTAGTCTAGTCTAGTCTAGTCTAGTCTAGTCTAGTCTATTCCATTCCATTCCATTCCATTCCATTCCATTCCTACAGACTTCCCTCTCCTCTCTTTTTTCCCTTTACCTGTCAGAGAAAGCACATCCCAAAGGGCTTCGGCTGTTGGACCCACTCTGACACTCTTAGTGAAGCTGCGGAAACTAATGCCAGTTGCAAAACCGGTCCAAGAAGTGGGGAAAACGCTTGGTTAGTGTGCTGTGAGCCCCACAGTGCCACAGCCACCCTGAGCCATGCGTTATGTATTTATTTTCAGTTAGCATGGTTATGCCTAAGGTGCACATCAGCTAGACTGAAGGCATGCCTGATGCTTGCAAATGCCAGACAGGGCCGCAAAAAGATTTGGCAATGAATTGCAGGATTACAAAGTGCAGATATTGGGATTTTGGTGCATCCATAGTATGAGATCTTCTGCGTTCACTGGTAGTCACAGGAGGCCTTGTGTCACAGGGACCGCTCCACTGTTTGACATCCCACTGGACAGCTCAGGAACAAATCCTTGTTGCAGAGCATACACAGTCCCAAGGGCAAGAGGCAAAGATGTGCTCAAAGATGTAAAGAGACCCAGAAGCCTGGATGTAAATGGATTTAGGCAGCTGGGAACTGCAGTCACTGTTATCAGACCATGCTGTCCGCTCTTCTGCTGCCATTCCTCCTATCACAAGTAGCTCCTTCTGCCAATCATTCTTACAGCTGCATGGTCTAGACGATTGACCCTTCCACAAGGTCCAAAGTGAGCAGACGCAGCTACATCTCACGTGTCTTGCAGTTCAGTTTCATGCATTTGTGTTCCTCTATCATAGGTCCATCTTGCCTTTTGTGCTCATCTTGCTTTTCTGAACTCCTTCTGACCTCTTATCTCTGCCTCATGCCAACTTCTGGTGCACTCTGGGAAGTCTGTTTCTGTAACGGCTGATGCTGGATAAGGCAGTGAAGGTTGGCATACTATCTTGTGAGCACACGTGGAAATAAAAAATGTGAATAAAATACGGACAATTCAGGTGTTTGCAATTTCCTTTTTTTTGGCTAACTCTAAAGAAATCTTTGGCCTATTTTGAAACACTGTGAAAACAGGGGCAAGTGTTGATTCTCTTACTTCCATCATATTTGATATTATGAAAGTGATTTTAAAATCACTCCCAAAGGGTTTTGTTCCCCAAAAGGCTGGGATCAAAGCCTTTTGCGGAGTAATTCCTTTGAGACTCAAATTAATGCTATTTACAAGATGGTTAATGATTAAAGGACAAGTTTAGCATTAAGCTCTCTGTTTCATTAGTGCCATGTGACTTCAGATTGCTCCAATACTTTGGCCACACTGCAATCCCAGTTTTATCATTCATTGTGGTAGCAAAAAAACAAAAAAGGAAAGCCATGGGAGGTACTAATAGCATTTATAATTGCTCTGTCTAGGAGAGAGCCAAAACACGTGGCACACCATGTATCACTATATGGTGGAAAGGTGAAACCAGGACTTGACTGATCACAGCTGGTCATCTGCCCTTCTAAACAAATCAGTCACCCACAAGGGGCTTTGCAGTGTTTTTATTTAGCCCAGAGGACATGCATATCTCTCACCATGTGATTTTTAAAGTAAAATCAGCACCCATAAAGTTTGCTCTGTGAAGAAGTAGAGAAATAAGCACTGAAGGCTGGACTCTCCTCCAGCCCCATCAAGTCTTTAGGCCTTCCAGCAGTGGTACATCATGCACTGACCTTCTGCACTTATCCAAATTTAAATTCTGTTGAACTTTTCACCCTTTTTTTGTTTCAACTACGTGATGTGCCAGCTACCCTGCTCCAGTGCCTGCCTTAAAGAGCTGTTTGAGTTAAGACATGCCAAGCGGGGAACAGAGTGTCCTGGGGAAGGAGTTAAGATGAGGATGGAGGGACGTGGTAGCTTTATTCTTTAAGCAAAGGCTGCATAGATAGGAAAGACTAAGAAATGAGAGCAGGTGTATAATCTGATATGATTCCATAATTCCATGGTTAGAAAGGAAGGATGAGAAATGTGAGCTTGATGCAGAAAGTAAGTGGAAGCCAAAAGAGTCAGAAAAAAATGGGTATTATCTGCTGTGTTTTGGGTGGAAAAATACGGGGGAACAGGTAGGAAGAGTGATGGCAGCCCACATTATTTTTGTTCTGATGTCTAGAACTTATCTTTCTGCTATAAAGCTATTTATATATTTTAGGGCATGATTCTGAACTTTTATAGATATTTACTCCAGGATGGGATGAATTGTGTCTTAAAACGGCCTATTTTCTCTACTAGTTTCCAAAAGCATGTAGATGGTATCTCAGATATACATGTTTACACTCTGGTGGGATTCAGCTCCAGAGTCAGAGATGTCCCTTTTCGTACTTACAGTATCAGTGTCCTCATGTCAGTCTGATGTCTGAGCTCCTGAATACTCATTGGAGATCTAGGGCAGCTTTCAGCTGCCTTGGTGTAGATTCCTGCTGCCACCTTAGACACTGTGATATATTCTGTCTGGTCTTCAGCTGTTGCTGTAGAAGAGCAGATGTCCTCTGTGGTCTTGTGTCATGTCTGTGAGTAATGGGCAAATGCCTTGGATACCCTCGGGCACTGCAAATGTTTCTAATCCCAGATGTTTAAGCAACTCTATCCTGCCCTTACTCAGCATATTCAATAGGATCCAGAAAGCTAATTCCACACGTAAATATCCAGGGCCACTTGAGCTATATCATATGTGGCTTCAAGGTGCCTCTTCATCTGAACTAGCCTCCCACATGTGCTGTGTCACACCTGTAAGTCCTTTGCAGATACTTAAGGCACCCAAGGGTGTCTCAAATGGCACTAGGTGCCTCTATGCTATTGAAACAACCAAGTCAAACTTCAGAATTTGATTCCAGACAGTTCCACAAGGCAGGGAGGACCAAAAGTGGGATTTTTGTGTGTACTTGGATGAGCTGATGAATGGGATCTGGATGTGTCAAGCCTGAAGGCGGCAAGGGACTGTAACAGTGAGAGCAGAAAGGAAGAGCAGGAAGGAAGTGGTTTGGGAGGAAAACAATGTATCCACACTTATCCTGTGGTTCCTTCTTCATTTGACTTGCTTCTTGTTTCAAATACTGGTAGCACTGTGGACTACGCAGAAAGTCGTGTGGTTTGGGCATATATTTTGCATTTCAATTGCAAGCTTCCTTCCTGCTAGTCTAAGAAAGAGTCAAAGGAGGACACAGTGCAGAAAACACCTCAATGCATGGACACTTTCCCCACTTACCAAGGAGTCACCTTCACTGTTTAACAGTTCTGTAAAACTCTGGAGGGTTGCACTAAAGTGCAAGTTACAGATGTGATACTTAGAGACAGATATGTTAGGCAATGGCTATAGTTTGAAGGCTGTGAAATAGGGCCTGCTGGGCAGAGAAGTTGAAATCTCAGGCTTGGAGGACACAGAAATGTGAAGCAGAGATGAGTCTGGGTAAATTTGTAGCTTGTAATACATCCTGCCCTGGCTGGTAAATTGGCTTTGCCATCTCTGACAGCCATTGTGCAGGGTCAAAATTAAAAAAATGTCACAGTTCTTTGAGAACATGCAGGTGAAGATGCTAGCACAGCTTGTGGGACCTCCTGTTAGCAAGGCCTTCTGTATTACTGTTGCACCTACCAGTTCCAGGTGAATTGCCCAAATATGTTTGGGGTTGAAGGTGGCAATGGTTTCACCTCACTTCAGGACCTCGATTCATGTGCTCAGACTTGCTCCAGGTACAAGACATCCACATGAAGCTGGTAGATATGGCCCAAGATCTACAAGACAACGAAGTTACCTTTGGGACTGGCAGGTGGAGGCCAAACAGACCATGTAAATTGGCACTGGATACTCAAGTCTTCAAGGGATTTCCATACCATAAGTGGGAATCTAAGGGATGGATCCACAGAGATAACAAGGTGTGGGACCTCCATTCAAACTTAACCACACACAGGTCTTTATGGAGCCTTTATCTGACTCACCTTCACCCAGGGAGAAGTGGCTGCTCCAGCTAAAGCTGAGACACTCTGTCAGAAAATGATTACGAACCTGCCCTGAAAGCCACAGGGATGGCTAGCAGACTAGGAACGCAGTGTGAAAAGGCAACCTCTGCTCTGAAATGGGGCTTGAGCATCAGCTTTGAAGAATGAGGATCCTGACCTCTGTCTCAAGCATCCCATGAATTTTAAAAAAAGAAAGCAAGACACAGCTGGAATTTAATAAAATAAAGCTGCTTTTTCTTTTTTTCCTCGCTCTCTTTTTTTTTTTTTCTCTCCTCTTTTCCCTCCTAGCTACATTGCTTTCCTTATTCATCTCAGTTTTCCTGGACTTTTCAATGCAGCAGCCGAGAGTCATTTTTATATTGATCTATTCCCACCGACAGTACCTTGCTTCCAGTAAAATCACAGCACATTCCCTTTGTTTTCAGACTCGTAGACAATCACATTTATCTGTTCACTGCCCTTCAATAGCAGGCAGCTTTTAATGGATTTCTGTATGAGGACTGCACCCCCTTACACTAATTGAAATTCAGTGCACAGAGGCACATCAGTGCAGTGCAGTGGTGGAGAATATCAATGCCTGAAGCCAGGAGGGGGAATGGGCAGAAAGAAGTTTTGGATTTTCAGAGCCTTGCAGCAAATGCAACCGGGACTTCCTTGTGCATCAAAGCAGTGTAGTATGGCCATGTGCTCCAAACCTTCCTCTGTGTCTCCGTCCCAGAATATTCCTGAGATGGGCATCTGCCCTCCAGTAGATTCAAGAGTGAGGCTGGGCTTAAATTAAATGAATGTTGGAAACTTCACTACTTTTCAACTTACAGTTACAGGGACAAGGGCAGCCTTCAGCTGGACTCCACTAGCTTCTGTGCTGGATCTGAGGATCAGAGGCTGGGATGCACAGCTTCACCTCATGGTTAGAGGTCTGGATTAACGGTCAAGAGAACTGGGCTTTGTTCCCAGCTATGCCTTCTTGATGACCACAAGCATCTCAGCTCACCTCTCCATGCCATGCTTTCCTCATCTATGAAATAGCTCATTTTCCTTTGAAAAGGCATTTGGGATGCTGCTGAAAAACAGTCACAAGAACAGATGAGCTCATTTATTTTTTTTTTTAATAGCAAGACTCAATATAAGAAAGAACATGAATTATTTTTAAGACCCAACAGGGAAGGGTACACTGGATGGCTGGGATTTAGCTCAGAGGTTAGGGACATGATTCATTTTCCCAACAGAGGTGCCTGGTGCCATACAGTACCTCCCAACCTCCATCTGGCACTCCAAAAGGGAAAAGGTTTCCTGAAATTCTTAAGTCTAAGCATTTATGATGCTTAGATGTTTCAGGTAAGCCAGAGCATCTCAACTGCTTCTAAACACCTCTGAGTGGATACTTTGGTAGAGCCCTAGGTCTCCATTGACTGTAACGGGAGGTCAGATGTTCACTTCAGATGGAGACATCTGCACATAGAGAAGGATCTGTTCCTTAAACGGAGATGCCTGGTGTCACTTGAGATGTTTCCACGTGGGGGAGACAGATACGACACAGGACTGTGAGACCTGTGCCTTTGGGGAGCAGCAGCTGGAGAGCTGCTGGCAATTGTGCGTGGGGGGAAAATGACACGCGATGCTTATGTTTAGTCAATTGAGTCCTGTCCCTGTGTTATTTTAGTCAGTCAGGGTCTCCCATACACCCAGCTGCTCTGGTGCCCTAGAAAACACGCCTAATTTAAAACCATCTCTAAAAGCACAAATTGTTCTGTGGTTTAGGGGCTGTGATTGGCATGGAGTCAAGTCCCTACTCTGCTATGGGAATCCTTTAGGGGACCAGGCCAGCCAAGTGACCTTAGTGGGTCTTGCCTTGAAAGCTTGATTTTAGGAGATGCGTTCTCCCAGGTCAGGTAGCCCAGGCACTGGCTTCTGTAATAAATCCTTCTTGCCACCAAGCTCCACTTTAGAAGAAACTAGGTTTCCACTCTTCTGAGCTAGCAAGGCTGAGCTTAGGGAGATAGATCTTGAAGGTCTTGGGGCAAGTTGCTTCATCTTGCTGCATCTCAGCAGGGGATGGCAATACTTCAGTCTTTCCACCTCTTGCCTACTAGGAGGTAGAACTCCTCAAGCTGTCTCACGAATAGATGATTTGGGCTGCACTTAACGTAACTTTCTTGCATATCCTGAAGTCAACTGTACTTGTAGACACAGGGCAACCTTGCTGTTACCAGAAAGGGATATTTTTAACAGCTTTGTTTATTTTTGTCCTGGGAGAAGGGACTGTCTCTTGCAATATTTGCAGGCACCCCTTGCTAAAAGGAGGTCTGATCTCAGGCACGGTCTCCAACCAGGACTGTAATTCCAGTGGTGATAACAATAATAAACATGGCAATAACCATGCCCAAATATAGCACTTGGCACTGTTTTTCCTGTTCAAATATCAGTTCCTGTGACTGTCATTCTTTGCACGCTTCCAAATGCTGGCATTTGGAAATGGCAATCGCTTCTAACAACGCCTTTTGTCCAGAAGAGATTATTTCCAGTAGACTGCACTGCAAACTGCGATGCTGCACTTCATCCCTCCAAGGTAGAGATGGAACAGCGTGTGACTCATGTCTCTCATATGATCCAGAAAAGAGAATGCATCGTTGGTGCAGGCTTCAGCTGTGCACGCTAATTTTACCTTATACTTTCTCCTTTTGCACAAAAAGAAATCCACTCTCATAATTTCCTCTTTTCGCTTTAGAAGCTCTTCAAAGATCTTCTTTCCCCATTTTTCTTGCAGTCCTTTCCTCAAACTGCATGTCTGCTCCATCTCCTGCACCCACCAGGACAGCACCCAGCCTCTGAAAAGCCTGGGCATGGGGGAAATGCATTTCTTGTGAAAGATGTGGCTTGCTCAGTTCCCAGAAGGTGTGGGGAACAAACGAGAACTGTGACCCCAGAGGAATGCCATTATTTTCTTCCCAAATAAGTCAAAAACAGACTGAAGTATTAGCATTTTCCAGAATAGCTCTCTCTTCCCTAAAACATACCTCTGTAAAGACCTCATTTTGGTATTTCTAATCCAAAGGAAATATTTTCAAATTCCTGAATTTAATAAATATTCTAAGGTTTTTTGGTTGGGTTTTTTTTTTGGGGGGGGGTTTCTTTTTTGGGCGGGGGGGGGGGGGTGGTGGTGGTGGTGTGTGTTTTTCTGTAAGAATTAACCTGGATCTTTCTGAGCTGTAAGAGACAATCTGTGTTTGTGTTTAACTGTATCAGGCTCCTATCTCCCCCTGGCCAGACATTGCACTCACTCCTTTCACTGGACGAACATGGACATGATAGGAATCAAGGTCCAAGACGTCTGATGAAAAATGCTGCCCATACTGAGAGGTTGCCTCACAGCTTAAGAAAAAGTTCCAAGATGCTGGAAAGCACTTTTGTGAAGTCCCTGTGTAAAAAAAATAGGCAGAGCATGAGGTCAGCATGACCCAAGCAAAATGCTTCCTTTCTGCTTAACAAAACAAAACAAAACAAAACAAAACAAAACAAAACAAAACAAAACAAATGGATTCAAGTGAATTTAAGCAGAAATTAAGCTGTCTGTTTTCATTTTCCCCAAGGGAAAAAAGTAAAACTGTGTGTATGTGTGGGCATGCAAATTCATAAGCAAATTATAGAAACCTTTAGTTATACAGAAACTGCATTTTGCATGAACTTAATGCACAGAAATGGGTAGACAATCCTCAAGCTGATGGAGTGATGGGATTGCTCAGACATGCTTGATTTCATGAAGATTCAAGAGAAATTAATGAAAATTACAGAGAAATTTCAGGAAAGCCTCTTTATCCAGCAAGAAAGGCAACTTCACACACAACCCGGATGGCAACAATGAGAAATAAAATAACATCAACAACTTCCTAGGTGGACAGAAACATGGGGGGCTGTGTCCAGTTCTGGGCTGCTGAGTTTAAGAAGGACAGGGAACTGCTGGAGAGGGGCAGCAAAGGGCTAAGAAGTTGATTAGGGGGCTGGAACACCCTTTCTTATGAGGAAAGGCTGAGGGAGTTGGGTGTCTTTAGTCTGGAGAAGAGAAGGCTGAGAGGGGAACTCATCAATGCTCACAAATACTCAGAAGGGGGTGCCAGGAGGAGGGGACCAGTCTTTTTTCAGTGGTGCCCAGTGATAGGACAAGAGGTAATGGGCACAAACTTGACCATAGGAAGTTCCGTCTGAACATGAGGAGGAACTTGTTTACTTGGAGGGTGGCAGAGCACCGGCAGAGGCTGCCCAGAGAGACGGTGGAGTCTGTAACACTGGAGACATTCCAAACCTGCCTGGATGCCATCCTGTGCAACCTGCTGTAGGTGGGTCTGCTCTGGCAGGGGGGTTGGACTAGTTGATCTCCAGAGGTCCCTTCCAACCCCTAACATTCTATGATTCTATGATTCTATGATTCTATGAATAGTAGTGAAGAGGGAGAGGAGAACCTAAGAGAAGAGGTTGAAGGAAGTAATGGGAGGGGATGAACCCAAAGGCAGCATTTCTGAATTGGTTCAGATAGTATTTACTGAAGAGATAAGGAGGGGTAGACAATGCTAAAGATGTTTTCACCTCTTCTCTACTTCTGTGCTATGACTGTCTCCTGCTGACAGCATGGTGTGATCATGCAAGCCCTTGCACAGCCCTCTGACAAATCTGTAAGTTCTTCCTAAAAAGTGCAGCAACAATCCTCTTCAGCCCTGGGGTAGCCATCCACCAGCACCATCCAACCCTGGTGCCTGAAGTTCCTCACCTGCCCAGATAAGCTCAGCAGCTGTTTGCTGGGAAGCGTCCTGTCAGGATTTAGGCTTGGGCATGCTGCTGTTGAGGGAAGCCCACATCTCAGGTTGGACCCATCGACCCCATACCCAAGACAGACCCATACAGGAGCTGCCTTGGCAAGACTTGAAGAATTACCCAAAAGAAGTTGTGCCTGGAAAAGCCTTGCCAAGCCTGGAGTCACCTGCTCTGTAGCTGGATGGAGGTGACCCATGTCCTCCCAAGAGTCACAGTGATGATCTCCTGTTGGTGTTACGACAATGAATTGCTTTGACCTTACTGTGAGGCAAAAGGAAAGATGAATTCTTTATCAGCCATGTCCAATGCACTTGTGACTGCCAGGATTTATAGCTTCCTTTATCAATCTGAACATTTCCCAGTGCCTAAAACCAATGGGCAGGTCCCAGCCACGATGGCGTGCTAACAGTCACCCCATCTGGCACTTAGTTCAAGGAAAGGCAATGGTTTCTTTTTTATTATTGTAACTGATATCTGGGATGACAGGTGGAATGGGTCAGGCTCAGATATGTCTTTGCACATCAGCACCTGGAGACAGAGCTGCCAATTGACAGATAACAGTGGAAGGCGGGGGCTCGCAGGCCCCCTTTGGAGTGCTGTTTTTTAAATAATCACAGACTGCTTTACAGGCCAGAGAGAAGCATCGTGATAATCTAATCTGGCCTTCACGCCTATCAGAAGCCGAATGATTTTACCCTGTGTTTTTACTACTGCAGCAAGGTCTTCGGGTCAGCTCTCCCTGGGGTTGCAGTTGAACCTATGCCCTAGAAGAGGAAAGCTCTTCTTTTTTCCAGGCATGGAGGGTTCAGGGAAGAGATTTGAAATTATTCCCTGGCCCATAACCTGGTACGTTCCCCTTCCTAGGAGGTGAGAATGCATTCTGGGCTATAAAAACTGCTTTGAAAAAAGAAAGTAAAGGGAGAGAGCTTTGCTTTTGTTTCTCTAGCAATCCTGCTGCATCCAAGGGGTTCATGTCCTTACCTAAGACAAGAGTTCTCCACTGAAAAGCCAACGCCAATGACACCTGTCCTGTTGGTTGCACTCCTATGGGAAGGCTGACTCCCTACATGCTGTCCTTGGTGAGGGAGGCTGAGGGTTGGTGGGGAGCTGGCTGGAGGCAAAGGCAGACTGAACCTGCCTTCTGAAATCTTCTGGCTGTGGGAATCCAACAGAGCAGTGCTTGAAACCCAGCTGTCCAGCTTCCAGCCTGCCTTTCCTTCCATCCGTCCAGTGCTCCCGGCAAATGCTTGACCCTCCTGCAATCCTCAGGAAACCACATGCTTCTGGAAAATGACGTATGAAACTGGGGGGACAACATTTAGGTGACTTCGCTTCCTTAGACAACAGTGTTTAGGCAGTTAAATTGCACTCGTGATGTTTACTCTTCAGACGTCACCTCCGAGCTGACCACTGAAAGTTCCCCTCTTAATCCCTGGAAAATATCAGGCACTTGAAAGTGTGATTCATTTGCTGTATTTAGGTTAAATAACCCACAATCCAGGCACAGCTGTTTCTCTGAACTGACAATAGAAACAACTAACTCAGATGTTGATAGATCCCTGTGCGTTTGATGTGCCGAGTCCCATCCCTACACGTTAAATCAGGCCAGACATTTTCTTACAAAGTGGTCCAGCTCAATCAGGAAGGCAGGACTGAGTCACTAGCAGGCTGATGAGGTGGTTCGGATGAACCCCCCCCTTGGGCTCCAACCTTTGCGCCTGCAAATAATCTCTGCTGAGTGGCAAAACCATGTTCTTAATGAGATTCAGCACGGTTTGCTTGTCTCGGATCTCAAAGGCCAGCTGTCGTCACACATTACATCTATCCTGAGTTCAAGTTAGACTTGGTAGTTGCTGAGCTGAGCAATACACGCCAACAGCGGCAAGATCTCCTCCTCATTTGTACCTGCCATGTCAGAGAGAAACTGTACATATTTATAGAGGGAGGGGGGAAAACTCCAAACTCTAAGATTTTTACCTTGGTTTTTTTGTGTGTGTATGTGTGGTTATTTTATTCCTATTGCCACATTTTCTACGCCGGAAAATTCCTTTAAAAAGCTTCTTTTTCACATCTTACATGTGCTGCAGGGTGTTTGATGATGTTGGCTGTGTCCTTAATGCGGATCACTGCAGGCTCCAGCAAAGGCTACTCGATTTGCCTGCCCTTTGTGTGATATCCTGGATCTGGCAGTTCCTGACGTTACATACTTCAGCATATGATCCAACAAAAACCTGTCATCTCCTTTTCCCACTTATCCCTTTCTGCCCCCTTTCCCTGGCCACTCCGCATATGTTTAGGTCCCCTGCCCTGCCTCAGGTGTGACTGTGTGCAAGCAGATCAACTGTGTTGCCTTTCATTCTCCCAGTAAAATAAACTATTTAAGTTATCCCAGTTCAAATCTTGTTTATCACCACTGCGGGCATGTTTCTAGTTACCACAAGGCATGATTTCCACTAATTTTGTTGCATTTTGTTTTTTGTTTGTGTTTTTTTTGGTGTGCCCTCCCCTCCCCCCCCCGCCCTTAACCTTATGAGGTGGGAATGGTTATTCCTGTGCATAAGAAACAAGTGTCAGGAAGAACAAAATCTGAAAGCTCAAGAGGTATTCAGATGAATTGCTTCTCTGGATCTTAGCAAGGAAACCTGGAAGTTCTTCCTGGTAACTGGCAGTGCTGGATGACTGGTTTGCCGAAACTCAAAAGAAATCTCTGTTAGAGCAAGATGGGGAGCTGTTACAATGACAGGAGAGAAGACAATGAAAGGAAAAACTGTATTTGAAGAGGCAGAAAAGAGAAGCAAATTTATTTCCTGCTAATTTTTTTTTCCAGGCTGCTAAAGCTCTGCTTTAAATTAAGTTTAATCTTTACTTTCAGAGGCAGCTGAAGAAATACATTTTCAGTTGAAAAACAGGCGGTTGCTCTCTGAGACAAACTTCCCCTTTGGGGCTGCCAAATCTCAATGCAGCTCTCAACACTGTCCTCACTTAACCTCTGCCAGAGTCAAAAAATATCCAAATAACTGCTTCATCCACTGGCCATTAACTTGGCTAACACTGGACAGGCAAATTAATTCCAGTGAATTTAAATGAAACTCTCCTGCGGCTGTCAGACAGCTAGTTAAGTCTTCCAGTTAACGCGAGAGAAAGTAGAAAAGGTAAATAAATCAGATCAGAAGTTCTGTCTAAGTGTGTGAGTGCAGCTGTCTTGGTAGTCCTCTGCAGTGTAGAGGTGGAGGTCCCACAAGCAGGGGGGACCTTGTTCCCCTTGAGGAACACATCCCAGCAACATGTTCCCACCACGCTGACTTTGCCAGTGGCAACAGGCTGCCCAGGAAAGTGGTGGAATCACCATTCCTGGAGGTACTTAAAAGACAGGTAGATGTCATGCTTAGGGACATGGTTTAGTGGTGGTTTTGGCAGCATTAGGTTGATGGTTGGACTTGTTCATCTTAAAGATCCCTTCCAACCTAGACAATTCTAAGATTCTGTGATTCTAAGGTATCCCAGGTCATGCTTGGATTTCTGTGCTATGTCCATGAGCTTGCTCCTGAGTGCTGATAACAAAGCACCAGTGAATTAGCACAGCTGGGAAGGCCTTTTCTCCTCATTATATAAGGGAAGGTGAGGGAAGAATCTGTACATTTACTCCTGATGTAAAATGGCTTCTTCTGGAGAAGAGCAAGCCGGGCTCTTCCATGGCATTTTAACAGAAATCCTAAATATTTCTTGGGGCACAGGACCTTATGAAATCAAATATACCAGCTGCTTCATGCCAGTTGATGAGGCAAAGGTCTGTCCTCCAGTGGGAGACTCCATGTCTGGTGGTTCATTGCCTTTGAAGGTACAGTATGAAAGGCAGCCAGCTTGGCCGTACATCCCAGTATCAGGCAGAAGCAGGCTGGCTCCCTGATTTCAAGTACACTAATTGCAGATGTGCTTTGTCGTATCTCTTCATCCTAAAAAGGGGATAAGAAGATGACCTGCCTTGAAAGCACTTTGCAACCTGCTGACGAAAAGGGTTGCGCATAAGCTAAGCTAAGTCTTCTTATCATTGCAATTATCAACGTTAATACATGTGTGATCATGACACGAGGTCTTCAGAAAACTGCTAATGAGCATGTGGCGTCTCTTTGGTAGATACAAGTGCTAAAACCCATTTCTGTCGTATCTACATGTTCATGTTTCACAGGGAGTGGGAAGACAAATGCAGGAATACCGCAAAGGCTTATAGGCAAGTGCTAGGGCAAATCCTAGTTGGCCCTCATCTGCTTGGTATAAATAAATGAAATCTCCTGAAAAACACATAGAAGTACATCGACACATCCATATAGGACATATATATATACACATCCCACACATAAATGTGTGTATATATATAATAGTGCACAGGTAAATATGGTAATATAGTTAAATTATAAGCTACCTATAAGGTCAGGTTCTTCTTTTGAGCCCTGGTGCAGTAAGTGTAGCTTCAGGGCACTGGATTCCTAAAGAAACTCATGTTTTGTGTCAGTTCCTTCTGCAGACCGATGTCTGGTGTGACTGCAGGCAGCATCCAGCACACACAGCTCACTGAGTGCCTTTTTAAGGAAGAGGAGGCACTGTACTGAGACTTAAAATGAGGACCTGCTGCAAGAAAACCCGGTTTTCTACATTTTTTAGTAGATGTTTTGTCGGTTCTACATTTTTTAGCAGATGCTGCAACATTGACAGCTTCCTCAGTAGAGGGTGGACAATGAGTACAGGATAGCATGTGTGTGCTCTTAGTGGTCCCAGGGCAGAAAGAGTTATTTTAGACATAATAAAATGGGAGAGATAAGCTATAACCAACACAGATATGGTGGGAGAACATTCCCAGGCCTTCGGCACTGCTCCAGCAAAAACCCACATGCAATTTGGGTTTGGGATCTTTCACAAGGACTGTGATTATCACCACGGCTGAGGAAAACAGGCATTGTTGTCACCAAGGAGTGTGGATATGTTTTCATTGGTGGTCCAGCTCCTCCAACACCTCACCTCGAGCTGTGAATGTAGTGGTCAACTCCACCACGCTTCACCCTTGGTTTTGCTTGGTTTGCTGTCTGCTCAGAGGTCACCTGGGGAAGAAGCTGTGGCAGGGTTGGCAAGTTGCTGCAGCAATCCAACATCCCTTGGTGAAATGAATCTGTGAAATGGCACGGTGCCATCTTCATCAGAAGGGTACAAAGATGTTATCAGTCCTAAGGCAGGCCCAGATCCCTCCCAGGGATGTTCTGTGGAAATGTCAGGCTTTGTTTGGGACACCCCCTTCTGTCCATACATCTTCTGGTCTAGCATTTACTGAGTTACCCCAGTTCAGAATGAACTGTGTTGTGCTTTGTCCTCTTTAGAGCAAACATTTTTACCCATAGCACTGTCATAGAAGTTAAAGCTCCAAGCAGATGGCCTTCAAGGCTAGAGGTAGCTCTGACTCTTCCCGCAGTTCTGCTCTGATTTAATTTCCTACTGTCTTCTCCAATCCCTCTGACTCATTGATGCTATCAGGAGGGTTGGACCAGAAGATCTCTAGAGGTCCCTTCCAACCCTTAGCATTCTGTGATTCTGTGATCACCTACAACAGGAGCTACCCTGGCTCACAGTTCCTGGAGCTACCATGGCTTGGAGAAAAGAAGCAACAGCAGATCTTATTTCCCATGTTCTCCAAGTTGCAGTGTGCTTGGGGTAAGTCATAAGACCTTAGGTCCAAGGACATGTCCTAATCACTAGGGCAAGGAGTTCTGGGGCAGCTTCTCGGCAAGCTCAGGGAGTGGGGAGATTTCCCCCAGCACACACCAGCTTTTAAAAGGATGCTGTATAAACCTAAGGTGGGGTTTGGATTATGGGGTGACTGTGGAATGGACCCTGAAGGTCCTTTCTAGCCCTGTGTTTCTGGAGACATTGAATTTAGGGGTTTAACCGAGCGAGGACAGGAGCTGAGTGGATGTAAATCAGGAAAACATGTTATTTGGGAATGCTGGGGCTAGGCTGCAACCTGAATGGGTTAAATGTGTCCAGCAGGAGTTGGCGGTTACTGGATGTCTTTGCTTCTGTTTCCCAGCTGCTTTCATAAAGGGTTTGTTGCTGTCTGAGTCTGCCCCAGCCCGACTGTCTGCAGCAAAGTCAACAATCCTGAGCAGGCTCTGGCTGGAGCGTCTCCGCTTAGAGGAGTGACAGGCTCTGCCGTACCTGCCTTGGGCAACACGGGATGGAATCCTCTTCTGCCTTCACACTCCAGCTGTGGACTCTGACAAGTAATCTGGAGTGGCTGTCGCACAGCAGTGCTGAAGTCCCCTGACCGAGTCAGGCTGAAATGATACATTTTTTAATGAATGAAGGTGCTTTGTATGATCTCATGGTGTTTAGTTAATTTTGGTCCCCTTCTTGCTGGCTGATAGCACACACACACAAAAAAAGAAAGGATGAATCGTGTATTGTTGCCTAATTCTGAATAAAACCGCTGCGAATTTCACAAGATGTGCATAATATAATCAGACTCAGGGGCTCCTTTCTAGCAGATGCCTGAAGCCAAAAGCAGATAAACATTTTTAGCAGGGTCTGATTTATGGTCTGGCTTGACAAATATTCATATGGGTGTGAAAAGCTTCTGAAGATGCGCCACAGAGCATTGCATCCCCCCTTGTCATCTTCTTCACTGCTTGCTCCGTCTCAAATTAGATTTGGTATTTCAAGTGGTTTCAGCTTCAGGCTGATTTTTCTTGCTTCAGTTCAGTCTCAGGTTTCAAGCTGAAGATGTTTCACACATGGCAGATTGGCACCTGTTATCTCAGGGTCCAGCAGCACTGACCATGATTGAGTTTGGACCAAACTATACGCTGGAATAAATCCACACGACCGATTGAAAGAATTGTTGCTGGGCTGTTTTACACCAGACCGGTTTTACTCTCAACAGGATTAATAATGGGCAATTTTCTAATGAGCCCACAAAGTTCTGCCTTGGTGTAATATGAGATCTTTGCCCTTTGATTCCTTCAAAACCTGCAGTACGTTTCTGTGGCTCCAAATGCCAGGGGCAACAGAAGACAATCTAAGTTAGTTTTTATTGAGTAATGTAGGTGCAGAAGCCATGCAGAAGGTTGGATGCAGAGCACAGACATCTGAGGAGAAGGGAAGAGGAGAAGACAAAAGAAATGTATGGTCATGCAGCAATAGGGAAGAAAGCAATGCAAAGACAAACGTTTCATGCACACACAAGGCATCTTTGCTGCCGGAAATCATAGATTCACAGGATGGGTTATGTTTGAAGGGACCTTAAAGATCATCTAGTTCCAACACCCTGCCATGGGCAGGGACACCCCCCACTAGACCAGGTTGCTCAAAGCCCTGTCCAACCTGGTCTTGAACACCTCCAGGGATGGGGCAGCCACAACTTCTCTGGGCAACCTGTGCCAGGGGCTCACCACCCTCATAGTGAAAAATTTCTTCCTGAGATCTAATTTAAATCTCCCCTCTTCCAGTATGAAGTCATTACCCCTTGTCCTATCAAATAATATCCAAAAGGACGTCAGTTATTTCTGAGTATTTTCTGGGGTGGTGTGTGTGGCATTTTTTTTTTTCCCCCCCTGAAACAAGGAGCGTTGCATTTTTGAAACAAATCTGGAACAAAGCAGCACTCACAGTCTTTCATGCACTTACATACTCCTATGTTTCTCTAGCAGTAGCAAGAGTGGCTGAAAATGTTTACCTAAGAGAAATACATGAAGCTTGGGTGGCAGGTGGAGATAAAAGAAAAAGCAAAACTCTTGCCTGACAGCTTGTTTTCCTGGTGTGACTAACACTGTGTCTGTTCATAGACTGTTTTCCTGTAGAGCTGGGGGAATGACTTAAAGCCAAATGTTGTCTTTGCAAAACCCAGTTCCCTTGTTTGTGTCGGTGAATAATAATGTTGCCAAGGTTTTATCTAGCGTTTTCAGCTCTTGATCTCAAAGATCTTTACAAAGCGAGGGGAAGCCAAGGTGAGGAACCAGATCCTCATTTTGGAGATGGGGAAACAAAGACATATAGAAGTAAAACGTCTTCTCAAATTCACCTTGAATTTCCCCAACAGCTGATGAAACCTCAGTTTTGCTCCCGTGCTACCTGCTCTTGCCATGCCACTTCTAGCAAAGACTTACTTTTTCAAAGAACTTGAAGAGAGCAAGTTATCCAAATCCCTCTGACCTGACCAAACTCCTAATGTTTTGAATCTCACTTCTAGCCTAACTATCTGAGTTTGTTTAGGGGACAAGAAATTTTATCCCTACTCTAGGCAGGTGTGCCTGAAGGAGCAGTGAACGACATAGACTCATTTGAAATTTTCATCTTAAAGACAGTTAGATGAAACACTCATTTTACCAGAAATGTCTAACGAAGATTTTCAGATGGACAGTTGCCATGTGCTTGTGACGGCTCACAGAGAGTTGTTTTTGGAAACTAATACAAGCAACAAGCCAAGATGGATAGTCTGCAAGAGGGAGGGCCAAGAGTGGGTCACTGGGACACTGGGTGCTAGAGCTGGAGCACAAAATGGATCAATGAATGACATAGGCTGAGAGAATTGGGCTTGTTTAGCCTGGAGAAATCTCTGGGGAGACCTTATAGCAGCCTTCCAGTATCTGAAGGGGGCCTACAGGAAAGCTGGAGTGGGACTTTTTACAAGGGTGTGTAGTGATAGGACGAGGGGTAATGGCTTCAAACTGGAAGAGGGGAGATTTAGATTAGATCTCAAGAAGAAAATTTTCACTCTGAGGGTAGTGAGGCACTGTCAGGGGTTGCCCAGAGAAGTTGTGGAGGCCCCATCCCTGGAAGTGTGTTCAAGGCCAGGTTGGATAAGACTTTGAGCAATTTGGTCTAGTGGGGGGTGTCCTTGTCTGTGGCAGGGGGTTGGAACTAAATAATCTTTAAGGTCCCTTTCAACCTAAACCATTTTATGATTCTATGATCTCAGGACTTGCAGGAGGCATGTGTGCATACAGCTTCCCTTTTCAGCCACTGCTCTCTGTAGCAGGTCTTTCCTAACAGGAAAGACCAAGAGAAACAAACAAACAAACAAAACCTCTGAGCACACAAACCTCCACAGAAGCTGTTGCCATTTATTTTTGGCTCTGTTTGGTTGTATTACAACATGGCATGAATTTCCTGAGAAATACTAGCTTTGTTTGAGTTTGCCTCCAGGCAGAGTTACCAATGCCCTTTGTGGTTTGGGATAGGAAGTGCTTAAAATGGACAAGGTCAAATCTCTGTGGAGCATCCACCAGCTTTGGAAATCTGACTTCCTCAAACGAACCTGTTGGGTGCAGGAAACAAAGAAATCAGAAAGAAAAAAAGAAGTAGGGGACAGAAGCATTGCTGGCATATGCATTGTGCATTTTTCCCTGAGGATATTTTCTCCTGTGCCTGCTGAATCAGCATTCTTCTCCTCCCAGCATATAAAGGAGAGAGTAAAGAGTCTGGTGACATTGGCCATATAAGCCCATTCCACTCTCCTGGAACTCCTTGGATCAAGTAGAAAGTCTTTGTCGATCTTAGGGCACAAAGCCCAGACAGTCCTCCTGGAGTGCCTAGCTATTGGAAAAACACTTTCCAAGCATGCAGAGCTAAGCCCTCTGAGTCCCTCAAGAAGGGGAGTCAAGCCAGAATTTCAACATAAGCCACCATCCTCAGCTGTCATAGCCATCACGGCTGTAAAGATTGTATCTCAATGCAAAAGAGAAAAGAACAGAAGAAAGAGAAAAGGGTGTTTCTAGGCAAGACAAGGTCTCGGAGAAAAAGTTGCTTCTAACTTCACCCTGAAGTAAAATGTACCAACTTGCAGAACTTAGACTTTTTGGTCCTCTGCCACTGAGGGCTGAAAACAGCTTGTTTTCTCTGAATTCAGATGCTAAGTAGACCTGGACCTGCTCCATGCTTGCACATGAAGACACCACAAGCATAACTGAAGAAGTCAGGGTCAGGCATTAGACTTCAGAAAATGCTGAGCTGAAAAAACAAAACCCACCCATCACCACCACCACCATCTTTTCAGCAGCTTTGGTCTGGCAGAGGGGAAATGAGGAGAACTTTGCCATGCTGACTCATGGGGTACAGACTGTGTGTCATCGACTTAGCTCTCTGTTTGCAGGGATTTCCCTTCTATCAGTGAAGGAGCAGCTGGGCCTTAGTGAAAAGGAGAAACAGATATTTTTGTCACATGCCAGTGGTAAAGACAGGCTTCACAATGAGCTATTTTCTTCTTGCATTGAAAAAGGAACTTCAGTCACAGAGAGAAAACAGTATCATCTGAAAAACCCTCTGTTTCCTCGTCTGGCAGAGGCTGTCAAGGGTCAGGCTGGCTGGGAAGTGCCTGGGCAGAATTACTTGCAGCTCCAAAATTTTAGATCAGATGTTTCCAGACCTCGGTGAACATGAGGTGCTGGAGGATGAAAAGTGATTTATTGTAACCTCTGTGTGACATACAGTCTTGCCATATATCACTAAATTTCCAGAGGTTTTCAAAGTGCATGGCACTGATTCTCATGTCTCAAAGCAAAGAGAAAACTTGTTGGACCAATGTCACTCAGCAGGGACACAAGAAATGATGGGGATCTTTCTCTTTTGGGCGTGAGAAAAGTAATTTCAGGAGAGAGTCTGGCTGTGTGAGCTCCCTTCCGGGGGCTCCTGGAAAAGCTGACTTTCTGCAAAAAATATGAGCAGCCTTGGGCACACAAGGAGGGAAGATGCTCTCTGCTGTTTTCCCCCCCTGCCCATGGGGTCAGGGAGCCAAGTGGCTCACAACATTGTTTGGCTCTGGCCTTCGTAACCCACAGGATGGGTATAAAGTGGCGCCTGCTCAAGGAGCCTTTCCATGGATATGTCATCAGCACTGTACATTAGCCAAAGCTTCTTCCCTTGTAAAACTCGCCTCTGTTTAATTGATGACACATCATTAGCTGAATCTATTTAGGCCTCTTTCTGTTTCTGCAAAACTGCTAACACTAAACAGGGTTTAGCATTCCCAGTATGAAGCCAGCTCTCCCTCCCTCCCTGGCTCCTTTTGGAGCGGGAAATATATCCGTGCGTGTATAAAATGCGGTTCATGACAGCTTTGCAGAGCCAGTTCAACCCATTGCTCAGGCTCCAGGGTTGATGTGTTTGGCAACCTCTTGAACTTGCTTCTTCACCAAGAGGGTATGTAGGATATGTCAGGGGGAGCTTTCACATACTCTAGTCCCTCCTGGCTTCATGAAAGCCATGCTGTGCTCAGTCAGACCCAATTTGTGGGACACCTCATCAAGAGGAGGACAGCAGAGAGCACCCCACAGGCTGTTTCCAGTGAAGAACTGAAGTTTCAAGAGAACTAGGCAGGCACCTTTTTGTAGTCTGGGAAATAATCACCTGGCTGGAAGTATTGAGCAAAGCAATCTTTTGGAGCAGATCTCAAGAGCAAAGCTCTATGGCTCAGTAATGATCTCAAGTGGTAGCCACATGGGGTCTCCTACTGACAGTCATGGTCTAGCCCAAGCCCCCAAAAGACATAAAGCAGTCAAGTCTTATCCCAGTGGAGAGACTGGGGGTGTCCTGATATCTTGGTCATGGATGTGTGCATGGCTGTGCTCTGATGAACTTGGTGGAGAGCTGGCAGATCCATTTCCCTAGAGAGGCCTGGGCCATGCCAAGGGGCAGAGAAGGTTGGTGATGCGTCACCTCCTGGTGTTTATGCTCCTGGGGTCCATCTGGGGCCCTGTAAAGGTGTGTGCTTGTGCCCCCATCTAGTGGCTGTCCCCAAACCTGCAACATGTCCCCTCCTCTCCCTCAGGTGTCAGTCGGCAGCCCTTTGACTCTGCTCTTGATGTTCTTGGGGTGCTACCTGGCTTGGGACTGTGCCCTTTTGCAACTGGGTTTTATGGCACATTCCCTCATGGTAAATTACTTGTGCATAATATTTCTAGGGGGCAGAGAAGCAAAATCTGATAGCAGTCATGCAAGTGTGCAGGACTTGTCTCTTACTCCTGCCTCAGTTCCCAGTACATGATCTGTCACTGAGGAATGTGTCTTTTCATGGAGCCCATCACCTCACCTACAGTTGCAAAGAGGGGGAAGAACATTTTGGTGATGATTAATGAAGTTTTCCCTCCCCCTCATGCTTACAGCTTGCTCTTGGGCAAGCAAAATTCATTTTGCAATGTGATTTCAGAAAAAAGAATTCCCCCAAAACCACCACCAGCAATAAAAAAAGGGTGATAGGTTCAGGTGTGAGCTGTTCCTCAGGCACAGGATGGGTTTTCAGGTGGAGATGACATTGTCTGAAGTCAAAGTGGAAGCTGTGTGTAAACATTTGCCTGCTCAGTCAATGGCTGGGAAATGACACGATGTGATTTGGTAGCCCGTGTAACTGGAATACCTCAGTGAACCTGAGACACTCAAACAGTCATCTGCCTTTTACACAAGCATGCACTACTCATCAACTCCAATGGTAATATAAAGGGCTCACTATTTTCTGTAGGTATTTTTATAGCTCCTGTTACAGCATTATCTCAACCCTTTACAACCTTTGTTGTGTTTCCCCCACAGCTCTTCAGGAAAGATGTCAGAGTTATTCCCATTTGACAGCTGGGAAAATTGAAGTCAATAGAGAGATGTACTGAAGATCCTAAAGAAATAACCAGCAAAGAAAGTAGGGAATTGAATTTAGGTTTCTGCTAATCACTGAGCTGCCTTGTCTTAGATAAATCCTAATCAAAAACCACAGTACCTCTTGAATTCAGCAAGACATAAATGTCACCACAGGACTCCAAGAAGCGTTCCCAGCACTGCTCAGATGCTTCCCTGAAGCTGAGGATAACTGTGAGAGCAAAGCACTACAACTGGTGCTCCATGGGCTAGTAAGCACCACCCACTTGGTACTTTGAAGATGCCCATTGCACTGGTTGGAAATCACCTCCCCAAAAAGTAGTGGTAGCCACCATCAAGCAGAAAGTCACCTCTGAGCATTACCCAAACTGAGCTGCTCCAGGGCAATTTCCTCAAGCAGTTACAGAAATGGCTTCTGATAGCGCCTTAAACCCACTGGAGAAAGATATAAATGAAAGAAAAAAAGTTAGTTTGCCTTCTGCCCTTTTCTGCTTTGGTCACCACCCCAATCTATCTGAGCTGGACTTCACACGCTGTAGCAAGAGCAAGTTCTTAAAGGTTTTAATTTTTCTTAGTAAATAGATCTCCTTTAGGTACATCCCTAGGGCTTTCTAGTTGCTTTTGTACAGTATGCCTTGGCTACTCTTGCAGGCATAAAATGATTTTTGACAGGAAAACCATTATCTTTCTGCTACAGGACTACTTGTTTTAGCCTTGTGAAGAAAGACCACTTGTCAGGACACAATGATATGACACTGAGAACTCTGTCAGTTGAACGTGGTGGCAGGGCCAAAGTGCAGGAGCTGAAGATGGAGTTGATAATCTCCCGGAATTTTGGTCTAAGAGCTGGGAGTAAAACAAGTTATCAGTGATCAGTGATCATTTGTGTTTTCCCAAAGCATTGCTTTTAGCTCCCTAATGTGTTCTTTAGGGCTGGTTTCAAGAAATCTGTTGTGGTTTCCAAGAATTTCTGCAATAGCTCCTTCACTTTCTCTGTGTAGAAGTTGGTGGACTTTCTGTCTTTCGAGATTGCTCCATGCAATGCCTAGCAGACATCACAACATACCACAGGAGTGGTCATGGTATGGAGGGACGAAGGGCTAAGTACCCCATCCTTTCTCCATTAATATCAGGGCTGCGGCACCAGTGATCAGTCACCCCCTATTCACCTCTTCCAGGCCACTCCTAACCTTCTAGATGACTTAATCCACTGGTAACACCCCATTTCTAGCTGAAATTCTTCAATCCTGACAATGCAGGGTCAGATCTCTCAGCCCTCCTTGCTGCTCTTCTCTGCATCTCTTGCAGTTTTGCTTGTCTTTTTTGGAGAACAAGAACTGTGCTTCATGGTCAGTATGTGGAGAAGGGCCTGGATGTCTATGGTACTCTAGCCTTTCTGGTTATGTGCTGACTTTCATTCCTGTTCTTCCAATGTCCTTCTTCACCACCCACCTTGAGTTGTCCCCAGACTGCTCCCCCACCTCTCCGGGCTCTCATGTAGGGAAATAGAGAGATGGGTAGTTTCTGATATACACCCTTCTCAGGCCTTTTTCTCCCAGAAAGAGCAGCAGCACTGGGTAAAGTCTCCCAGACTTAAGCCATGCAGTCAACACCTTTCTGGGGGCACGGTGGGGAGCAGCGTGACCCCATGAATCCATTTGGCTGTCCTCTCAACCGACGGTCACAGGCTAGGGAGCTGTCTTGGCAAAAACTGCCCATTCCAAAGACTTATAAACAAGTACTCTTGGATGCAGGTTGGTTTACAGTTGGGCTGGAAGAGAGAAGAAAGACTGCTTTCCAAACCCTGCAGCGATCCCAGATTTGATAAACCCAGTCTTTTCCTTTCCTCTCCTTCCCTCACCTCCCAGGGGTACAACTCAAGTATTTATGAATGCAAATACTTCTTGGGTCAAAAGCAGGTCAGAAAATGTTGTGCAGGCAGGATAACGTGTCCTCTGTTCTACCAGGGCACATACTGCAACGCACAAAAAAGAATTGCTGCCCGTGCCCCTAAGTGCTCTGTTCTCATCCTTCATCCTCCTGTGTCTTGAGCCCTGTCCTGCCCTGTGGAGAGTTTGGTTTTCTGAAGTCACAAAGGCTGAAACAATCAATATCAGACTGAGCTGGGTCTGAGCAGCCCTGGGTCTGTGTTTCTAAAAATGGATGGGGTTATATATTTTTTTTTTTTTGGCGGGGGGAGTAAAGGATGGAAAAACACCATTGAAAACTAAGGCTGTGTTTATTGGCTGTGCCTTATGGCAAAGGCAAAGAGGTTTCTCAGGAAATGCACAAACTTGAGCCCTCTGTGATAACGTGCACTTGGTGCCAATGGCATTTGGAAGGGAAAACATGAGCCTGGGCTTCCCAAGGCACAGTGCCTCATGCAGAGTATGGCCAGGCTGAGACCTTGCTTTGGCTCCTCATTCACCTGCCTAAAAGCCTCTTGAAATCACTGGGAATCATTCTGACCCTTCTTCCCTGCCTTTCTCAGCTGAGTGTAGATGACAAAGGTGTGTTCCTCCTTGGCAGGGAGCAGCCTGAGCCTCCCCTTTCTGTCTCTCTTGGTTGCTGCCATGGGGATGGTGATTAGATGAGGTCCCTTTGCTCTGTGAATGGTGCTGTGGGCTCTGGAAGACACCCTGGCTTGGCTTTTGTTGAAGCACGAACCTAGAGAGAAGTTCTCCAGATCCATGCTAGCCTCCCTGCCTTCATAACACAGCATGAGTGCATCCTTGCATCGTTTTGTGTTTCTGCCTGCCTGGGGGATGATGGTATCCTATTAACTAATCGGTCCTCATGACAGTCCTGTGCTGCATCTGTTCCAGGTCAGGGGGAGGGAAAAGCCGATTTCCATCATCAGCAGGGGAGTCAATGGCAAACGAGGAGCGCAGATCCACCCTCCTCAGCTGGCAGGCACCCAGCCCTCTCCCGTCCGCCCGTGGTGCCTTCAGAGTTCCCCCGATGTTTGCAACAAGGTCGTTTATGAATGTTCGTTATACTCAGCCCTCAGCTCAGATTCTCCAGGAAGCACAAGCAGACTCTGAGCATGATGGCAGTATATTTATACATTAGTTATTCTTTTAACCTTGGTCACCAGCAGTCTCCTGATCTGTAAGCGCTGATCCTATTTATATACTGGCTGCCACGCTAAGCAGTGCTGTACTGACCCAGCTGCCCTCCTTACTGGAGATGATGGTTAGATAATCTAACTTATCACCTTGCTTCCTGCTTTTAAGGCTCAGAAATGTATTTAAACACTGGCAGCTGGAAGGGCAGGCTTAGTTGTCACCTTCACTGATGCTTTAAGAACCAGTTTGTAGGTAACCCAAGAAATCCAAATCCTTCATTCCCTCTTTGCTTTCTGCTGAGCAATCCCTGACACAGGTCACACTACTTTGTGAACAAAGGAGGCCCCATTTGGTGGAGAAGAAAGGTAACTCCTGAGACTGTGAAGTTACCTCTGGACCAAATTCAATTCTTGATGTCAGTGGAAAAACGTTTCCATCCTGGACTGCACATGACATTGCCCTGCACTAAAGTGACCCACGCGTAAATGAGCCTGGAATTGCATTGGTTGCTTAGAAAAAGCTGATATGGAAATAATATGGAAAACCTTGTGGATCTGATTGAAATCATCCTCTTCAGAGGAAAGGCTGAGAGGGGAAAGTGACCTTCCGTAACAAGTAGTTTCTCCTGTCACATTTGCTTAATTCACGGTTCTCCTTCCTTCCCCAGCAAAGCACTGACTCACCCTTGAAGAACAGCTCATCCTGTGCATGGAGAAGGAAGGTGTTTTGGGGGAGAAGAAGATGAAGACCTAGTTCTGATGTGTGAGGAGGCCAAATCATAAGTCCCCAAACATCAATCATCTGTCAGCTTCCTACAATTTATCATCACAACCTGAAAGTTCACTTATCTGATGGAAAACAAGAATGTAATCCATACATCCTAGTTGCACAGGCACAGATTAATTTTACTTAGAGCACTCATGGCCTTTATAAAGAAAAGGATAGCCAAATGCAATTCAGTGAAAGTATTTCTATTAAAACTCATGTGCCTGCAACTGTCTGGGTTAGAACATGCACAGGCGACTGTAATTCCACTCCAAATGAGGTCATTTGAAACGGTACAACAAACATTACTAATGCTGCTGCATCATGCTGGGCTGTCAGATAGATCCCAGGGCTTTAATGCAATGCTATATATATATTTATACAGTTGCCCATACTTCTTTAATTAGGAGATGCAAATGCTTGTCAGAGACAAAGCAGAAAATGCCAACATAGGCAGGTCATGCTTCCGTTCACATCGAGGCGCTCACTGCTGACAAGATACAGCTGCATCAGCTGTTTCTTTCGGGGTTGTATTTGGCTCTGTTAAATCCAATCGATTAACAGTAAATTGTCTGGAGTGATGTCATGTTCCAGGGGAGGCCGAGGGGTAAGATTGGAGGGTTGGGATCATACCTGTGCTGCTGGGTCTGTGGGGTGCTGTACTCCAGGCATGAGACACCACTGCCTGGAATGGAAAACTTCATGATCTCAGACGGAGGTTTAGAAAAACTGCCTGCATGGAACAACCTGGAGGTGGCTGTCCCTGCTTGCTCTGGGTGAAAACTTCCTGGTCGTGCAGCTGGGGGTAGATAAGGGCACAAGGGGGGTGAATGTAGTGTCCTTTCCAAAGCACAGTGTGGATGTGCAGGATGAGGCTACAATGAGCAGCTTGGATGAAACACGCTCCGGAGCAGCTCACCCTGATCTCCCTGTCTTCTCTTGGCTGGTGTGCGCAGTCGTCTGCAGCATATAGGTGGGAAAGGTCCAAGTTTTGGATGGGGAGGGGTTCATATTTTCACTGCTTGCTGTGAAAATGAGAAAGAAAGGAAGAACTAACCTACACCACCTTGGCAGGGCATGCAGACACTTACCTGCAGGCAGGCTCGACCCTGATGCTGATGTTGAGCATCTCTGAGCCTGAAGACCATAACTCTCCTGGCAAAATCCCTGGTGGAGAGGCAATTAGGCTAGCAGTGCTTATGTTGGCCCAGTTTAGATCATTGTAAAGAGGTGACAGAATTACCTCAGCAGCTAAAAAACCTTTGTCAGCATACACTGCCTCTACAGGTCTGCATTTCCCTTTCGGGTGGGAGGTGAAGGTTGGGTAACGGATGGGCAGCAGCCCTCACTCATGCTCCTCCACTGCAGAATAGCCATCTGGGTCCCTCTGCAGTCCCTCTCTGTGGCTCAGGCCATCACATACCATGTCCCTGTCCACAGCAGGTTGTATCTGTCCTAGTCCATACTGGGAGGCATTGCTGTCCCAGCAATGACAGCGTCCTCTGGTGTAGACAGATCTTGCAGATGAAGTGCCCAGATCTGCAGTACTGGGCTTGATGGACAAGATGAAGGTTGATGCAAGATGACCTGATTAACCTTTAGGACATTCTCAGTGCTTTACTACAGCTTTCCCCAGAAAACTGCCTCATGCCATTAGGACCAGTGACTGAGGAGCAGAGTGGTTGAGGGCAGGGACCAACTGCAAGACTGTTTACATGCTTCAGACTATGGAAGTACACTATAGGGAAAAAAACACCATGAAAACAACCTGAAAGCTCAGTTGAGTCTAGCTTCATGCCGAACAAAAAATAAAACCATTCCTATCCCAATCCTCATTTGGCTCTGAAGTAGGATCTGGAGTGAGACCTCCACCATTAAAAACATCATCCCTCCATCCCTTGGCCTGGAAGGCTAACTTCTCTCACAGCTGCAGGATGCTCATATTCTTCTGCATGGCACAGTTCAAAACCGAAAGACTAAATGGCCATGCTTCTATGCTCCCAGGGACATGTCTTTGCGGCAGTTAAAATAGATGTTGCTGATTACCTGCAGAAGTTCTTCTTCTACCAAAACCACAGCACAAAAGAATAGTGTTTTAACTAGAAGTCTAGTGTAGACAAGCCCTCTGTGTGGAGATTTAAACTAGGGTTCAGCCCTGGTTGAATTTTCAGCCAGCCTGAGATTTTTCACTCCTTTATTTTTCTTGTCAAATGCGTAAATCCTAGCGTTAAAAAGCTTGCTTCTCCAATCTCAGACAACTTGGTGTTATTCTTTTGAAATAGTCAGATCCTGAAGTGTTCATTTGTACTAAATCCCCAGTGAGATTTACTTTGAAGCAACAGTGCTGGGATAAAGTTTAGTACCTCAGAGAAGATTAGGAGAAGAGACATTCTTCTGCCAAATTTAAAGTTTATCAGAATTGCTACGATACAGATTTAGAACAGAAACTTTTTGGAAGATTTTGTTATATTTAGCTTTGGCAAACAATGCTGTTTTGAGCTGCCTCCTATTCCCCAAAGAATCCTGAAAGTAAAAGAGAAAATTGTTTCCAAATAAGAATAATTATAGCTTGCATAACACAGTCTTGCATTCAGTTACAAAGTCAAAGAAACCAATCAGGGCATCTCACTTGTACAAACAAGGTCTTAAATTGCAGGGAGGAATGTTTCATGATACCCCGAGTTTCACAAAATATCCGGCTTCACTTTGTTTGAAAGTTCAAAAGATTCACAAAAGCTAAACAATTCTCATGTTTTTCCCCAGTCCCTCCTGACAAAGCCCTGCCCTGAAAGCGAATTCTGAAGGTTTTGGGTATGGAAAATACAGGTAAAACCATCAGAGTTTTGTCCTTGCATTTATCTCTGTTTGCCCTGAAGTCTTTAATAAGTAAATAGTTTCACACTTTTTCTGTGCGTGTTTCTTTCCTCTCTTTATTTAACTCATTATTTTTTTTAGGCTGTGCATGCTCTGGGACACGGGTGTCCATGCTTCAAGCACTTTTTTTCTGAATAGCATCGAGGGAGACAGGGTTCTCTGATTCACTTAATGCAACTGCAATACCCTCAAGAAACAAATAATATCCAGTTCAGTGGTAGTTAGTTCTTTAAGGCAGGACACTATAATACAGCTCATCCTAAATAATTCTGTCTAGACATGTTTTGGGAATAGGGCCTAATATGATAATTCTGGGGAATTTTCCTTCTCAAAGAAAAGGCTTGCGGAGCAATGCCCTCCTACTCTAAAGCGTATCTGCCAACACCCTGGGATGCTGCGCTGCGGTGGCAATTATTGAAAAGGCAGAATAGACTTGCAGTAGTGCCAGCAAATTCCATCCCGTTGAGAAGGAGGAGTGGCAGTCTTGCTAAAAGCCGGATCCAGATAAGCAGAACGACTGCTTTTCAATGGCTGGCACCCATGGACGGGTGCACGGTTACGCTACCACTTGCACATATTAAAACCCAGATGCCTGCAGAGATTTTTTTTAATGATGGAGATCAGAGAGGTCCTTGCCTGAAGTTTTGCAGTCAGGCAGGCCAGGAACCCAGGGCAGTGTGTGCAGTAAGGGATCAAATGCATTGCAGGTCCCTCCTCTTCAGATCTGAGGCATGGTATGATGTGACAACAGATCCGACAACAGCTTCTGCAGTTATCCACAATCTGGGATACATGGACAATCTGCCTTGTCCTCATCGGCTTATTTAGAAACCAAGTCACCATTTCCAAATAACTGAAGAAGCCTGGAGAAAACCCGAGTTTCACTTCTCCAGACTTTACCTCCACTTATTTTCAAGTAGGAGAATATCAAGATATTTTCTCAGGTGCTGCCATTCCAAGGAAGGAGAAATGCTGGGTCCTTGCATAGTCATGTTGAAATCCTGTAACACAACCTACCATAAAGATAATCTAATCTGGTTTAAAAACAGCTTCTATTTTTGCAGTGGTGATGACCCCACCTGTTGTGTCCACAGAACAAGCACTGAGTGATCTGCAAATCCCAGGGCCATTTACAAGGCAGGCGAAATTTCCATTTACCTTTTTTCCTTCCTTTCTGTGAAGGTCAGAGACCACAGAGGTCATGGCCATGCTATTCCTTCCACCTTGGAAAGCCAACATAAGGATCAGATTAAACTTACTGATACAGACACACAGTGTAGGCGTCTGGACAGAGGTATCTCCATGTGATTTGGGAGCCCAATGGAGATATAGATTTAGTTAAAATAGCTAACAGAATCTAGGCAGGGATCCAACTGGTCATACGTAGGTGCTTGATATAGAGTGAGTTATGTCACCAGCCTACCAACCGCATTGAGTAGATGTTTGATTCAGTTTTCTAAATACAAATGCATAGTGGATAAGTTGTGTGCTAAAGTGTTGGCTTTATTGGCTGTGGAGGGAACTGAACCCTGGTGTTTTTCATGCAGAAGACATCTATGGGTGATTGGTTTGATGAGCTCCATCACAGTGAGAAGGGTGACAGCTAAATCTCTGTAGAGCAAGAAACCTCTGCTTCATTACTTTGACCAACGTACAGAAGGACAGACAGACAGATGCCTGTCCTGCTCTTCAGATAGCACGAGGTTCATCTTCATTCTGAGTCATCTTCTGCCATCCCTGTGTTTCTGTGTGCAAGGGATAAATATCTCAGCTTGCTTGCCTGTTCCCTCTTCCTCCAAATGCAAGAAAAAAAAAGGTTTTGAACATCCTCAGGGAATATTTTCAGGAGACAGAGTTTGAGCAGTGAACTCTTCACTGCCAGTATTGTTATTTTCAGATAGTTTTATGGATTCCTGAAGTTTGTGTTTATTTCCAAAGGAAGATGTTGAGGAACTGACCTCTACCAACCTAAGACCCAAGTCCTGTAGACCCAGGTGACATGGTGTGCAGTACTCTTCATGATTTGCCCTGAAGCCCTGGCTGCCACCAACACATCTCCACTGCCTTCTGGGACATGGGGCCCCCATGTGTCCAGGAAGCTTCAGTGGGACACTGAAAGCATGACACTATGGCCTGAGAAACTGGAGGACCAGGACTGTGGAGTGCACAGCCTATCTCTACAGCATCAACACAGCCAGGGATATTTCCCAGACCTTCTCATGACCATTTTAAATGATCCTTCCCAGACACAGGGAGCTTTGTGGGCACAAACTGGACAGTTGAGGAAATCCAAAAGGGAGAATGACTTTCTCAAAAGGGAGAAAGTCTTCTCCCTTCTCTTCTTCTCCCTTTCCCAAAAGGGAAGGGAATGCATTGCTGGCCCATCAGCCACATTTTTGGTTTTTGCATTTACTAACTGGCTGAAAACCAAAGGTAAACCAACAGTGTGAACCCTACAGAAAACCTTCCTAACAGGGAGACCACCTAAGGACAGGACAAAGCCTCGGGTACAGACAGAGGTACCAATAAGGAATAATATGAGACAAGCCTTTGTAAATCATTTTCCATCAACCTTTTCTGCATTGGAAGCATTTTACACCGAAGGTTTCCTTAATTGCAATGTATTCTGTGTTTGGGGTCAAACACGGGAATGTATTTTGCTTTGGGGCCATCGCTCAGCTTGAGAATAAATTGCCTTTGCGTGGACACAGGAAAGGAACAGGGTACATTGTGTCATTCCTAGTTACCCCTCAGCTTCCAGGTCAGAATCAGGCAAGAACAATAAACAAGACCAAGCCCCAGTACCCCTCCTGCCCAAATTCCCGTGGCACGTGATGCTTTCATGCGGCTCCTACCTGAGAGCGGAGAGCTTCGCAGTGAGTTACAATAACTTTAGTCAGTGCCTCCCTTCTGCCGTGCACGGCTTGATGTTATCTGACTGCAAGAATGATGACGGAAAATGTTTTCTTACCGAGGAGAAAACATCAAAGATGTTATGAAACGTGTTCCTGGCACTTCCCCTCCTCCTTGGTGGGTGGAATAATTTAAAAACACAAGTGCTTTCCCTCTCTTACCTGGCTCCTCTCTTCACAAGGATCCTAAACCTCGCTGGAGGGGATTGAAAAGTCTCCGAGCTGGAAATGCCTGAGTGTCTTGCAGACTCGTGGCTCCTTTGAAATTGTCTCCGAGCTTGGGTCCTGGCCCTACTCATCTGTCAGCAGGGCAAAACTCATGTCTGCCAGCTTTTCCCATGAGCGCAGTGAAGGTCGGTTCCTTCTGCCTGGCCCCAGCTTGTTTCAGGTCAGATTAAAAGCTACATAAGCCTGATGTTGCCTTTTTAAAGTATAGGTGTGGGCTGATTCCCAGGGAGCAATCACTTTGCCTCTGCTTTCTTGGCAGGGGATAAAGCAAGAGAGGCAGGAATACACTGGAGAGGGGCAATCAGCTCTGCAAGCATCTCTCTATCCACAAATCAGGAGCATCTCAGATAGGCAGGGTGAATCAGAGACTAAGGCAAGAGTTGCAATTAATGTCACAGGAAATCCAACTTTTTCTTGGACTTTGCGAGACCAGCGATGCTGACACATTCGTGGGAACAGCCTCATTTTTGAAGCATATAAAAATCACAGGTTTTGCCAGCTCCATCTCCAGTTTCTGGCTGTCAGGATGCTGGACAATTGAGGTGTGTCCACCCATCCCAACAGATTTGAGATGCTGCAGACTGTTCAAACTAAACTTGGCAAGGAGGTAAAGGCTGCAAAAGCACTAATTCCAAGGAGTTTAATGAAAATAAGTGACCAGAACAAAGACAGAGAACATAATAATGTCCCCATTGAGGCAAGAACTGTGCTGTGAACTCACTGCTTACAAGGCACTAAAGAATTTAAATTAAAACCTGAGGTAGAAGAAAAGCCCCACTGGACCTCACAGACACTGAAAGTCCAACCACCAGCTTCAAGTCAACAAATCCAGGCAGGTTCTGTCATCCAGGAACAGCTTATTTAGCCCTTATTAGAATAAAATGGATAAACTTTCCCTTCTGCTTCACTCAGTTTAGAATCTGCTCGAGACTGAGATACATTTTTCAGAGAGGCCTTTCACAATAACCTAAAGACTTTGGGCTGCAGCTGCTCAGTCTTGTAGAAGCATTGCTGCTGCCTTTGTGATGATACACACTGTATTATTAAAATGTCTTTCTGCAATTTATCTACCCATAAATAATAAGAAGTTGGTGTGCTTACAAAATGATTCATTTTTAGACCACTTTGAAAGTCTCTCTGTTCTTCTTTTGGAAAGAATGCATGAAAACTTGCTATCAGCAGGTCTAGAAGAGTGTGCTGAAGGAGTTTATGGAGTCCTGAAGATGAAACAAGGTCATATTCCAGAGAAGGTTTTAGCCCATATAAATTGAAAAGATCTGCAGGACTTCACCAGTTGCATGGGAAAGGAGAAGCAGCAAAACAGCTCAGGGACAATGGCAAGAGAAAAGACAGTCTTTTAGATCTGGACACTGAAGCTGCTGGCTAATAAAGTCACTTAACAGGCAATTATACAAGGAATCCCTGGAATTTAGTGAAGAACCTCAGCATTGAAAAAGAGAGTAAAACAACTCTTGGAGAAGACTGGTGGTCTCAGGGCTTGTTGCAGCCATGCTATGAAGAGGTGCAACTCTTCCACAAGTCCCCATATTACCTCACGTGTGTGAAAGGGGATTACAGCTCCCTTAGTAAAGGCCGAGTAAATAAAGTCTTTGGAGAAGTGGTCACTGCTCCCAGTCCCGGCATTTATTTAGTTCTTTCCACTCCTGCTTATTCATTCACTTTGTCCACCTGGTCTCCTTCTGGATGAGGCTCCTGTGAGAACACACAACCATGAAAGCTTTTCTCTGGGCTCCCCTGTCCGGAAAGAGACATTGCTGAGGGTGGAGCTCCATCTACTGCCATAAAGGGAAATGTCAGTCCTCCACTACCATCTGTCTTGGCCCTTTGCTGATGCGTTAGGCAAATTGAACTCAGCACAGAAATGAGTCACCTTTTTTTCTTAAAAAAAACCTCCAGACCACCAAAACCCCCAAACCCAAAAATTATAAGGAGCTAATTATCATTTCTGGACATTCAGAATTCCAGTGAAAAGATTTCTAGAAAAGTAGAAAATAACAATACACAAAATTTTGATTTTCTTGTGTATTGTTCTCCAGTTCTCCAACTTACCCTGAAAAAGACATTTTACCTGCCATTATTATCCAAAATTGAAGAAAATTCTGGAAAATCTGGCCCAAACCACTGTAGCTTAACTTTACAGAAGAAATTGAAGATACATGGTTTTGTCATGGTCAGTGGGTTGGGTTAACTTTCAGTAGGTTAGTTTTCACCTAGGTTCTGTGACTGAAAAGGTAAGGACTTAGTGTAAAATACTGTTTTGGTTCTCCCTGTAGCCAACATGGAGAAGATCACAACTCCAGGGGGCAATTTGTCCTCCTTCTCTTGGATGCCTAGCTCAGGGTTTCATGACTGTCCCTCTCTTCCACAGGGGGTGGAAGCAGGAGCAAGAGATATCCAGAGATGGAAAAAAGATCTTTTCTTTTTAACTGTGATAGTGGAAACAACTCAGACGGGACAGTGTCATTCGAAAGGAAATATGGATTGGGTCTCTTCCTCCTAAACACGCAGTCTTTTGGACCTGACTGTGGGGAAAGAGCTCTTGGCTGAGCCAAGTAGAGCTGTGCGGGTCTAGATAAGGGCAAAAGTTATAGGCAATAGGTCATGAGCAATGGGGCAGAGCTGGTGTGCAGAGCACGCTGGATATAGATTGTCACAGCATTACTATTGCCAAGAAAGCCAGCTGCATCTCTAAGAGCCAAAATCCCCTGTGACATGTCCCTGGTAGCATGATGCTGCCCTCCATCTTGGTGCAAGTTCTCCATCACTTGAAGTCCTCCAGGAAAGTATCAGCAGACGTGGACTAGTTGCAGGACTTGCAGAGTAAAGTTCTTTGGCCTTTGGCGTTGGTGTTTGTTGTTTTTTGTTTGTTTGTTTGTTTGTTTTTTGTTTTGTATTGTGGGTTTTTTGAATTTTTTTTGCTTTTCAGATCTGAGAATCATTCTAATCTTTATCAATGACTAATTAATATCAGTGCTGTTATTAATGATGCAAAGCCAGTGAGAGGAGCTTTCAACAGT
The DNA here is from genome assembly GCA_013398295.1 of Chionis minor. Lineage (NCBI taxonomy): Eukaryota > Metazoa > Chordata > Aves > Charadriiformes > Chionidae > Chionis > Chionis minor. The sequence continues at coordinate 366,539 of VZSF01009322.1, forward strand.
CCAGGAGAAAAATCTTGCTCGAGGATGTAACCAAGGGGATTTTGCTTCTAATGCTAAACCAGGTTTTTGGCTGGTTTAAAACAACTAGCTAATATTTGTTTGCCTGGCCCCTCATTTTCCAGCTTCTTTTTGTATAGAAAAGATGCTGTTGTACCCCAATAGCGGTTTCATGTCATACCAGGGGCAACTTCCAGGAGATGCAAGCAAGCTTGCAGAGGTAGGATAAGGAGCATGGGAACGAGGTGTGGCTGCAAGACATCTTTCTGAGGGTAAAAGACACCCAGAAAATACTAAAGACCCACTGGAAATCTAAGCTTTTATTCTGCATCCTGTAAAATATGTGGAAAAAGATGACCACAGCTTTCAGCATCACTGGGACTCCTGAGGGACACATGCTATGGTCCCATTTGGATTCAGCAGTGGTCACTGGTAATACTTGTATTGATTCCAACAAAAGCAGAAGCCAGTCTAATTTTGCAGAATCTAGGGACAGTGCATTGGTCACCAGAGACAATGACAGCCTTTCTATTGACTTCACTGGGCTCAGGGTACAGCTATGAAAGCTGGTCTTGTGTTGCACAGAAAGGGAAGGGCTTTGGGACTGCATAGCTCCAGGGATTAGTAATAAACAAAGAGCCTTTAACTTCTAGGTCACTGCTCCGAACCGCTGCCAATCTGCTGGTGAGTGAATGTTATTACCGTTTGTACAGCAGCGGCTGATGAATGAGTTGGACAGTTCTTGGCGTGGTCCTGGACAGAAAATATCCATACCATTGCAGAGTCAGTCTTCTGTGCCTTCTTTTAAGAATCAAGGGGACTTGTGAGATAGACCATTTTGCTGCTGGCAGCAAAATTCCCAGATGTACAGTACCTGTTGGCAGGGAGCACAGTAGTTCTTGACCTTTAAGGAAAGATGCCTCAACTTATTTGGCCAGCCATTGATGTAGCCGAGATAGCATATTCCTGCTTAGCATCTGGCCCAAAGGTTTCAGCTGGTGATAAAGCAGATTGAATGAGCAGCTCTAAGGACCTGAGTTTCTGATCAATCCATCTTGACAGCTGTGTCTCCTCTTGGACAATCCCTGCTGCTGTCTGTCTCTACCCCAACAGGTCTTGATCATCCTGGGCTGTATGTACATCCTCGCAGGACTGGGTGAGTCCTGGCTCTCTAGGAGGCTGGGGAGCAGGCCAGCTCTATAACTGACGGTCTTTAGAGTTGGTATTCATTTTTCCCTGATCAGACATACTGTGAACTTCCATGTTTTAGCCCTATTTTATAGGATTGTTGGCTTGCAACCTGCTCCTCCTCTTCACTGGGGAGGATTGGACATAGTGGTAGGACATGAAGGGCAATAGTGGTGTCAAGAGGAATTGCAGCCAGGCACTTAGCCTTCTAGGGAATTACTTTCTGGCCACTGAAAGCTGACCAAATATGTACTTTTGTCACCTCTTTTCCACTGGTTTCAATCCCACCCAGGACTGCCTCTTGCCGTATCATCTGCCCTGTGGTGCTAATAGGTGAGGGATGTGGTGTGTATAGAAAGAGGCATGACTACCACAGCCTGGGACTCAAACACACAGTGCCTTATCTGCCACACTATACTGCTTGAGCTTCAGCATCGGCTTTCCTGTAATTCCAGGACCTGACCCACAATCCCACGATATGGGAGACTTCCAAGCATGTTATGATCCTTCCCATCTGTCCCTGACAAGCTAAAGTGGCACTAGTAGGTGACCCAGAAAGGCAGATGCTCTTTCAGCCACCAGAAGTTCTCAGACTCAGTGTGATTTGTACCCCAGCAGCTTTCCTTGCTCTACTTTTTCCTTTGTAAAAGCTGTTCACTTGCTTAACGATTTTTTTAAAAATATCCAGAGTTTAGGACAAGTGAGCTGTGTGGGTCTCCCTGTGAAGGGCTTTTCTCTCCACATCCCCACTCATGCTATATTGATTTTAAAAGTATAGGCTGTCACAGAAATAGGGACAGAAAGGAGGATGCTTGTGTGACAGTGGAAAAGTATCATGTAATTGCAAGCAGCCTTTTCAGGAGGGGCAGGTCTCTCCAAACAAGCCACCATGAAGACAAGCCAGCACAAAGCAGTAGATTGGCTGTTACCAAAAATCAAGGTAATTGCAGGGAAGAGGTAGGTAAGTAGAGATCTGAAGATTTGAACGTAGTATTCAAGGTCCAGCCACTGAATTGATGCGCATCTGAGCTAAACTGCAATTTTCTGCTGCTTGGTTATTCAGTTCCAACCACTCAGGTATTAACTTGAGAGACTGTCAGATTCCAAGAGATTCTCAGACTCCAGCATAAAATTATAGGTACTTCCAGGGGCAACTGACTTTTAGTAACATAAGTCTGGGTCTTGTAGGAGGAAAACTGGAGTGGAGACTTCTAGGAATGGCATCAAATCAGCTTGCGGGGGCTGAGAGGAGAAAACTGGTTTGGTTCAGGTTGCTGTGCAAATATCAATAACAGCTTGCCAGTCTTCCCAGTATCACTGACACCTACCTGCACTGCAATTCAGATGCTACCAGGACCGCAGCTCGAGGTACCTCCACTGATTCAATGATGTGGTTGTGTGAGGGGGAAAACATTCAGGTTTTTTTGATAGGGAAAAAGAAACACCTGAGAAAATGTCAAAGTCGCATCTCTGCAAGCCACAGCCCTGAGTCCTGCCACAGAAAAGTCCCCATGAGCATGTTAAAGACATGGGTGTAAATGATCTACTCTACACAGGTAAGCCAAGAAATTAGGAGTGGGAAGGGGCTAATGCAGTGCTAGTCACTGCGAGCCTCGGAGTCCAAAACCACAGAGCAGCCCTCTCCCTCCTTGTGAAAAGGACTTTTTAAGTGTGTCTCCCCAACAAGGAGAGAAATCTCCCTTTAGCCTCATTTTCTTCGGAAAGAGGCTTATGCAATGTTGCATGTCCCACCAAGGACCATTGAACCAGTTGGCTGGTTTTAATCACACTCTGCAGAGAGGGAGGCGTCTCCCATGAGCTTACATTCCCATGGATTTTGCAAGCAAGTGGCTGGGTGGAAAGAATAATCTCTGAGGGCTTGTAAGAACCCCTAATGAGGGGAAGGCAAAGTCACTGGGCGTGAAAAAGCCCTGTGCAAGACCAATAGACACAGTTGTGTGGTTCATAAATGTCTCAGTCAAGTGCCCATGGGATTTAGACGCAAAAGTCAGGCAAGAAGGTTTTGAGCCTATGAGGAATAGGATTCCTGTGTTTTCCTTAAAATTTGTTAGTCTGGCACGTCTTTTTCCTAGTCAATCTCACATAATCCCATGGCAAGTTGCCGTCTGCTCCATCTCCCTCGTAGGTCATGTCTTTTTTCTCTGTGCCCTTTTGGATGTTGGCTTAGCTTGTCATAGAATCATAGAATCATAGAATGGTTAGAGTCGGAAGGGACCTTAAAGATCATCAAGTTCCACCCCCCCTGCCATGGGCAGGGACACCTCTGACTACAGCAGGTTGCTCAAAGCCCCATCCAGCCTGGCCTTAAACACTTCCAGGGATGGGGCCTCCACAACTTCCCTGGGTAACCTGTTCCAGTGTCTCACCACCCTCACAGTAAAGAACTTCTTCCCAATATCTAATCTAAATCTCCCCTCTTCCAATTTAAAACCATTACCCCTTGTCCTATCACTAGACTTCCTGACAAAGAGTCCCTTTCCAGTTCTCCTAGAGGGTCCCTTCAGGTACTGAAAGGCTGCTATCAGGTCTCCCCGGAGCCTTCTCTTCTCCAGGCTGAACAGCCCCAGCTCTCTCAGCCTGTCCTCATAGGAGAGGTGCTCCATCCCTCTAATCATCTTAGTGGCCCTTCGCTGGACCTGTTCCAACAGTTCCATGTCCTTTCTATGTTGAGGACTCCAGAGCTGGACACAGTACTCCAGGTGGGGTCTCACAAGCGCAGAGTAGAGGGGGAGAATCACCTCCCGTGCCCTGCTGGCCACGCTTCTTTTGATGCAACCCAGGATACGGTTGGCTTTCTGGGCTGCCAGCGCGCACTGCCGGCTCATGTTGAGCTTCTCATCCATGAGCACTCCCAAGTCCTTCTCCTCAGGGCTGCTCTCCAGCCATTCTCTGCCCAGCCTGTATTTATGCCTGGGATTGCCACGTCCCAGGTGTAGGACTCTGCACTTGGCTTGGTTGAACTTCATGCCATTTGCATTAGCCCACCTCTCAAGCCTGTCCAGGTCCCTCTGGATGGCATCCCTTCCCTCCAGTGTGTCAACCGCACCACCGAGCTTGGTGTCATCAAGTGTCCATCACTGGTGTCCAGTGTCTCAAGTCTCATATACATCAGTCATTAGCTTTTTCTTAGAGAGGGGCAAAGAGCTGGCCTGGGAGTTTGCATTCCATCTGCAGTGGATTCGGAAGTCTTTCCCAAACGCTAACTGTGGTGAGAACGCTGCAGACACAGCAGATCTGAATTTGGTTACAGTATAATCCTGGACAGTGCATTTTTTTGTTGCTAGTTTTTGCTCAGCTTGTATTGCATTTGCCACCTGGCACTTTCTGCTTGGACTAACGAGGATTTTGCTGGGCATTGTGGCATTAACTCAGCCCATCTAGGCAAGGGATGGCAGGTGTCATCTCCTATGGAGACTCATCACAGGAGATAACTGCAGTGGTCATTATCGCCCAGGGAAATTCCTCCCCTGGATGAGAGCTAAGAAGCGTCCTTGACAAATAAATCATGGCATCTTTGCTCTCAGTTCTCATGTAACGTGGGTTTAATCCTGCTCATTTGAGCCAGGCTGCCAGAGAGATGTTCTAGCTTGTCCTTCTCAGTAACCCAGAGACACCTTGGCAAGCTTCACCAACAGAGAATCCAAAACAGTCTTATTTTAAACATCCTAAGAAATAGTTACAGTGTAAAGCAACATGCAAAGCTGGCTATCGGTGGATGGCAGCACCATCTTGTGTTCATTTCTGGACAAGGTACAGAAACTGTTTTTGTCACTGAACAGGCTACAGGTTCTCAATCTCTTTGGCAGCTCTCCTGAGAAAAGTAACAACTCCTGGCAAACCCTGGATCGACACAAGGCAAATGCATAAAGTCTAGGCCACTCTCCAAGCCTCCATCACACTCAGGGTCTCCAGCCAACACTTTTGTTTGTACATCAGAATTGATTACAGGTGTGCTACTCGTATCCCGAGAGGTGCTTCAGTTCTGTGCTCATTCCTATCACATATGCTCTGACAAGTCACTAGAACCACCCTTTAAAATCAGGCAGAGAGAATTTTTCCCACCCTGTAAAGTTTCTATGCATAGAAACTTCTCATTATCTAGTCTGATGGGCTATATCTGGACTTGATACTTGGACATGTTATTAAATCCAACCAGCAATTCCTTCCCCGAAACATCCCTTGGAACAATTAGAGATTATTTCAGACTGTTTTAAAAAAGACTTTGTACAAAAAAGCGTTTACCCCAGGCCATTGATATAGTACAATGAGGCTAATTAATTACTCCTATTATTTCATATTTGCATATTTAAATATCACCCAAGTCTCTTCCCCCAAGGATGTAACCTCTGTGTATCTCCTGCCTCCAGGTTCCCCATAGACAGGATCAAGACTCACTCATTTGCACAGCAGCACCAAGACACATCGGTTTTGATGCATCAAATCACATCTCTACATGATGATGGAGGGGTGACAGAGAAAAGGAGGGACTGAGATGTGTGGAGGAAAACAGGAGAACACGAGGAGAGAGCAGAGAGCAAGTACGTCCTTGGTGTGTGAGATTTTGCTGATCCAGTTGAAGAGGTTCTCAATATCACTTAACTGTTTTGATTACTAGGTTGTTACAGAAAAGGACTTACGGGAAACGGTGGTAGAAAAAAATGGATTCACCTTAATCACAGAGAAAGAGTGCACAATTTTCTGGGTGCCTGGAAAAAGTCTGCAGGAGAGCAGGTGTGCAAAGGTCTTTTGGGTATGTCCATGTAACACACTGTCTGCTAGTGTGAAGCGATGGGACCATGACACAGCTCGACACCAGCTGGGCAGGGCTCACTACAAGGTCCTGAGCCTTTAGGCACCTTCCCAGGCTCAGAGTAGTGCTGGGACTCTGTTTCCCCATCCCCTACCTCACAGGCCAGTATCTTCTGCATTGGAAAAGTACCTCCATGAGAAAGCCAAGTAGAATCATAGAATCATAGAATGATTTAGGTTGGAAGGGACCTTAAAGATCACCTAGCTCCAACGCCCCTGCTGTGGGCAGGGACACCTCCCACTAGACCAGGTTGCTCAAAGCCCCGTCCAACCTGGCCTTGAACACTTCCAGGGATGTGTCCTCCACAACTTTCCTGGGGAACCTGTTCTAGTGCCTCACCGCCCTCACAGGAAAGAATTTCTTGCTAATATCTAATTTAAATCTCCCCTCTTTCAGTTTAAAACCATTACCCCTTGTCCTATCACTACACCCCCTGATCAAGAGCCCCTCCCCAGCTTTCCTGTAGCCCCTTTAGGTACTGGAAAGGGCTCTAAGGTCTCACCGGAGTCTTCTCTTCTCCAGGCTGAACAACCCCAACTCTCTCAGCCTGTCTTCATAGCAGAGGTGCTTCAGCCCTCTGAACATCTTTGTGTCCCTCTTCTGGACACACTCCACTGTCCTTCTTATGTTGGGGGCCCCAGAGCTAGATGCAGTATGTACCAGCTGGCCAGAAAAGTGGGGCACTGCTAGATTAAATCTTGCCCAGTGAATCTATATGTATGAAAAAGGTGTTCCTAGAAATTTTTGTACATATTATTCTACGTAATTTCTGCCATCCTGTCACCTAGGTGTTTGGTTTTGACCTAGACCTGCACTAGACATTTGCAAGGGAAACCAGGTGACATTTGGCCAGATTTGAAGCAAAGACAGTTCTGCTGCTGGTTACAAAATATGTATGTCATAACCATTGTTTGTGAAAACTGCAAGATTAGAGACCATGGTTTTGAAACAGTGATCAGATTGACCACACACTATTATTTTGTTTGTTGTGTGATCTGTTTTGAGGCACAGCCAGGAATTCCCAGTGTGGACCAGGCTTCCCTGGACATACCTACACCTGTATAGATATACACTCCATGTATAGCTATGTAGATAAAAACTGGTCAAGTGTGCTGGGAACGCTGTTGGCCACTGTCCATGTTTGTGAAATGTTAGAACATTCCTTGGCACAAATTTGACCTATTTCTACTGAGAGTGACTCCCAAACCATTCCCACATTTGGCAATTAGTCCAGTCCAGGGACCATTCCCAGTTGACAGTTTACTCACAACCACAGTTGGTGGCTGGCAGGTCAGTAGCACAGAGCCAAGCCATGACATGCAAGGTGGTCCCAGTACTATTGGACTGAGGTGCCATCACCCTCACTCATCCAGCTTCAGGTTTCTCTGCAGGGGATCAAGTTTGGATTGACAATTATTGATATGGCCTCTCAGCAGCAGGAATTTAGGTATGATTGCCAAACCATTTTATTTAAGCTAAAAGATAGATGTCAGATGGAAGCGACTTTCTTTCATGCCCAACCTCAACTAGATTCAGCATCTGTACAAATGAAGTGGATCTATATAACAGACTCAGACACCTTCAGTGCTCAGGAATCATGGTTCCAGGTGTAAAAATACCCCAGATTTACTACATCATGGCAATTACTGCCAAATAAGTACTGTGAATATTCTCTCTAATTTCCAGACACGCTCACAATTGATATTCTTCTGTGTTTAGCTTCCACGCGCATTTTAGCAAATGCATTTGCTGGCAGAAAATTCCACTAAAATAGGTAATTAAAGGAACTCATTGGGAAAGCATTTTTCAGATTTGCAAGCACAAAGTACAGCATGCTGGAAGTACGCTGTAAGTGTAACAGTCTCCCAGATAGTCACAGAAAAAATGTTGTGACCTACCTCAATTGGGCTCACAGTCTCACAAGGATGGCCAGCCAGCAACCACATATCAGCAGGTCTGGTCACACATGGTGACAAAATATCCCCTTAACTTTATTGTTTTGTCAGCAAAAAACTTTGCTAAAAGACTTCACCGGAAGGTTGGGAAATTAGAGCAATTTCCAACCAAATGACATCATGTCACAACTCGTGATCTACACCTACAGTCAGCCTGAGTTTGTGACAGCTGGGGAGTGCTGCTTGTAGAAGAACTACAAATGATTCAGGAGAATTAGGCAAGAAGTGACCACGAGCTGGGATTCAAGTTTGAAATGAGATCCCCATCTGCTGATTCCAAGAACACAAAAGCAGGTAAAAATTCTCTGTGTAGCTAGTGCCGTCCTCGACATTAGGGCAATTTGGCAAGGACCAACTTCTTTCAGAAAAGCTCTCCTCTTCCCTCTTCAGTATTATGTGAACCTTTGAGGCTCTCGTTAGCCAAAAGCAGAGTTATGGAGTAATCTGGCAATACAAATGTACTTATTGACCTGCTGGCTCATATTTGTGAACCGTCCAGTTGGTTGCTGTTGGACTTGATGATCTTGAAGGTCTCTTCCAACCCAAGTGATTCTATGATAACGCAAAACTCTCAATAGCTGAGCTCTTTCTGCTTTTGTCATGAGTGGGCATGTTTCATCACGTCTGTGTGGTTGTGTCCACACTTAAGAAATTAAACAGCAAAAGACCTTCTTGGGCACTAGACTGCAATCGTTCAGTTGATAGAATGACTCTTCTTTTAAAAATTTTTTTTAATCCTTACTGGCTGGTATTCTTCCAGACAACTTCCATCATCCAGAACTTAGCATGGGTCAATGGACAATTCAAAAGTCAGTTTTGATGGGTCGTTTCTTGAGGGTGAATGGGTTGAGCTTGATAGAGATGGCCAGGTTGTTGCGTGGGTCCTCAAGACCATAGGAAGGGCCCTGATCATGGTGAGTTTCCTTGTAGGCACTCTTTTCCTTCTATTAATTTTGTTTTTAATAGGTCCAGAAGTTGAATGGAGCACAAAGAGATAAGGAGAGATGAAATCAGAGAACAGGATTGCAAACCTTATTTAACTAGAAAAGGAGGAGGAAAATGAGGACTGAAATCCTTCTTTTGCTCAAATTGGTTTCAAGATGGTATCTGGGGTGTTAATTTTATGGGCGCATTGCATTTCATGATGTCTGCTGAACATTTCTGCAAAATCATCCCACTGAATCTGAGGAATCCTTAAGTCTGGGCTACATCTTGACTTCAGCTCAGGTGACTAAACTTTAATTACTATTTTTCCCTGCCTATACAGGGTGACAGACTCTGACAGATTTGTGTTTTAGGTGGCCATAATCACTTATCAGTGCTTTCACACTGGAAGTGTAGTAGTCATGTTGATAAAGTCATATCACAGTGTTTAAGTTTAGGAGCTATGTAATCAGCCAAGTAACTGAAGTTCGTCTTGGGATCAGGGTGCTGTCTTGAACTGGAATCATAGTCCCTGCAAGTCACGATGGCTTTAAGTCACATGTCTAATTGGGATTTTCCTCTTTCTCTCTCCCTTGTACGGGAGTTGCTATGAGTTATGCTAGAAGGAGAGACTAAAAGCAATAACTTGGCGAAGCTTCATCTTGCAGGTTTATTCTGATAAGGAAGACAAATAGTTCCAGAAATCCACTGAAAATGGAAAAAAGGAAAAAAAAAGACTCCATCACCCTTGTGAGTCAGAGAGCAATAGCCTTGAGGGAAAGGACATGATTTTTTTCCTTGGGGAGGTGTGGCAGGAGCACAAGGTAAGAGGTGACAAACTGAGTCAAGACATGCTGTTTTTCTGTGTGTGTATCCCTTGAACCACCATGATCTGCTGGACTTGACCTGTATCCTCACATCATTTTAAACACATGTATTGCCTTCTCATCAAAGGACTCTATGTGGACATCCCAACCTTGCGTGTTAGTTGTAACCACACCAAAGACCAAGGAGCTCCTTCTTCCCCAAAGAGACAGTTTTGTGAAACCCTCTGGGATAGGAAAAGTGTGATCACAATGGTGTTAAACTGGAATTAGTTTAATTCGACATCATGGGTAAAGATCACCCACCACTCCTTTCCTGGCCGCTATCTGTTGGCTGCTTCTTTCCTTTGTCAGGAAAGCACTGACACTGCAGTGTTTTGAGGAAAAGATGACAGTAGATGGGTGTTGCCGGATCTATCCTTTTCTATGCAAAGGGATTAAGGAGGGAGTTATTTAGAGCAAGTACAGTAGCACCACATATGGTTGAGATTAAATTAGTGTCCTTGAAGGTTTTCTCTGAAATTGTGCTGGAAATGGATGGATTATGGAGTCAACTTTCTGTCTTGGAGACCCTTCTTTCATGCCATTGTTTGGTTTTGAACTTGTCTGGTTTTAGTTTTGAATCTGACTCAACTATACACAACGGTGATGTACTTGCAATGTCTTTTGTGTTTTTCTGTTTCAGAAAAAAGGTATCTCTGTACTATAAAAAAAAAAAGGCTGGTGCTGTTGCCATGTGAATAAGTAGTTGTAGTTAGAAGGAAAAGGAGTTCTGAGAAGGAGGACTTTCCTCTGGCATACAAGAACTAGAATATTTGTAAGAAATTATGTGTGAGACCAGACTTCAGAGCTGCAGGAAGCTTCCCCTGTTTACAAGCTCAGAGTGACAATGAGCAAATCTCTGCAATTTAACTTGTTTAATACCTCTTTTGATTTCATCCTGTTCTCAGTCTGAGGAGAACAACTTCAGGAAGAGACAAAATGCATAGACAAATGTACAGCTGTACCAAGTCTGAAACCACCATCCACCAGAACATTATGGGGAAGCTTAGAGTGGTCATGAGTCCTGGATTTTGGTTAACCTCTGTGCTTAGGCTGTAAATGACACCAAATTTATAATAGCTGAACACTGGGAATTCATTATATGAAGATATAGTACATAGTTATTCCTGTAATTGGAGTGTTCCCTTTAACCAGAAGAGTTGCTAGTTCAAGTTGTTGTCCAAACAGGGATATCTAGAAGTGAAGGGTGTTATGGACCCAGAACCAGTAGACGAAGGGAAGATTTACAATGAAACCATCACCCAACCAGTCTAATAAAGTGCAAATGAAGACAACTGTTGCAAAAGATTAAGCTACAAAGATAAATGATGAGATGGCTGCAGAAAGCACTCCTCAGATAAATGTGACTGACAAATGAGTTGGTGACAATTAAAAGTCTATGCACAGACAATTATTGAACAGAAGATACTGTGTTTGGGGTTTTTTTAATTTCCCCCCCCAATATTTTGACTTATTAGCTCTCCCCAGAGCTCCAGTGACCAGATGTTGGACATGCAGCTTTGGAACTTCTGTCCTTGCATATATTAGTTACCATGTGAGGAAAAGTGAAACCCGTTATTTTTAAGTTCCAACTATGTCTAGCGAATAAGGCCACAACCCTTTTGATTTTTGCTAGATGTACAGATATAGAGAGACTAGGTATGTGCCAGAGAGCTTAGGGTAATTTTTTGCCATATCATCTAAGGTGTCTTCATGTTTCCAGCTTCCACTTAAAGGAAGTTAAGCATCTCAATGTCCTGAAAAAACAAGGCAAGGAGTTACAGTCCAATACCTAAATTCTACCTAATTCCATGAAAATAGTCTTTCTGACCAGATAGACTGAAGGCTTTGAAACACCACTGGGAAACACTACCCACTTGCACTGAGGAGGACTTAAAGCTAATTCTGTCCTAAGTGACTTCAATCCTGTTTCTACCCAGAGAATTGGGTGTCTAGGGAATTCAGTGTTGGGGTTTGTGGGTCACAGGCTCTTCCATTGTCTAAGCACTGCTGGAAACACAACTGCAACAAGCCAGCCATGCACGGGGAAGGCAAGAGACGCATGAGAAGGGATGCGGTTCACAAGAAGTCAAATGGCAGTTTGAGCCCTCATGGACATTTCCTTGGTTGTGTTAAAATCTGGCTGTGCTCGTTTGTGCATCTGTAAGGTGCCTGTCCTGCTGCTTTTCCATTACTGCACATGGTTTTTGCTCATCTTTGATTTTCTCTGCATCTTCAGAATTTGTTTACAGACATCCACATTTAATGAGATTAAAAGAAAATACTGAATAATTCATTCGAACGAATAATTGAACTGCAGTGACCTTTATGTTAATAAAAGTGCCCCTTTCCTCTGTGCAAACACTTTAGCCTTTGCAAAGCAGGGAATTCACTGCATCTGTTGAATTCACAAGTGGCTTTTTTTGTTTCTGTTTGTTTTGTTTTCAGTAACTGCCCAATGGCTGGAACCAGCATTGTGTTCCCCCTGCTGACTCACTAGTTTCCAAAAGCTCTGCAATGAGTGCAACATCTTTAAACACCACGGAACATACTGTTTCCTTTCAACTGGACATAATCGGCACTGATTCAACTGACGAAAAAGAACCATGTGCGTAGAAGTATCCCAGCTGAATATATGTCAGCCTCCATACCTCCAGCCTCTGTGCCTTGCACTCTGTGTGGTATGCCATTCAAATACTATTTACTATGGCAACCCATAAAAAGACTTTGCCTTTGTTTCAAAAATCATGTAATGAATGTGGAATTTGGCTGAGGCAAAATAGTCCATGCTTATTGAAGTGAGTAATTCCAATTTTTGCCTCTACCAGGATATGAAGTGTATTGATATTAACTATAAAGTAGTTACATAGGATACTCTCTATGGGGTAGCATGTTGCTTGGAGTTATTAAAGAGTGTAAGGCCAAAAAACCATACACTAAAAAGTCCCTAAATCACTGCTGGGTAAAAAGTACCTAGATCTGAATCTTGTGGAAGGATGGGAATTCAGTGAATAGAAGGTAATTCCGTGATTCTGCCATTTGCTATGTAATTTAGGGCAAGCCTCTTCATTGTGGTCAACATCAGTTCCTGGTCTCTAAAATGAGGACAGTGTCATGTCATTTTTTTATGCACTTGGACCAAGCTCTTTAGCAAGATTTTTCATCCCTGCATCTAAAGAGTTGAACACAAGGGGGTTTTCTTCTGGGTGAGATTTCTAGATAGTGCTGCAAAATAAATAATCTGTAAGCATTTTTGTGTTTATGTGCAAAACCTTTTTATTTGCTTTTTTGAGACTGTTTGAGTGTTTTCTTGTAAAAATGTCTGCGCAAAGTTATGTTGTCAGGAGAATTGGTGAGAATAAATATTCATGAGAATACTCTCTCTGCAAACGCTTTTGTGGCCATCTGTAAAAGCTTTTTTATTATTCAAACAATGCTGAGCTTTTTGCAGATAATTTGCCAACAAAAAAAAAAGAAAAAAAGAAAGGTTTTTTTCTCTCCCCTTTTTTTTTNCTGATGCTGTAGTGGTACAGTCATCATCCCTGGTGTGTGATTTAATATACAACATGTAGCACAAATAGCCAGGAAGGAGTAATGAGGACACTACTATCCTGCTATCAGAGAGACAAAAATATGTTTACACCAACTATTTTGAGTAAAACACAAATTAGTAAAACTACCACCTATTTGTGAATAATTAAGGCAAACAAGCAAAAGATTCTCAATTTATCAAATAATTTGTTTATAACAGCAGTTCCCTCTAATGTCGGTGTGATGCTTTGGCTTGGTTACACAGCGTCCTTCTGCTCAAAAGGAAAATTCTTCATTGTGGGAATTTCCTTCTTTTTTTTTTGATGTGAATTAGAAGTATTATGACTTAAACATATTTTCCTTTATTGGTCTTTTCATCTAATGTCTGTAGTTTTCATCCACATATTAGCAAAGCATCTCCAAAGTGCTATACTTACCACACCTTCTTTTACAAGAAGACTTGTCACCTCTTTTTTTTTAGAAAAGGAAGTATGCAGAGGTAATATTTGCTCTCTGCTAAGATCACCCTGGAAATCTCTGGCAAATCTGGGAAATAGAGTTTTATCCAAATCCTTCCTGCATTGCTGTTGTCACAAAACCATCTTTTCTGCTGACTGTTCTATTCCTTCTTTACTTTATGTTTGGAACTAAAAGGGAAGAAAAATTAAGAGGATCCCTCTGTTCTTAGACTGTTTTTCTGCACAAGGACTTGTCACCATGGTTGGAGAGATGTTTGTGCACCATGAGGGCTACCAATCAGACCCAGCTATGAGTTTTCTCGTTATTTGTTTTTCTATTGCGCAAATGTTTCACTAAAAATGGCTAAAATATTTGATGTGCTGTTAAACTCTGTACTATCATTTAGCAGTGAGTTCCACTAGTTAGTTATTCACTGCATGAGAAGCTATTTCAAAACTTTTAATTGTTTGGGGTTTTTTTTTTTGCTTATGAGAGTTTATAGGAACTTTTGCTTCAGGGTCCTGATCTGTGTTCCAGCCTGTCCATACCTCAGAGTCCTATCCCAGAGTAAGAAGTTGTGCCTTTTGCTGAAAGTCCTGGGGACAAATATTTGCCTCTGCATTGGAAGGGTAAAATCTGTTTGAAAAGACAGCCTTTGGGATCTCTTAATTTTTCTTTAAATGGGGATCTTTCCAAAACACCTTGAATCTTGAAGAAATTTCAGCTGAAAACATCTCAACAGAATCCTTTTACTGTATTTCAGCTTCTGTGAAACCAGTTGTTGAAAACTTTCAAAATGTCATAGAAGTGAAGGAGAGTTTCCTCCTAGCTCATTGCATCCAGGTGGGAAAAAGCAGGGAGCTACTTCATGGTGCCCTACCCCACATCATGGATGGTCTTCCCTGCCTTAGACCCCAATTTGAATGTCACACACAACAGAGTGAGTTCGGGCCCAGACTCTGAATTTATGACAAAAAATAAATTTCCCTCTCTGCTCCGAACAAACCTGTCTTGCACTCTGCAGCTCCTGTCCTCCTGCTCTCTCTCCCTCATCATTTCTCTTTTCCCTTTCACACATCAGCTGCAAACATCTCATTTGGCTGGGATGTTGAAGGCAGGCTCATCTCTAGCAGTTCCAGACTGTTAATTCCATCAGCTCTTGTATCAGCACTAACATAATTAAGTGAAAAAGGCTCTTGAATTTCATCACTTTGTTAAAAACTCGAATAGATTTCTGGAAAGATTATTTGATTTGCTTCACTAGGTTTTATAAAGGTTTGTACACAGCATTTAAACTATTATTATTTGCTTTTAACAAGCTATTTATGTCCTACTCTCAACTGCATAATCAATACTGCTCTCCCATCTGTTCAGAGATCCTGACATCAGCAAATTTTAATTCTCCGCTGACTGAGTAAAAAGGAAGGAATAATTTAAACACAGTGAGTGAATCACAGAAAAGACCCTGAGAGACACTGATATAAAATAAATCTCCATGACCAAAGATGGCCATGTATTCAGGAATTGTGGATCCAAGTCCTAAACTTGCAGAGGACATTGCTGAGACCACTGAAAGAAGATACTATGCCTGGGAGTAAAGTGACTTCTATCACAGAATTATGGAATCACAGGGGTTGGAAGGGACTTCTGGACATCATCTAGTCCAACCCCCCTACCAGAGGAGGGCCACCTACAGCAGGTTGCACAGGGTGGCGTCCAGGCGGGTTTGGAATGTCTCCAGAGTCACAGACTCCACCACTTCTGGGGACAGCCTGTTCCAGTGCTCTGCCACCCTCAAAGTAAAGAAGTTCCTCCTCATGTTCAGATGGAACTTCCTGTATTCAAGTTTGTGCCCGTTACCTCTTGTCCTACTACTGGGCACCACTGAAAAAAGCCTGCCCCCCTGCTCCCGGCACCCTCCCTGTAAGTATTGATAAGCATTGATGAGATCCCCCCTCTGTCTCCTCCAGACTAAAAAGACCCAACTCCCTCAGCCTCATAAGAAAGATGTTCCAGTCCCCTATTCATCTTTCTAGCTCTTTGCTGTCCCCTCTCCAGCAGCTCCCTGGCCTTGAATGGAGGAGCCCAGAACTGGACACAGGACTCCAGATGTGGCCTCTGCAGGGCAGGGCAAAGGGGGAGGGCGACCTCCCTCCACCTGCTGGCTACTCTCTTCTGGGTGCACCCCAGGATGCCATTGGCCTTTTTAGCCAAAAGGGCACACTGCTGACTCATGGTAATCCTGTTGTCCACCAGGACTCCCAGGTCCCTTTCTGCAGAGCTGCTTCCGAGCAGGTCACCCCCAACCAGTACTGGTGCATGAGATTATTCCTCCCCAAGTGCAGGACCCTACACTGGCCTTTGTTAAATTTCATACGGTTTCTCTCTGCTGAACTCTCCAGCCTGTCCAGGTCTTGCTGAATGGCAGCACAGCCTTCTGGTGTGTCAGCCACCCCTCCCAGTTTTGTGTCATCAGTAAACTTGCTGATGGTACACTCCATCCCTTCATCCAGGTCATTGATGAATACATTTAACAGGACTGGACCCAGCACTGACCCCAGAGAAACACCACTTGCCACAGGCCTCCAACTAGACTCTGTCCCACTAATCGCAACCCTCTGAACTCTATCTGCCAGCCAGTTTTCAACCCATCCCACTGTCCGTTCATCCAATCCACAGTTCCTAAGCTTGCCTGTGTCTGTTTTTCAGCCAAATCTGATGTGATCTTTTGTGGAGATTTTCTGTTTATTCCTTTCTTTTTCTACTCAAAGAAGGAGAAGCAAGAGTATGATTTGGTGTGGAAACAGGCCAGCATGAAGAAATATCTAACCTTTCTCTTCCGATCTGAATTTCAGTGTCACCAGATCTTCTGAAGAACTAAAACTCATTATTAAGTTTTAACATCGTCTTTTCCAAGGAAGGTCACTTTGTGTCACTGCTGACTCTTACCTCACTATCTCAAAAATGCCACTGTGATCTGGGATTTATTATCCTTGTGGTAACGGTATGCTCCATTTCCCCATTTTGTCAGGTTTTTTTACTCTTTTCATTATGCCTAGTATGACCAGAAATGAGCTGATTTGCCGGGTGGATTATTGGTTTTTTTCAATGGGGACTGCTATTTTGTCCCTTTTTCTCCACTACTTTGGCCCCATGACATTTTGGGGGGAAGGAGGGAGGCAATGAGAGGTTATATCGTGAAGAATTTCACCCTGGTTGAAAATACCAGTGATTTAAAATAAATATACTCTCTGAGATATCACATTACCCTGCCGAGCTCATGTACAGCAGAGAGAAAATGGCTTTTTTAGAACTGTTTTTTCTTTCCCCACCAGCTGAATGGAATATCAAAGTACACAATTTAAAGTAACTGTTAGAAAAAAGGTTTTACACAATGCTATCAACAGAAAGGAGCTGAAAATTAAATGGAAATGATTACTGGAGAACGCATTTCCTTTGCTACTAGGAGGCTAACAACAATAATAAAAAAGAATTTAGAAGTGAAAGCTGAGATTTTTCCTTTGATATCTGAATATTTTCTGTTTATGTCCCTTTAAAATAAAGGGTCACATCATAAATTAAATCTGATGCTTAATTTTTATTTTATTTCCACTCAAACAACATGTTTTCCTCTAGGTGATTATTATAATAGTGATTCATCTCTTCAGCTGCTGTATACTGGCAGGTTTTTGTTTATGCAGTGGAGCAGCATGGGTTGAGTGATAGCTGGGTCCCAGGCAGAATCCAGTTGCCTCTGGGAACAGAGATTAAGGGTTTTTTTAATTTAACATGTGAAAATGTTGAATGAGAAACAGCCTGTGCCCTTAAGCATTCCTATAGGTTCGTCTTAACTGAGTGTCTCCTGTGATACTCAAGTTATTTAGCCAAGCTTTCAGCCACTTGAGCTTTGGAGGCAACATCATTACTTTGATGAGAAATTTGAGGCTAAGCGATTGACCATACTCTGAGGTGCGACATATGAGTTATGCTGGGGTCCTGGATGGCTTTGAAGACCAGTGCATCACTCCCTACCACAGTCACCTTTGGGTGCAGTTACAGATTGAGCTGGAGAGCCCAAGCACACCTCCCATGATAGCATGGACCCAGGCTCTGTTCAGGCAAGGCACATATGGGCAGAGTCTTACTAGATTCCAAGCCACCAGTGCCTGTCCGAAGACTTTATTAACACCCTAAAAGGGCTTCAGCTTCTTTACGGCAATGTACTGTAGGAAATGTCTGTGGCTTAGTAGACAGGGCTGTCTAAGCCAAGTAGCAGGCAAGCTACAACTGGGCTGTATCCAGCCACACAGACAGACATGCAGGAGCTTTTAATTTTGAAGTGATTAAGACCTATACCACGAGCCTGGTCTTCAATCAGTGTGCAGAATAGATGAAAGCAAGTGTCGCTCCTGTCTTCAAGGAGGGCAAGGAGGAAGCTAAGGGGTCTACAGGCTGGTAAGCCTTACCTCCATCCCTGAGAAGCTGATGGAGAAAATACTCTGGGGAGCAATTTCCAAAGCTGTTATGGATAAGAAGGTAATTAGGAGTATTCAGCATGGATTTATGAAGGGGTTATCACATCTGATCAACTTGCATAAAAGCCTTCTACAATGAAATTATTAGCTTGGTGAAAGAGGGGAGAGCAATTGATGCTGTTTATCTTGAGTTTAGCAAAACTTTCAAGAGAGTCCGTAAGAGTCTTATAGACAAACTGCTGAAATCTAGACTAGCTAGGTGGACAGTGAGTGTTTTTTCTTTGTTTCACTTTCCTTTCATTTTTCATTTATATCATATGCTTATGTATATAAACATTAAGGTAATACAGGGGATAAAGGACTCCCTCATGCCTGTTACCAAACAGTAGAATGGACCTCATCATATCAGGTACAGTCACTGAGCTGTACAGGACCACTGCCTTGCAACCAGTGCCAGTTACAGAAGAGCCAGAAATATATTAATTCCTGTTTTTTACTAGCTCTGCATGCACTGTCTTGGCTGCTGTGATACAGCAAAGAAAAAAATTCTTTCTAAGTGAGGAAGGTAGAAAAGCTTCCTGTGGTCTGCACTGAGACCTCTGTTGGCTTCACAACACAGCAAGGCACGCTTTGGGCCACATGTTGATTATGATCCTAGTTGCTGTAGGTGATACGCTAGGCTCAGCTGGCATCTCATGAGAGATGCAGATGAGAGAGCAGTTTAGGTCCCAGCTGTGATCTCTCACTTGGATTTTAAGTGTCTGAGGAACAAATAAAATAGTAAACAGAGGAGCAGACCTACTTGCAGTACTCACTGTTTGGAGCTGTACTGGCAGACAGAGACTTTTGGTGATACTTCTCCACTGCAAGACATACTTGGTAACCACTGGGAAAAGTTGCCTTTCCTTTCTGCATGGGCAGCAAAGAGGATGGTGGGGTGCAGAATGGAGCTTGGTCTTCCCTGTGAGAGACACAACCATACCCCTGGGCTACATGCTAAAGAGCTGTGAGTCCAAGCAACTTCCTCTGGAAAGTAACCTGAAGGTCTTCGCAGGAGGGCTGAAATTAGGGCTACCACTCACTGGTCACCCCCACTCATCCTGACCTGTTTATCAGCCTGTGGTTTGCTTTGGTGAATGCCAACAAGTAGGAATTTGTGCATGTCTTGAGTGAAGCAGCAAGACTGGGGAAGGAACAGTTGGGTGGTGAGGACTCCCAAAACTTGAGCTGAAGCAGAAGGTGCTGGGGATCAGGCTCTGATGTTTGCAGGTGCTGTGTTCCTACAGCAGTGCTGTGATCCCATGGGGCTCCAGAACAGGATTGGGCCTTCAGCAAATGAATAGCCAAACCTGGCAAGCCCCATCTACTATATCACAAAATGAATGTTTTATAGAGGAGGGGAAAGAAAATAAAAAGAAAGAAGACAAGATGGGTATGGAGGTGCCAGGTTTATCCAAGGCAAAGGAGCATCTCTGTGAGTACCTGGGTTCCTGCTCATTTGCGTGCGGGTATTTGGCTTTCAGCCCTCACTAGCTCCTATCTCTCAATCGCTGCCAACACAGGAAAATGCTTGCTGCTTACCACATCACTCTTCACACACCACAGGCACAGCGTGGGGGGTTTCAGGCTGTGGCACTGGTGAGACACACAGCACACACATTCATGGTGGCTTGTACCCATCTCTCCCCGTCCCCCTCCCCCCATCCTCAATGGATTTCTTTGGTTTTTAAGCTGAAGACACCTTGCAGAGAGAAGCAGGCACCACTTCTTGTGGGTTGCATCAAAAGCCCTACCGTAAGCTTAACATTGTGTCTGCTCTAGCAGTTACTCTTCCGTTTGGCTGCTTTAGCTATATGGGACCACAGCTGGAGTGCATAGAGCCCTGCCTCTGGTCAGAGAGGTGTTAAACCCTGTTACTCTTCAGTTACTTAACCACAAGAGGTGATTCAGCACCCTACTTCCTTAGTCTATACACGTTGGGTATCCCTGCATTGGTGTCAAGCACAAACACCACTGTGCTGTTGCAAAGAGAACATCCCCTAGAGTCATTTAGAGTGAGATACCACCAATCTTCAAATGCTTAGAAATGCAACCTCTAGTCTGGGTCAGGCCATCAAGGCTCCATCTATAGCACAGGGACAGAGTCAGGCCCTCCCAGGACTTGGCTGATCCAGCCTCATTCAAGTGTCAAAGGAAGGTGGCCTGAATCGCTCTCTAACAGTAACAACCTATGCACATCTGGCTCTGCAAACCCTTTGACATACCAGGCCCCAATTACAGTCATGTCACCTTCTGGTAGTGAAAAGGAACATTTTACTCTCCTCTTGGATACCTTTGCACAGCGCCAGATCCTTTTTTAAGATACTGATCTGTGGAGTAGTTCCAGTTGTTCAAATGCTTGATGCTCCTATGTATTTATGGGTTGAAATTTCCCTAGGGAACATCCCCCAGAAAGCACAGAGTCATTTTAATGGTTTTTCTAAGTACCTCTGTTCTTTGTCCCTCTTTAATCACTTCAATGTCTGTATTCCAATTGTACACAACATTTTATTAAACTGTACAAACAGCATTGGCACTAAAAAAAAAAATCATGCTAAGCGGTCTAAATAAACACGATGACCAGCTGGACAAACTGTAAGCAAAGATGCCCGCTGTGTTTCAGCACAAAAAAAGATTTCCCGAGAGTCACTGGACTGAAACCTTTTTCAGGGCACTCTGCTTTTCTTGTTGACATTAGGCACTTCTGCTCTTGGTCCTGCAGAATTTGGTGCCTGCAGTCACTGCCAGTGATATCCCAGCGCTGCCTGCAAGGCTGCAGTCATCCTCTTGGGCGGTCCAAGTTGACAACCTGGCCCAGCAGAGCTAGAAAGGCACCTCTGAAGAGAATCTGATTTTGGGATGACTCAACTTGTAGAGCTTCTCTTCTCCATGGGCTGGAGAGGTTGATGCAGCGAAGCTCAAAATGACTTCAATTAGAGCCTAACACTGACTTGCGTGACTGCCTAAGTCTAAGCTATTCCAGAATCCCCTATTTGGGTTTTGACTTAATTTTGACCCAGTATTTAACTGGTATCTCAGTGACAGACAGTAACTGGGTGGTTGTACATCTCTCCACTCTCAGAAAACAGTGCATCTTTATTTAAAAGGATCCCACGATGAAAGCATCACAGAAAAGACTTTTTTTAACCCATCTACATTTCCACAGGCTGCAAAGGGGTAGAACACACAGCAAAATGTTGCGAGGTGAAGGACAGGACCACCCTCATGCGATGTGCTGTCCAGCCCTGTGACTGTTGGGTGCAGCTTGTTGACCTATGTCCACCATGCATGCCAAAGAGCTGGAACATCGTTTAGAGCAACAGAAAGTAGATCAGCCTTTTGAACGACTGATTACCTTCTTTCAAGTAAAATATGCCAATGTTGTGACTGGACGGACAGCTTTATGATGCTTAAACAGTGGCTGGAGGAAGCTTCTTCCACCTTTCTCATGCAGTTTTAGGATAAAACTCCAGAAAGCCCAGGCCAGATTTTGCTCTGAGCCTGGTTGTGCGAGGACAGTTAAAGCTTTAGAACAGGGGTTCTCCAGTCTGCTGGACTGCATCTTCCCATCCTTCCTGCTCAAGTGCTAAGTGTAAAGCACTGGTCTTCTGTATCTTCTGGTCTTCAGCCTGTTCCAGGGTGGCAGAGCACTGGAACAGGCTGCCCAGAGAGGTGGTGGAGTCTCCGACTCTGGAGACATTCGAAACCCACCTGGATGACATCCTGTGCCACCTGATGTAGGTGGACCTGCTCTGGCAGGGGGGTTGGACCAGACGATCTCCAGAGGTCTCTTCCAACCCCTAAGATTCGATGATTCTATGATCTTGACACTTGTCATGGCATCAGTACTTTGGGTTGAGTCCTTAGCTCCAGCGCCTCTGATTGAGATGTACAAATGCTGGAATGGACACCTGCAAAGTCTCTTTGTCCCAGCAGCGAAAAATTGAATCCTAACACCTGTGAACATTCTTTTTAAAGTGTGTAGGGAGTTAAATTGCTTCTTCAAAACTCCTGTGCACACGTGCATAATTCTGCACATGTATGAATGGAGGTTACCAAAGCATCCAGCCTAAAGTCTTCCCAGATGCCCTCAGGCCTTGAGCAAACCACTGGTCCTTTGGAAGGAGGTGGGCCTAGGTGAGAATTGCAGAAATGGGCACTGACATCACCAGAAGCTCAAATATACTTGTTTGTTCTTACAGAGAAACCAGATGCATGGTACAAACTTTCGCTGAGGTGTTTTTTCTGGAGGGTTCTTGGTAAAAATAACCATACACAGTCTTCAGTTGACAAAGTGTTATTCAAACCATTACAGAGAATTCCTTCAGTAAGGCAGGTCTCAGGAAAATATTTTCTCCATTTTAGGGTTCACGAAAGAAAAGTTGCTGAACATATTTTGGTCCATGCTGTTAATCAGTGCTCTGTCGGCACAGGACAGCCTAGGTTTTTCATTCAGAAATTCCTTGTCGAAGTTGCTGCAGTCACTTGGTGATTTCTTCAAGAAAAGGAAAAAAAATTATGTCAAACCACTAATATTCAGATCTTCATTACAATGGTACTTGCCCTACCAGGCTGCTTCCTATGGGCTCAGCTCAACCAGTTGGGAGCAAGCTCAGCTCAGCCAGGAAACCCACAATCCATTGGCTTTTGGCCTTTTGCACGATGATTAGTTACTCCAGCCCAAACGATGCACAGTAACATGACAAACCGCAGTGAACTTCGGAGCTCTTAATATCCAGCAGCCAGTGCTAATCACTTGCTCATTACCATCCTATTGAAGTAACAATGGGAATAAATATTATACAGGAGTCACTGAGCCTGTGATCCATGAATTCTGACAGGCAGGGATGTTACAGGTTTATAACACAGCGGACTGGACCCATCAATTAAATAACACTTGTGAAGTACTGTAAAATGAAAGTATGATGCACTTGTCAGATTAAATGATATTATTGTTATTAATAGGACTTTAATAGTTTAAAAGGACTGTTAATAACAGTCAGGACTATCCTGACTTAGCCAAGCACCTGGTTACCTGAAACGCTTTTCCTTCTTTGCCTTCTGGAGTACAGTGAAAGACAGAATGGGTTGTACTTATGTGGTTAAGGGAAGGTGTTTTAAGTGTCATCCAGACCCCTGTAATGGCAACTGAGAAACTGTTGAGTAATTTATCGTTTCTCAGGTGTGGGCATGCCAGACCTGGGCTTTTAGCCATCAGAAAAGAGTAGTCATGATGACCAAGCCAGGCAGCCCAGACAAATAGAGGTGCACAGTTCACAATTATATTTCCAATGACCGGATGCTGAGGCAGATCCAAACTGTAGATGGTTTCAGCTGCTTGTATATGGTGCACACAACATACCAGAGAGCCTGTGAACAATTTAATCTGCATTTGGGCATTTAATAAGAGTCAACACTTTCCATTCTGACTGTCCAACACCGAAGTCCTCCATCTACTTTTAGACAGAGAGGCTGCACGTGCAGAGCAACTACAGAAGATAACCTTGAAAGTTTGAGGGCATTTTGAAAGCCTTAACTTAGTGCCTAAAACTGTCCGTTCCGCTGTGAAGCAGACATTTATCCACCTTTAAAATGCTGACTCTGTGAATCTAGACAGGCTTTGAGGTCTCTGACATTAAAGACCCATGCCGGAAGTTTATGGACAGTGCCCCTAAATAAATGGATATATAACATCACTGTGGGTCCTGGCTTTCGTTTATTGCTAGCACATGCTGGTGTGTTTAAATATTTGGGGAATGAATGATTCAGGAAAGACGGATATGAGATGGATAGAAATGAAAGAAGATGCATCCTTACCACTCTCGGTTTGAAAGGAGGCTCCATCCTTCTTTCTTCTAAAGCTTCCCAGTTTATTTCCCGGAAAAAGGCATGCTGGCGGATGTTCCCTCTTGCTCCCAGTCTCCTCTCAGGTTCTCTCACAAAAAGCTAGAACGTTGAAGTAAGTTAAATAGCTTTGTCTCTTATCAGTAACAGTATATTCATTAGATCCGTCCTACCAGATGGTGTCTCAGACTTCAAAGTCAAGCATGGTTTCTAAGAGTGTGAAGATTTTTCTAACTTACTAAATTTCTCATTAGGGAACCAGTTTCGATTCTTAGCCTAATATGCCAAAACTGAGAGACCTTGGCCATATTTTCCTTTACCGGAGAGGACAAATTTGCTACAGCGACAACAAGATATGTGCTTGAGCATGCAAATATGCAACTACACAGGTGAAATATCTGGATTGTACTTTCAAGTGGTCTGGACAATTTCTTGTTATCAGAATTTTTTTTATTCTTGAAATATAAGCATCATTTGTGAAAATATTAGCCTAACCTCTCTGGAGCTGCATTTATCTCCTATAACTTTGGACACTTTGAGTATCAGTATTTGACCCTTTATAATTAATGGAGAAAACCAGACATGTTAGGTGCAAATCATCTGACCAACTTTACATACTTGAAGATGAGATAAAAGGTACCCTGGAAGTACTTGCTTCTTTCCACTGACTAGCTCAAATGTGGACAACCATCTACTTTGTCAAAAGCTTCTCAGTTCAGATAGCTTGTGTTTGCTGCACGCTGCAGGCTGCGACTCCTGTGGATGACTAATTCTGCTGAAGGTAGGAAAAAGTTGGAACCGGGGGGAAATCTTCTCACCATCAGCTACATGCAGGTCTGAGCTCACTCTTCAGTTTAGTGTAAACATAGCCTGTTTCGTCATAGATGTTTTTATGGTGATGCAGGAGCCATATGTCTCTAGAAGCAGCTGAAGTGTTTCTCAGGGAGAGTTTCAGGAGTGCTGATTGCTTCAGAGCTCCTCTCAATGTTTGTGAGAAGGCAGTAGTGCTGAAACATTGCTGTAATGGTGGATGTGAGTAGTTTAAAATTTATCTTTATATCTTCAGTAAAATGTCTGGGTCCTCCAGGCCAGCTGCCCCATAGAGCACCAGATCTTAGATGCCTCTAAAGTCAATGAAAAGGAATAGTCGCAACACTAGGAGGTGACCTGAATGCAGCCAATATATCTGATTTCAGAGATAAGGGGAAATTTTCAAAAGTACTTTACTGTTGGAATTCATCTCAAAATCGACTTGGGTTATATACAGTAGAAGTTTCTTGCTACTCTCTTTGGCCAACAGCCAGCATACAATAGATACCACTCAGCAAAGAACAAAGAGAAATATCTAATGCCAAAAGTGGCCGCAGAAGAAGCTGATGTATGGAGCATTGAGAGCCTGTTTAAAAAAAAAAAAAACAGGCATTGGGTTTTGGTGAACATTGTGGGCAAAGCCTCACCAAAACTGAAGTGTCCTACAGAACTGATTACACAGCAATGCAGATTCCATAGGTTAAATTCTGTGCTGATCGTATGGGTGCTAAGCAGGGTGGAATATGTAATTATCCAGAATCAATGGCAATGAGAATAGCCCATAATGGAGAAAATGTCTTTTTTTCCTAAGCAAGGCAGTTTATTGGTAGGCATAAAGATGATTACTACCTCTAATCCTGACAGAAGTACGGGTTGTTTGCACAGAAAGATGGCAGTGTATGTCCCAGAAATAGACGTTCAAAATCTCAGCCTGCTCCCTGAACAACTCCTTGATTTTTTACATTATTATCATTTATAGTGAAACCTAAACATCTGGGCCCGCTGTGCACAGCAGAAATACTGAAATAATCTCCCATTCCCCATTTTTTTGGTAGTGGAATGCTGTATGTTGTCCTGTCACTTTGTAAATGCAAAAGTTGAGGTAGGGACTGTAGGTCAAATACGACCAAAATCTTGTGATGAACAAGTTGCCTCACATCATCTTCTGTACATGCTCTCTCATCATGCTTCATCTTGAGTTAAAATGCCTTAGCTTAGACATGTTCAATGTCAGTCCAAAGCCCAGCTGAGGGGAGGTAACTTGTTAGACTTGTGGTGTCGTTGCATTTTTATCTTGCAACTTTAGAATAACTTGCATCCCAAACCAGAAATGCTACAATGCTAAACTGCATGGGGCTGAGAAGGAGGCAAGGAAAAAATCAGTGTATTAATGGAAAGGAACCTAGAGGAGGGGAAACAGAAGAGTGCTGCACTCACAAAGGACAGTATGCATGGCTATGTAAGAGATTAAAAGAGCCGAAAATACAGACGACATGGTGCTACTAGCTACAGTGATCTCTGCCACTTCGGGACACAGCTCAGGCTTTGATAACCTGCTCATTAGTTCAGTGTAAAGATATAAAATAGCCTATCATGCAAATCAAGTTGAACTCCAAAGTAATCTACCCCAGATATCCTCATATCTCGGACGCACAAGAGCTGCTTCAAACCCATAATTTCCAAAGAAGTCACTGTAATCCTTAGTTTGAAGCCTGGCAGAATATCTTTTCCAGAACTTAACATGCCTTGCAGCTAAAGGATTGCTGTTCAAAGAAACTGATCTCTGCTGGTATCCGATACCCTGCGATCCTACTTACTGGATGTGAGGAGCCATCATGGTGGCTCAGGAGAAAGAAGACACAAAGATGGCCTTGTGATTTAGGTCAGGTGTACTTTGAGGTCCACAGACAAGAAAATGACACCTTCTGGTCCTAGCACACTATGTTTGTCTGAACAACGCCTGAAGATGCACAAATCAAAGGCGACAGTTCAGGCAAAAAGACTTTCATTCAATGTGTGGCAATTCTTACCTTCACTAAAATGTCCTTTGCATCCTTGTCAAGCCAGCGAGGGTAGAATGGGTTATCCATACGGATAGACTGGAAAAGCTCCTCTTCATCTTGGCCGTGGAAAGGAGATTGGCCAATAAGCATCTCATACAGGAGGACACCAAAAGACCACCAGTCAACGGAGGTGTTGTACTTCTGCCCCAGCAATATCTGCCCAAAGGGAGGAGTGAAAAAGACAGATGCAAAATGTCTGACATAAGTATTTCAGTTTCAAAAGGGTGGCCAGACCCTCACCTTTCAACTTCTGCTTTGCACCGAGTGGGATAGCAGAGGTGCTTCCTGCTGCCCACAGCATGAGCCAGAGCATCTGCCAGCAGCACAGAGGCCATGGTTCAAGGAGCTCCGTCACAGCCACACCTGGGTGCCAAAACAGTCCTTCACACTACAGATAATGGGTTGCATGTAACCCGTCAGTTACTTGAACAAATCCTTGGCTACCAGAGAGATATCAAACATAAAAAGGGAGGCAAGCCATCTTTTGCCTGCTCTCCAAGTTATCCCAAGGGTTCAAATCAGGCTCATGAAGTCCAAGCAGACAAATGATTAGGCATTAGCATTTTGGGACTGATTTATCTCACACAAACTGTATTTTAAAATTACAAGTGTGGCAGTGCAAGGGTACTTTAGGACAATCGTTCAGTAGAAATGGTGTGACACTCTCCCAGCAAAAACATGAGAAAGTGGTTGCTGATCTGTCCGCTTGAGACCAACTGACTTATACGCAGAGGAATGGGAACTTGTCCTCAGTCAGTCCACTGGCTTGTGCCTTTCTATATCAACTATAAAGTGAAGGCTACATCCAGTGGGGGGGTGGAGTGCGGGGATGAGGTCAGCTGGAGTGCCAATCTCCCCTAAGAAGGGATGTGGCATTTTCTTCCCCTACGAGCTTGGCCAGACACCACCAAGTTCTCAAAATTTCTCTCTCGGGAAGCAAAATTAATCTCACTTGCCTTTAGATATCTGTTATAGAGATACCTGGAGCTGAACCAGTTATCATTATCTTCTTTTATAGCAAATGAAGAGAATTAGTCCAATTCTAGACATCCAGCTAAATACCTACCTACTGTAAAATACAACCCTGTATTTGTCTCCTTTGGTTATCAAAGAGCCTAGGGAACTGGCCCATATATAGCTAGGTATTCACACTGCCAATGTCCAAAGGTACATGTGGTGACTATGATGTCTAGGATCCTTATCAGGATTGTAGAGCTGGAGAGGGGAATAGTTCATTTTAAGGCATAATCTTTACTCTTGAACTCACAGCTTGATTGGAATGTGATACCCTATACTATTGCTATGGTGCAGGTCTCAATGACAAGCCCTGAAGGTGGATTAATATCAGTGAAAACAACTATCCAGATCAGTACATATGAAACCGCTGATAGTAGAAAAATTACAGTTTGGAGAGGTGGCTCTGAGGTACAGTGGAACTGGGTGAGAAATTTCTTGACTGTTTTCGTGTCTTGTCTTCATTGCTTGTATATTGCCACTTGGGCCCAGATTCATCTTATTGCCTAAAAGTTATGTGTCTTATTAATTTAGTTATCCAGAATCTCTCTATACTCAATGGAGGGAAAATGGTGATTTAACTGACTTACACGCTGAAGATAGGAAGGGATAACTTGTCTTCTGGGATGCTTGTCCTTCTGCAACACTATAAAGTGCCATCTAATGCTCCATTTTTAGATGAATTTTCTCACATTAGGTGAGAAGTATCCCTCTCTAATGCACCTGTGGCATTTAGCAATGCAGGACCTTAATATCAGAAGTCTAAACCCAAGCTATGCAGAGTTCTCATGACTAATATATCTGTCTCCAAAAATGCCAAAAGAGTAGACTCAAAAAGGACAAAAAAACCTATTTGAATATAAGAAGCAATATATTCAATGTGTTTCACTCAGAGGCAAAAAGAAGGAATCAGTAAGACTTGCCAATATATTTCTTCTGGATCACTTACAAACAAAATCATCCCAACCTTTCCTTCTAAAAAGACACATAATTTTTATAAGGCTTTACCTTTTAAAGTGTAAAATGTCTGGAAATTGAAATTAAATGTTTTATGGCAGTCAAAGAAAAGATTTATTAGCTTTGTAGTTCTCTGGAAAAAATAATTAAACTCAGTAATTTCATTTCAGGTTAAGTCTTTTCTTTTCTTTTTTTTTTGTCAAATATGTTTTGAAATAAAAAAAAATTGCTTGTCTGCTGACCCCCAGGCCCCTTATTTGCACAGCTGTAGTCAAGGTGCTGGGTCTGTAACAAATTACAGTTCTAGCAGCTCCATTGAAATACTGACAAAAAGTCCAGTGCTCCTGCTTGTGGCGGGGGAGATGATCCATGAACTCTAGCAGTGTTTTCAATTTAGAGGTAAAATGTTTTATATGCACTCGTTGAATCTCTAAAATAAATGATGGTACAGAAATAAAACTCTGAGCTATTTTAGTCTTTTTCTTTTTTATGAAATAAAATCACAGATAATGGATTATCACTTGTCTCTCTTTTTTTAGGATCAGACAATAGCTTTTTATTTTTTTAAAATAAAAGCATATTGAAGTAGAATAAAGTACAATTGCAGCTTGGCTGCAGAGCACACTTACACCTGCTCTTAGGCAATACAAATCCAATTGATTTGAAGAGACCAGCTGTGGTGTCAGCAGTGGTGTAACTGAGATGAGAATTGAGCCCTTGGTGCATAGTAAAAGATCAATGAATTATAGTGGAAGGGGAAAAACCAAAAGCTTTAAAAGCTATTTGGAAAGTGCCAATATCCGTCATGAACAGTATAATCAGGAAATGGGATCCTGAAAGGCAAATAAATGGATTTCAGAGTGATGTCAGACATGATGCATGGATGACTCGTAGGTTCTTCTCTGAGCTGAAAAATGTTTTCTTTGGCCCCAATTTGCCACCTAATTAGTCAAATGGTCTCCACAGTAAGATCTATCATTGTGTGAAGTCACCAGGTTAAGGGAGCTTTCTCTTTTCTGGAGGGATCTAGTCCAAAATATCTAAATTTACAAGGGAAAAAAAAGAAAAGAAAAAAAATTCTGTCTGGGAAAGAAATAAGGGGAAGGGCAAAGGATCTTGCTATGAGCAAGCTATGAGCAAGCTGGAGTCTGGTATTCATGATCACCCAGTTTTATTGCACGGGCACACAGAGGCCAGGTGCAGGTTTTCTCCATCAAGTGTTGGCAGATCTCAACAGCAGAAGGAGAAGAACTGTTGGTATGTTTTTGCGTGGAGCTTGGAGACTGTCTCCACATAAGCCCCAGCCTTCCTGAGTCAAGGGGACCTTAACACAAGCTACAAGCTCTGCCTTGCCCTTGTTAGCTCAAGCACAGCCTCCCTCTATACAACTCCATCATGTCTAGTTTTAGAGTCTCCTTCACCAGGAGCCAACTCGTGGAGGCATGTCCTCCAGGGATGGATTCATACAGTGACACCAGGTGCTCTGGCACCTTGCACAGCCAAAGCAGAGAAGCAGGTAGTCCAGAGCCCAGAGTAAGCAGGTCGGATCTCTGTTGTCCTTCAGACAGCAGCGTCTCTCTTCTGACTGCTAGCATTCAGAGGGAAAAAAATCAGGCTGTATGACCACTCTCATGCTTATGTATCCAAGCATCTCCATCCCTTTTACAAGCACGTATTGGTTGTTTTTTTTAGATCTAGACAGACCTTCTAGCCTGTGTTCAGTTTTCAGGTTATGCCTTTTCAGAGCATATAGTGCTTTATTCAGCTTTGGGAGGGCGCTCCTGATGCAGGCTGTGTTTGCAGCCAGCTAAGAACATGTCTGAGTAAGACAGAAGTCAAAGCTTATGGGTGCCATCACTATCAGAGCATATCCCAGAGGGAAGGTGAACCCCAATCTCTGTTTCATTGTGGACCCAGTCTCTCTTGTCTATCTAAAAGGTGGTTAACCAATGAGAAGGGAAAATCAGCTCCAGGTGAGCATTTTGTCTATCTTCTAGCTGAGGTTGTCATGAACACCATCCCTTAGAAGTGCCCACAGCTTCCTAGCAGCTATCAAGGAGGCTGTACAGCCATGGAAGCCTACTGTTAGCTAGCTAGGGAACATGCTTCCCATTCTTCATGCTGTTTTTGTCCCTGAATTACAGGACCTACCTCTTGGAGCTTCTTTTGCCATGGCCCAAACTGGATTTCCATTAAGCATTCTGTTCTTGGTTAAATCAAGCACCACTTGCTTCCCCAACCCCTTTGCACAAAAAACGAATTAGCCACAAAAATAAGCAGTGACAGACAGCAATGCAGACTCTGAGTCAAACTGAAATCCAGTTTCTAGCCTGGAACTGCTCAAAGGCAGGTTATTACTCTTTGCACCCTCCATCACTGACCGACAGTCATGTCTTCAGACATGTTCTCTGTGTCACAACAGCTTGCTGATCTCCCTGGACCCCACACGTACCTCAGGAGCGATATAGTCAGGAGTCCCACAGAAAGTGCTTGTCTTCGCATCTCCAAACATGTTCTCCTTGCACATCCCAAAGTCTGCAATTTTGATGTGCCCCTCATTGTCCAAGAGGACATTGTCTAGCTTCAAGTCTCTGGGGAGGAAGAGAAGGAAACCCCTCCTTTAGAGTGTTACAGAGCCATACATGTTATTTTAGCAGGTCGCTCACGTTATTTACTTGCATCTGCCTCTATGTAGTGCCTGCAAAGAAAGGCTGCAGGCTGAGTGAGAAGCTACACTCTTGGACTTCAACATCCCTCTTCCTCATCCCTCCTGTCCCAGCACTGATTCATTTGCTGGAGAAGACTTTACCCAAGCCATCTTCTAAAAGCTGCCTCCTTCGAGGGTGCAGATTAGTGAAGCTAAAAAGGGCTTTGTGCCAGCTGGTGCTTCTGCCCTAACACAGCTTGGAGAAGGTAAGCAAGATGGGATGAGCTAATGCTCACTTTCTGCTTCCCTGGGAGTCTCAGTGTTCTCTCTGAAGCTGCCAAATCTCCCTCCCAGTGCAGTGTCTACCAATGCTGGAAGAAGTAAGGACCTGCAAGCCCCTGCATGGCTTGCAGAGGGTCAGAATAATCCCAGAAGTCAGCAGAACACCCACCACCTTTCACTGCTGGGCTGCACTATCTGAGGCCCGGGGATTCACAAAGCCCTTCATACATAGCTGTCAAGCTGTTGTCAGAGGTTTCAGGCTCTGAGCTACTGTGGGAAGCAAAAAGCCCAGAGAGAGAAAAAAAGAAATGCACAGAGAAGGAAATAAAACCAAGTGAACTGATGAATCATGGGCATTGACAGAGAACAAAGAGGTCCTCACATGGGAACAGCCTCTGAAAGCAGAGAAAAGCATGTAAAGAAAGAAAAAGGCAGAAAGAAAGGAACACTGGCATTGTTTCTATGTTAAATTTTTTATATCTTACCTAAAAGCTTTGTTTTATATTGAAATAATGTCTCAGGGAGATGTTTGGATCAGTGATGTTGCACTTCACCTGGGATGTAGGTAGAATTTGGGTTACCTGGTCTCAGAGCACCCATGTTCCCGCACTGCCTATCCTGTCCTATCAATCACTGCTCCTTCTCAGGGCTCCCAGAACACCCAGGCACAACATTTGCTTGTGCCCACAGCTGAAGATACAACTGGTCTTTTCCAACATCTGCCAATTCACAGCCTACACACATTTTCCACATCTCAGGCAAGAGTCCTAACCATGAAGCTGCTATATAGCTACCCTCTCAGTGAGAATCAGAGAAGCATAGAACGGTTAGAGCTAGAAGGGACCTTAAAGGGCAGGTCCTTTAAGGACCATGGGCAGGGACACTTTCCACTAGACCAGGTCGCTTAAAGCCCCATTCAACCTGGCCTTGAACACCTCCAGGGATGGGGCCTCCACAGCTTCTCAGGGCAACCTGTCCCAGTGTCTTGCCACCATCGCAGTAAAGAATTTCTTGCTAATATCTAATCTAAACCTCCCCTCTTTCAGTTTAAAACTGTTTACACCTCATCCTATCGCTGCATTCCCTGATAAAGAGTCCCTCCCCAGCTTTCCTGTAGGCCTTCTTTAGGTACTGGAAGGATGCTGTCAGGTCTCCCCGGAGCTTTCTCTTCTCCAGGCTGAACAATGCCAACTCTCTCAGCCTGCCTTTGTAGTAGAGGTCCTCCAGCCCTCTGATCATCCTTGTGGCCCTCCTCTGGACCTGCTCCAACAGGTCCACATCCTTTTTGTGCTGAGGGCCCCAGAGCGGGACACAGGACTGCAGGTGGGGTCTCACCAGAGTGGAGCAAATGGGCAGAATCCCCTCCCTTGACCCAATAGCCACCCTGCTGGGGATGCAGCCCAGAATGCAGCTGGTTTTCTGGGCTCCCAGTGCACATTGCTGACTCATGTTGAGCTTCTCACCAACCAACGCCCCCAAGTCCTTCTCCTTAGGACTGCACTCAATTCATTCTCCACCCAGCTGGTACTTGCGCTTGGGATTGCCCCAAGACCTTGCACTTGGAACTGTTTTACAATATGGTTTGTTTCATAAATGCCTTTGACTCCCTCAAAAAAGGTAATTTCTAATGCATGATGCTTCTGAGATTTATTACCTAAAATTGCAGGAAAGATGGCTGTTCAGCCTCCCTCTGTGTAAATCTCCTCATATTGCTTCGGCCAGGTCCCAGTCAGGGTGAGAGACCTCATAGTGTCTACACACTGAATTGTTGTCATGGGGCAATTGTTTGTTGCTGCTAGAATATGGCCGAAGAAAAAGTGGGAGTCATCAATCAAAAAGAAACATAGAGACAACCAAGACATTTGCTTTCCAAGTGGCAGACACTCGTGTTGTCACAATTTCCAGCTGGAATGACTTATTTTAGTTACACCATTGAGATCAATCTCTAGCTGCCAGCACTGCTTTCATTCATCTGGTGGATCGAAGCAAAACAAAAAACCCATCACCTACAGTTCGCTTTCATTATTTTGATGAGTCTCAAACTCATTGGCTCCAGGAATTGGAGTTTCTGCCAAAAACGCCTTGGCTCATTCATTAAAATTTAAGCCAGCATTTCCAAACGTGGGTGCATGAGACAGAACAGCTGGATTCACTATTCTTACTACATGTCAAGTGATGTAGTTTCAAAAATGATTCCTATTTGCTTTCCTAAGTGCTTAGTTAGCTCTGACTGAGATACTGATGGCTGTGCATTCTCAACTGACCTCATTGTCATTGTCTTCAATGAAAAAAAGGAAAAAGGTGTAGGACTGGTTAAATCTTTTCTCTCAAAGCTTGATACCCAAAGCAATACCACACTGACTCCTGAGAATGAGATACTTCTTCCTATCACCATGCTACCCAATGTCTAGCTATCCCAATTTGCCCACGTTTCCCAAGGCTCCAAACTCTAAACATCTCTCTCCTTCCATGAGGAAAAAGGTTCCAAACTGTCACGCACCACTGGTGTAGCAATTCTAAATAAAAATGTGAATTGTAAACAAAATGTCTGCATTAGTAGTCCTGCCACAAACTCATAATGTCCTGCAGATATTTTTAATCAACTTTTCTGAGAAGTCTGAGTAAAAATGACAGACATGTCATTTAAATGACAGTCATGCAGAACAACAGTTAGAGTCAGAAACTTGCTGAGATCCCAGACATCATCTTAGCTTAATGCCATTGATATTGATCTCATGTTTACGCAATCACCATCATTGGTCAATAAAGACTATAAATGGCTCCCACATGAGTACTAATAATGAATAATATGGTGAGTTTATATGAATCAAAGCTTGAGTTGTAGTGGGAGAGTGGATTGTAAACAAGGCATTCACTTTTAGCGTTTGTTCTAATGTTCACACTGCATGGCAAACATTGAAATAAGCTCATTTTGGTCTCAGGAAACATCATTGCTTTAGTGAGACTTTTCATTTGTTTGTGACAAGCTATTTGCTTCCTGCTTTTATAGAAGGCTGCAATGTAGTAACTAACTTTTGCGATGAAGAGGAGCTGGACTAGAGTTCCCCAGAAATTCAGTTTCTCCTTTCAGCCATGGGAAAGTAGATTTCTGCAGCCTGATTTCTGCAGCCCTTCTTGCTCCAAACTTATCTCTCTCCTTTCATATAGGTCTGAAGCACATCACTTGTGCATTAGATCAAAGCATCCATGTGTAACTTTGAAGCTCCTAGGGAAGTCAAGCAGAAGCTGGAATGGACAATTTTGTAGCAGAGGATTTCTCCTCCCTGGGATTTGATAGATTGATGCATTGTGGACTAAGTTCATACCAGTAACTTTGGGATAGGACTCTTCCATCTGAGTGCAGCCATCTGCAGTGTCCCACCTAATCCCCATCAGCTCCCTATGGAGCCCACTGGTAGAAATGGGCACTTCTTATCCACACTCTAACACAGGTTTGATGAACCTAAAAAAGCCCACTCCTCTCTACTTACTACAAGAAGAGCTTGGGCAGATATCTCAGATTCATAATGGGAGGTGAGATGAATTCCAACTCCCCATGGAACTGTGCACAGCGGACCTGTTAATAACCCAAAAATTAAGGTACATCACTGTATCCCTGTTGTTGTTACTTGAGCTGAGCTTGTCACCACTGTCCCAGTGTAACCAGTACAGAAGATATACCAAATTTCTCATGGCTAGCTTGACCTCATATACCTTCATACATGGAAAGCTGAAACAGGGTGCCTATGCTGATTGCTATACAAATGACTCAGTCTAAATACATCAACAGGCTTGTTTTAATGTTAACTGAAATAGGACTGGATTCTCAAAAAGGGATCAAAACTGCTTTTTCTACACTATCTCTTCAAAATAAAACCGCCGGACTGTAAAAAGGAGATCTGCATAGAAATGCAATAACAGTAAGAACATCCAAGAAACAGTCTCTCAGTAACCGTTAGTGCTTGCAGGTAAAGCAGAAAAGGTTTAGCATATTAGGTAGTAAAGGGTAAAATTACCTGTATATTATGCCCTTGGAATGGAGGAACTGCAGCCCACATATGATT
Organism: Chionis minor; assembly: GCA_013398295.1. Lineage (NCBI taxonomy): Eukaryota > Metazoa > Chordata > Aves > Charadriiformes > Chionidae > Chionis > Chionis minor. The sequence continues at coordinate 402,485 of VZSF01009322.1, forward strand.
TCAGCAGCATAAAACCTGAGTGACAGAAGGCACAAGTTAGAACGGATGCTTCCCAATAGGCACTTTCAACTAGACCCAAAATCATGGAAACTTTGTCTCCACAGAAGCCAAAATTACATTAAGTTCCCAGAAGGCTTGGATTGTCTCCAGAAGGCTTGGGGTAACTGGGTTTTATAGGTAACTGATGGCTAATGTGAGATTCCCAAAAGAATGCGACATGGTTAGCAGCCCAACTCCCACTGAAATCACTTGGTGAAATGGTAGGGATTTGGAGCCTACTCATCTCCAGGGATTTAGAAGCCATGCTGCATGGCTAGCTGCTTTTTTTTTACATGTAACTGACTCTGATAACATGTCCTTCAGTGCCCAAGGATGTCTCCAGATGAGCTGTGAAGCAAAAAACTACCACCCATCTCCTACTGTCTACTTTGCCTTACCCCAAGATATGGTCCCTGTTGCAAAGAAGGCAGAGCGGGTGGTATCTATCCCTTATTTACATATTTAAAATAAGTAATGATTTACAGTGATGCACCAGACTACAAAATGCAAATTACAGTTAATGCCTCAGACCTCAAAAAAGCAGCTGTGATTTGCCATGTTCAGTAGCTGCTGCACAGCGGAATGGTCCCAGCAATGGGACAGGCAGGTGGGCATCAGGGTTTGGGGACCACAGCCAGTCCCATGGCTTGTCAAACAGACCTTGTCACTGCTCAGATTTATGACTTGCTTTTGAGATGTTACCCAAGGTGTGAACTAGGTAGCAGCTCAGTGGCCTTTCTCTGGAGTTTTTTTGAATTTGAGATCTTTGTTCTCAACGCAGTTCTGCCTAAAAGACATCACCACATCCTGCTGCAGAGAGGTGGCGTAAGGCTGGAGTATGATTACACACTGAAAGTGCCCTCCCAGAAGGGAATGTAACGGCAGGATGTTATGCCGCTCCAGTGGGGTAAAGCTCTGCTCCTTTGGCCTTCAATACATCGACCCTTAATTCTGAACATTCAAATGCTTTTGAAAAAATCATCAAATTAAACACTGACTTAAATGAGGGTTTGGGTTGTTGGCTTTTTTTTGAATTATTAAATAAAAATTAATTCATATTGTGTTTTCAATATTGACTTTTAAAATACCTTTTCCTCACAGAAGGATTAAAAGAACCTTTCGTTTATTCTAATTCTTCTATTTACTTTAATCAAAGCTAAATAAATTTTTAATTCTCTGTTGGTGTATTAATTTATTGTTTAAATTTACCTTTTTCACTTTTGATAGGTTTTATCTCTTTTTTTCCCCCCTTGAACCTCAAAGGGGAAAAGGGAAAATCCCATTACTTCTAACAAAAAACAGCTTCACCTTTGATCACTTGATCAGGAACCTCAGCTTAAGCACGTCCTGCAGCTTGGCTACAGGTCACCCAGTGTTGTAAAGAACAAGACATTTGGTTCCACAGATGTCTGGAAATGCATGTGTGGGATTTCTTTGATGGTGGTAAATCTGGGGTGGAGGTTGGGTCCACAATGTCATTATTGGGGCCTCCAATTATGGGCCGAGCAAGAACTCAATGAGTAGCACAAAAGGCAACTCTAGGGCTCCTGTAATTCACAGGAGACACCTGTAGGTTGCTTTAAAATGACCCTCACCCATGGGCCATGTAAATAAGGTCTTAGGCATGCTTGGAGGTGTTGGATCTCGGGTGGGTTGAATGGTTCTTCTGGAGTCCCTCTCTGAGGGTCTGCAGTCCTGGGAAGGGGACGGATCCAGCAAGCAGGGAAGCCTAAGGGACAGCTTCTATCCAGCTCGGCTCTTTGCTCTGAACAAATGTTTGTGGGACTATGCTGAGGTTAGTGAGAAATACGTGAGCCAGATCATGGGCCAGAAAGAGGTCCCCAGTTTGCAAGCTAAAGGAAAAGCCTGCAGGCAGATGCAATGCTGACGAGAGTGTAGTAGCATCTGTAATGCTTCCAGACAGAAATAGCTTCCCTGGTTGACCAAGAATGCAAAGCAAGGTCACGTCTGACTGAAATCAACTGTGTGGATGGGCTCTAAAAAGCCTTCTGTGGGAGGGGAAAGTGGACAGGGAGAGGAAGTGACTTGCTCCAAGTCCATTGTTGAGTCAGGGTATGACTCGGCTGTTCTGTTCCATTTGGGAAGAGCTGGGCTAGAGAGTGATTCTGCTTCCAGCACAAGCATTATCCCCACTTTGCAGCTGGCTAAGCTGCAGAGAGGTCAAATGGTTTGCCCAAGGCTTCTACAGGAGAGTAGCAGAGCTGGGAATAAAATTAGAATCCCTGGTGTCTGCAGCTGCTGCCTGTGCTTCTGCCATGTGTACAACCTGCAAGCCAAAAGGTAATAATAACATCTTACGTTGCTCTGGGAAGGTCAAACTTATGACAACTCTGGATATGGAACATGAGGTCTCCTCCATTGAGGTATTCCATCACAAAAAAGAGGTTTTCCTAGAGGATGAGACAAGATGACAGTAAGGGGTGGGGAAGGGTGAGATAAAAGTGAAAAAAAAAAAAAGAAACCACCCAGAAAGCACTTGAAAAGAGGAAGGAAAAAATTCAAAAGATTACAACGAGGGTTTTGGAAAGAAAGCAGTTTCTTTTTCAGTTTCCTCATTTCTCCTCTTTGTTTTCTAAGCCCATACTCACCCTCTGCTCTGATTCGTATAAACAGCATCAGCAAACATTGCAAAGCCACTTAGTACCCAGCTGGTGCCATTGATTTTTACCAGCAGACCTCAAGGCTCACTAGAAGGCAATGAGTGACTCTTCAGTGCCAGTATAACGGAAGGACAGATGGATGAGCTTCCTGGGGCACTAGCGGAAGAAGTAAATCCCAGGCCTCCTCTGGTTCCCAGCTCAGTGCATTATCCATCCAGTGGAATGAGCTCAAGGTGGTGTTACCTGCATTCCTCCACATCTTTTGTGGAGGCACATGGGTCTGACTTCTTCAAGTTATCAGAGATACTGGGCAGATGCAGCAATCTCTTTTAAGCACATGCTTGATTTTAAGCCTGAAAGCTGCTCTATTAAACAGGGAAAGATATAACTTGCTAGTGGGAAGACCGATGAATTAGTCATACTTCTGGATGCCCATTGAGTGCTTGCATGTCAGAGAAGCCTGGAAAAAAGATCCAGTCCTTGTCCCCAGTGGCATGCAACCATCAGTTTTTCGATCAGGGCAGTGGAAAACTCTGCTCCTGGTGCATAGGAAGCCTGCGGGAAACCTCTGTATTGAATAAAGAGCAGAACCGATCACCAAGGTTTCCTTTCCAATCCTTGATGCACGTCACATTGATCCCCCTGCTGCTTCATGAGCCAAAACTTCGCCATCAGACCCGCACAGAAGCTGGAGGCTGATTCAGAGCAATCCCTTCCACACCGAATCGCCATACAAAGAAGGAAGAGTGCCTTTTTCTGGAAAAAGAGTATCTGTACAAGAAGCTACGCTCCTGGTTTAAATTTCTGTTTCAGGAACCTCAGCTTTTGTGCGTAAATGCATGGATAAAATAAAATTAAATTAATGCAGTACTTTTTTTTTCTCTAAAGTCTCTGTTCTGTACACATCTGAAGTTAGTCATCTCTATGCTATGTTAAAATTTATAAATATCTTCCCTTTGTTGTCTATTGCTGACTCTTTTTTTTTTTTTTTTTTTTTTTTNGTGGTGGTGGGAGTAGAGCTCTTTTCACTCATATTTCTAACAGTTAAAGGAAGACTTTTATCCATAAGATCTAATGTAAGCCAAGAGCTGGCTCTTTGAAATAACAAGTGTTTGTTCCTTTCAAATAACAGCTGTCTGCTCTAATTTGTGCAATTTCTTTAGCCAGATCCTTTTAATTACAGTACTCTTCTTTAAATGGATGTCTGGCTGGAAACCCCACCTGCCACCCAACAAGCACAGGGCCAGATCTGGCTTCCCACGGAACAAGTACAAATTTTGCCAATAAACCAAACGGGTGCAGGTTTTGAGTTTGAAGGTCTTGTGCATCTGTGCACGCAAGTCAGTTTAAGCAAGTAAGAAGGCCAACTGGAGGTGGGCAATTTAGTACAGAAATGCATAAATCTTGGAAGCAATATGAGCTCAGGAGCCCATTCAGGAAAACGCTTGAGCAGATGCTCTTTGTGAAGGTACACAGGGAGGGGATGAGGTTTAGCCAACAACAGATCAGCAGCCACATGTATCACACTGGGACAGAAGAAACCTTACGGGTCTTCAAATGGGCCAGATTCAGCCTCAGTGGACTGGGAAGCGAAAACCACTGGGTTTCCCTGGAAAGTCCACCAAGTTTGGCTAGGCCTTATTATACATCGTTAAGTGTAACTTGAAGTCCATGTTTATTCATCAGAATGAGCAGTTGTGCTCTGCTTGCTCATGGATTTCAGCAACCATCTGATACACCTGTTTAATTGAACTGGGAAGCTCTAACTTGAAACGGGGACTTTGGCAGCATTCTTCTGCCATCTGAGGAAAGAAAAGGTGGACAATATCTTGGATTAATTGTCATCCAAAGATCATTATATGAACTCTGTTGTTCAACTGTCTAAAGCTATGAAGCTGAAGACTACAAACTTGACTTAGGCATGATTAATACTGACGTTCACGGTCTACTGCTTCTACAGGGTGATACATAAACACTATTGAAAAGAAAGATGGACTCACTCTGACTTTTCTGCTCTGAGACTTTGAAGTTCCCTTGCTTCTCATAAAGGTCAATTGTCTGGAATGGCCCATGGAGAAAAATTGCTTGAGGTCAGCCCCAAGTACATCATTATGAGTAGCAAGATATAATCAAGCAGTGCAAGCTGCAACGAATTACTGGAGACAGCTTCCTAGGCCTGAGATCTACAGAGTCATAGAACACATTAAAAATGGGAAGCGGCAAAACCCATCTTGAAACCACTGAAAATTCAACAGTGTGCTAGAGGTTAAAGGGTTAGAATGGCATGGAGGATGTGTTTGCAGACAGGCTCTGACCAATACTTCCTCTTGTCCTGCGAAAATTGGCTCTTGCCTGCTACTGCCAGGCTCTGAAGTATGTCAGCACCTGGAGCAAGTGAGAGTGCGTTGAGTATTTCTCAATACGTGTCAGTGAGGTTGACATGACTTTACTATGCCTTTATCCCCTGTGATGATCCCAGTTGAGGGATGCTAAGAAAACAAACAGGAATGCTGTTCCTCAGTGCTGAGACCTACACATCTCTGAAGGATGCTTGGGAAGAACGCCTCATCTTCATCATGTGAGCACCCTCAGGTAGCAAGTGCTCGAGCCAAACTTCTGGTCAAGATTCCAGAAGTTCCTATAACATCCTATAACAGAACAGAATCACACAAAACCACAGAATGGTTGGGGTTAGAAGGGACCTTTGGAGATCATCTAGTCCAAACTCTCTGCCAAAGCAGGTTCACTTAGAGCACGTTGGACAGGAACACGTCCAGGTGGGTTTTGAATATCCCTAGAGAAAGAGACTCCACAACCTCTCTGGGCAGCCTGTTCCAGTGCTCTGGTCTTACAGCAGAGTTTGGGGCCATCTTTTACAACCACAGAGCTCAAGGAGGACTGTAAGGGCATTTCCTGTACTCAGTGATGGACACTGCCCCAAGATAGTTGGCACTAGTTGTCTTGAGGACATTCATATGTCAGCCGTTACCTGGTTCTAGATCATCTTCCAGGGGTGTTCTCCATTGTGACAGAGGGAATATGACAAACCCCTCTGCAGGAGGACAAAACAATGCTTCTATAACAGGCAGAACCATGCAACTTGATGTTGTACAACACACAGTTAGACACATACAGGTGTGCATCCTGCACACAAAATAACATGGTTCCCTAGTTGACTCAATCCTGCCAGGTGGTGAAAGACTTGATTATTGCAAGAACTCAATTTCTTGCCCCATCAGTCTCTCAGTGCTTGCGCTGAGCTCAGCTCCTCTCTGCAGAGCCACCTGCTCTCTCTGCCTCTCCAGGACATGGCAGGGATGGAGTTAAACCAACCTGCTTCTGTTCTGCATGCAACTGCTGTGAGAATGAATAGTTACTATCAGAGATGCTTTCAACTTTATAAACAATGAAGGTAAAGCAGTCAGAATTTAAATTAATCTTTTGAAGATACATCCTATAACATGTTCTTAAAAACCTTAAACCAGCTGAAAGCCCTCCAGAGCACTTTTGTGCAGAGATTTTCAGATTTTGTTCTCTTTGCATTTGAAAACACTTGCATACATACAAATACACAATTTAACGCCGCTTACAGAAGAGCAAAAATCTTCCCAGAACTTCGAAGAGGATGAGTATTGGAATAATTAATGCTGCAGGACAGTGTGGCTTTACCATTATTTAGAGCAGTGTCTGGAGTAAATGGCTGCATATGGAGAAAGTTCCTCAGTGCATATTAAATGACCTAACCCCACTGCATGCCCATTGAACTAGGTTGGCCCTTGCCAAGAGAAAGGTTTGACACCATGCAATTCCTGCAGCTGATTCTTGTCTCACGTTTTCATGCAGCTGAGCCCAGGGCAGTCTGGGTGCTCATCCATGCTCATCACCTATTTTAGTTCCTGGGATAGATGGGAGATAAAGGCCTCAGCCCTTCTCCACCACATCACCCACTGAGTGTTGCAGTTCTGGCACAGCACCCCATCCAGTAGGAAAGAAAGTGGTGCACATGCCCCTAACTGTGTCCACTCCCATGAGGGACAGCTAATGCAGGGTCACCCCTTGCTAGTAGGTGACCATAGGAGGTACTAACATCGCTATTTGCATCATCTGGGGACTAGCAAAGCCAATTTGTTACAGATTAAAGCAACCTCAGGTTTAATTTTGTTCTCTTGTCTATCTTCTGGAGATGGCAGCATTTCTTACAGCTGTCAAATAATTCAGTCTGGTCCCTGATCTCATGATTGATTTTTTGTTGTAATCTTTGCACTGTCAGCATTTTTGACTGCGCATTAAACCACTCAGTTGGGATGCTTAGCTTTGTGTGCCTATCTACTTGGTACAAAGCACATGAATATATTTACACATATATATAAAAATACATATTTATACATAAAGGTGCAGACATAGCCGGCAATAGCTCCTTTCACTTGAGTTCTGGGATCCCAGGACCCTTCTTCACAGCTCACAGCAGGCTCATCATGTGAGTGTATATCACTCACAGAGGTAAACTGAGTTACTGTCAGCCCTGTTGTGTAAGAGAAAGCGTCTTTTCCTATCAGTATGGGGTGGGATCTCAGAAAGAGACTAATTTTCTCAAGGCCAGATAAAAACTTCTGTGAAAATTTGGAGATAAAAAAAAATAATCACCAAACCAAAAACTAAGTAAAAAGTAGTCAGATTTATGAAACATAAATATTTCATCAGCTGAAAAATAGGGGGAAGAAAGTAATGTTTTTATGGGGAAAAGAGTCAGCTTTTTTCAGGACAAAGAACTCAGTAGATACATTGCAGACTTTTAGAAATCCCAGGCAAAGCTGAATGTAGTTTGGGCCTCAGAGCTGGACAACAGGAGGGTAATCAGAATATCTGTATTTAATGTTGATCATATATCACAAAAATCCCATGCTTGTGAGCTGGGCCCCTCTTTTCCTTGCCAATACACTCCACCTGTTCACACCACATGGGCTGACACCACCTAAAAATGTCTTGTAAAGACTTCTTATTTTTAATGTTATAATCACAGCTGTTCACACCTTCTCTGGCAGAACCTTGTTTCAATCCCAAAGCTCTGCTGAAATGCTGCTATTTCTTGCTGAACCATGTTGAAATTTGGGCCAGGATTGAGTGAAACCCTGCCAGTTTTCCAGCCTGCTGGTTGCAGGAGGCAAAATCCTCAAAGCCTCCATAAACTTCCCAATTCTTCCAGCTTTCCCATCAGCTTGTTCAAATTTGGCCAACTAGCTGTGAATCAGGTGTTTTCAAGCTGACATCCCCCCCAAAATAGGCCAGGTTGGATGGGGTTTTGACCAACCTGTTCTAGTGGAAGGTGTTGGGGTTGGGGTGGACGGAAGGGGGGTTGGAAAGATGATGATCTTTAAGGTCCTTTCCAACCTAAACCATTCTATGATTCTATGATTCAAGATCGTGTCTCACAAATGGCTAAACACCAAAGCATGGGATGGTTTATACACGGGGTTGCCTTGAACTCTCTTCCTTAGCCTTTCTTCCTGGTAAATGCCAAAACCAGGATGCTAGTTTAGTCTGTCCACTATTTCATTGTGATTTAGTCGTTCAGCAGCACTGGAAGTCAAGGCTTGCAACCTCACCTCCCTGAAGGATGACTTCTTCTTCAATGCATCGGCATCCTGCAGCCATGCTGTGGTCAGAGAGCATCCTGCATTGCCTGGGGACAGCATGTGAGCCTGACCCAGGGCTACTCACAGCCAGGCAATAGACCGGAACACTGAATGGGTGTGAAAGCTGCATGTGCCAACCCAGACGCTGTGATTGAGGTCAAATAATTCAGCCCTGTCCCTCTAATGGCAAGACAAAGATAGAGGAACACTGAAATTGCCCTTGGAAAATTGTGCAGGAATTGCAGTTTCCTCCAAGGAAATATTTTACTGAGAAATCTCCTGAAAATACTCATGGAAAACACTTCAGAGCCTAAGAATTTTTAAATTAGGATCACACTCCTTATTTACAATCCTTTCTCCCTTCCTGCCAGTGTAAGAAGTTTTAAAGTCAGCATTGAGCACATTAAAACAACTGAGTCCTGGCTCACCACCAGGACTTTGAAAAGATATAATACATTAGTAAAGCAGAAAAGAAATGTTTCTGTGACATTCACTTTTAAATTGCAATAAAGATTACTTCTCTTTTGGGTTGAGATAATCTTCTGTGTTGCTATTGTGTGCTACAAGCCAAAATGCCTCAAAACTTAATTTGCATTTAGGTAAAGGGTGTGAATAAAAACTTGATCAGTGAAGTAAAGAAACAGTTAGAAGCAAAAGCGACTTTCAAAAAAGGAAAGGCTATTTTTACCACAGAAGAGCAGTGAAATGCAAAAAGAAGAATAAAACAAAAGCACTGTAATGCTATTCACTGTTTTGGCATTACAAATTTGGGGATTTCACAAAATAATAAACATGTTTTTCCTCCTTTTTAACATAACAGTGTCCCTTTAAATCTGATAAACAGAATAGCTCTCTGAGCTTGTTGTTAAAATTCACACCATATAATTATCTCTGCTGAATATCTGGATACGAAGATTACTGCAGTAAAATAAAATGGGCAAGTTCGAAAACACTCTGGGAAAAAAACCTCCATGCGTTTGAATTTATTCTTATATAGCAAAACATGACAAGTATTCTGAGTTTTGAAAGCGCTGATCATTCAGACTCTGCAGGAATAAAAAAGAGCATTAGGTGCCTGGTGCCTACAAAAACCTGTCTGAAGGGCTGTCAAGCTTTATATATTTCAGTAGTCACTGGTTACTTGGGTTGAGGCCAGGAAGAAACTCACCCCAGAGCTCAGAGAACTGTCAACAGATTATATGACTTTTTTTCCCTCTGGAGACATGGGGACAACTGAGGTTCTTGTTTCAGGGTAGGAATATTCCTGTTTTTACTGTCCTTTGCAGAGGCATTCAGAACCTGAAGTCGCTCAGAAACCTTGCAACCAAAGCATTAGAGATTCAGAAAGGCATTGACACATGCATTTCTGTTTGAAACTACTTGTCTATCCAGTGATGCCTTAAAAAAAAAAAAAACAAACCAATTTTTCAACTGAAAATTCAAGTTTTCAATATTAAAGTCCAGAGAAGGACTACACAGCAGTGCCCTGGCTTCTAAAATGATTGCTTTAAAAGATATTACAGCTGAACCATGCTGTCCCTTGAGCTGTGAAAGACTGTCCATGGCTTGTCACAGCTCTCCTGCTCTGAATGACTTTCACGCGTTGAGGGATTGCTGCTTGGCTTGCAAAGGTCAGAGGAGAAAACCAGAAGCTGGAAATCAATCACAGCCCAGAGCGGCTTTGGCCCGGGCAGCCACGTTCCAGCTTCCGTATCTGTGCACTTGAGGGCAAAATGAGGAGATCAAATAACTTTAAAGTGGCAATGTTGACTTGGGATGAGATGGATGGAGATGCTTTTTATATGTCAAGAGGGCAATATTCTGTTGCTGCCCATAAGACAGTGCAGGAAAAGATCACTTGGGTTTTTGAGCCTGGCACCCACGTTTTTTTCAGGCACTTGTTGCTTTTCCATTCTGCAGGTTTTCCTTGCCTCGGCCACAGCTGGAAGCACAGTTCCATCCTAAACAGTCAGTAAATACCATCTGGCTCCTGGCATGACTCCATTTGGTCTGACATCTTCTTGTTGTGAGCTTATAAGGGAAGTGGACGCTTGCATGCAGGCACCGCCTAAAACTAGAGCTGCAGGCTGCCACTGCTGTATCCATCCCGAACACGACCTCCAGCTTCCAGACCAGGGCTGGACCAAGGCTGGACCATAGACAAGACGGTTCTGCTGCTGCATGCGAGTCAGCCGTTGGCATCAGTCAACATCCCCTTGGGCACCTGGAGTTACAGGGAGCACCAGCAGCTCTCCCTGGAGTCTCAGATCCCTTGTAGGGCTGGGACTGTTGTGAATAGTTTGTCATTTTAACCAAATTTTGATTTTCTTTGCTTTTGGAGTTGGGTCATTTATATTTTCCTCTGAAATCTAGCCCCCCTAAAAGGGAATCAAGGCCTTTTCTCTCCAGGCAAGGCTCAATTCCCAGGACATGCTGTCCTAACTGACAGTCCCGAAAGGGTTAACCATGAATGCCTGGGCTTAGTGTCATATGGCCTATGGCAGTTCCCAGATGTTCCCTGTTATAAATTTAGTCTGTCTTTAAACAGGTGCAGCATCCCATGGGTGACTGGTATATACCTCAGAGGTTATATTTGTTTCTCCTGACCCTGCAGAAGCAACAAACTTCTTGCTGAGCAGGTCCTAACCTCACAGAGAGCAGTATTTCATATCACTAAACCCTGTGACTGGGAAGGGACTGGGAGCATCCTAACAACACCCTGAACAAGCAGCCTTGAGAGCGTGATATTCTGCCGAATTTAAGCTTTGGGATAGCAAACATCTCTCAGGAGTGGTTTCGGTAGGTTGGACAGACAAAACAGTCTCTCAAATTCATTCCATCATTTTTTTTTTCTATGCTTTGTGTGTGCTTTAGTGTTAAGATGATCAGTTGTTGTAGTAGAAAAGACTCTGGAAAGCTAATTAGTTGGTGGCTTGTTGCCATATAGGGCCATGAATATATAAATTACTTAAATATCACTTCAATTTTGGTTTGGAGTCCAAAGTGGGATTTCAGATGAAGATGGTTTGTGATGCCCCTCTGAACTGCAGTCTTCACTATCAATGGTCCTGCATGGATTAGGAAGTCAGATGCAATTTACCAGTAACAGGGGGGAAAGAAGATTCCTAAAGTGAAGGATAGCATGTTTATTCTTCATAACCAGAATTTCTTGAGTTGGAAATGATCCAGGCTAGTTGCTGCAGCATACCACTTCATGGTCCAAGAAGTTCGGATAACACCAGTGTGGACACATCTGCACCCTGGCTGCAGATGTGGCCTTTGCACATCCTCAGCCCAAGGGTACCAGGATGCAGATTTTAACAGTGGGTCTCTGCATAGCCACCTTAATCAGTCTTGGATGCCATAATCCTCAAATGCACCCCTTAGGTTAATGTGGGGTAGGTAGGTGAAATTTCTGGAACCACTTCCTCAGTGGTTAACCTGAAGATCCCTTCCCTTAGAATCACCTTGTATCCAAGCCATACCCTAACATCTAGCAGACTTAAGCACTTCACCAAGTATCTGTATCTCGGCAAAGCATCTTCACCCCATGGAGGACGGTGACAGACCCTTGTCTTACCTTGGTCTGGAACGTACAGAAGACGTGAGTCAGGAATGGGTGTTCCCAAGCTAAGGACAGGACTCTCTTCTCCACCATCGTACATTCAACATCGTCATCCATCAGCACCACATCCTTCTTCAGGGCTTTTACAGCAAAATATTGGTCTGTGCTCTTCAGCTCTGCAAGGAACACCTAGGGGAGAAACAGCTGCTCAGAAAGAGCAATGATCTTGTCTGAGCTGGCAACACAGCCACATGAGGATGGAAGCTGAACTCTGGGGGATTCACTAGGGTAGACCTTAAAAAAGCTGATGTTTAAGGTCCAGTTCTGCCATTAAGACTTTGTAGACTCTGAGTTTGTTGCCTGCACCCGAAATAGTTTTATGAAGCTGAAGGCCAGGAAGGGGTGAGAAGATCCTGGCAATGATAAGAGCAGGGGCTACATGCCTATATGGATAGGACATGTCAGAGAACCAAACACTTCTGACAACACAAACCATCTTTATGCAAATGCTTACGAGATACATTTCCTGTTTTAGGACTTTAAATAACAAAACATAGAATTTTGCTTTGTCAACATGTGAAATGCAAATGCCCTGCACCAGATCCTCAGCAGGTGTGAACTGATGTCTACGAGTGGTTAGACTGATCTATAGCAGATGTGACTTTCTCCCCTTCGTTAGCAGGAGGCCTGAGTAGACAGGCTGGGTCCCCTGTACTTCTGCAGGACTTCTTCTCCGAGAAGAGTAAAATACATCTCAGAGGAGTTAAGACCTCTATCTCTTTTTTATGGGCAGGGAAAATGAGACATGGAGCAGCACTACAGACCACAAAGCAAAGAGTCTCCACTGGAAGGCAGTGCCAGTCCTGATCTTTACGGTAACAGCCTGCCGACACCATTTCCCATAGACTAAATGAATATGTAAGACTCATCAAAGAGGTCTTTGAAGTTCTCTACCACACACTATTTACTGAGTAAGCTCAGACATGTTGTAGCCCTGACAAGGGCACCATGAAATTTTACTTACCGTTTTGGCTACTGCTGCATTTCACTTTGTAGCACTAGACAGAGAGTCGAGCCTAGAACCTCCCTCTGTCTGTGTAATGAATGACCAGAGATGCTAACAGTGCTGATGCTGCAGGCACCCTTTCTGTCCCTGCTTTTATGCAGGGTGCTGCTCTCCAGGGGAAGCTGGGGAAGGCAGTATATTTGTGCTGTGACTTCCGAGGTGCAGGTAGGCAACGCTAGACCTCGCTCAGAGGGGGCTTCCTCATGGGTCTGGCCCTCAGGGTCCCTGGTCCATGCAGAGCTGGAGAGACCCCCTCAAGCACTGAGATCTGCACGCCCTGTCCCCTCCATGGGGAAGTGAATCTTGCTCCAAGCAAATAAGGGCACCAGGAGCAACACCTACACAGGAAACTTGTGGGCGAGGTTTGTTGCAGAAGGGCATGAAATAGCCCATCTTCTCCACACCCACATGGTGCACTGCAGAGAGATGCAGATGTTTGCAAACTTGGAAAGTCCATGTTAACCCAGGGGGCTGAAGCAAGGTATGGAATCTGCTTCCATGGAGGTATTCAAGACTTGATTAGACAAGCCCCTGAGCAACCTTATCTGATTAGACCTGTTTTGAGCAGCAGCTGGATTAGATACCTCTAGAGGTCCCGTTCTTCCAATGTAAATGTTTCTATGATATCTATGCTGTTGAGTCGAGGTTAGTCTGGGCTGTGGAGTTTGGGGTATTTTGGCTTAGCTCTAACTTGGATGTCTAAGCTCTGCTTCCCAGGCAAAGTGTAGAGATACCAAGTGTTTTCAAGTATTGGAAATCCAACACAGCAAATATTTCACCAGTTTAGGAACTGGCTGCAGCAATTGCTCCAGCTCACTTAGCAGGTAAAAAGCAGCCCTTTCTTTAAGGCACAGTTTTCCACCTTGGAAAGGTTTGGGATCTGAGCAGTGTGATACATAATGATACTCATTCTCCTTCTTGGCTGTGAAAACACAATGGTGAGTTCCTCTGAAATTGCTTCACGCAGTTCTGCTCTGGCACTGAGTAACATGAATCCCCTTCTAGGGGACATCTGCAAGGAGGAGGAACAATCCACAATTCACCAAGATAAATGAATCCACTGAAAACAGGTGGTTCTTGTTTCAAAAGCACAAATTCTTGGCTGCTGCAAAATTTGCTTTACGCTTCAGCAGAGATCGGAGCTGAGAAAGAGCAATTAGCGTTCCCAGCTGGGAACCTGCTGCTCTAGAGATGGGAGGTGACCCACACTCAACTTTTCAGATAATGCTTCCGCCTCCCTCTGAGCTTGCTCAGCTAGGCTGGCAGGAGTAGCTGCATGAAGCACAGGGAGCACAGAGATCTTTCCCACTAGCTCTCTGTGGATGCCCAGGCCCTGTCAACCTGCACAGAAAGTTTTACTCAGCTGCTTTCCTCTCTTGTCACGGGTGCTCATGAGACAGCAAACTCATGGGGCAGAGGGAATGGCAAGGATAATCTTCATCTTAGGCAAGAAGACTGGGTTCAAGAATCAGCCATGCCAGAGCAAGGGTTCTTTGAGGCACTGGAGATGTTTTTTCTGAAGTGGCTTTCAAACCACGTGCTATTTAGTGACATCACAAGCAATATGCAGAGCTGTGCAGTGGTGTCTAGCCCCTGATGCTTACCTTGCCAAAACTGCCCTTCCCCAGCATCTTGTGCAGAACAAAATCTTCAATGGTTAATTTTAGCTGCACTCGGTGCTCTTCTTGCTCCTGGGGCTGTCCTCCGAAGTCTGACTCTATTAGAGACTCCCCCTTCACTGTGCATTCCACCGGAGTTTCCCAGGAGATGCCCTGTGGCTCTGCAACACACATCAAAGCATTCAAATAAACCCCTGGAAATGACCAGAAATTCCCCAGAACACTTACAGGTGTTGTGTTTAGAGTTTTAAAAGGGTGTTTCAAATAAATGGAAATGTGGTGGCCCACATCTACTAAGTAGATTGGCTCTACTTGCACACTGCTTTCTCTCAGGAAGAAATTTTATTCCAGCATAACTCCACCTTCTTCAGTGGTATTACTCACACTTTACAAACTCCTTCATCTGTCTTTCTGTTTATGGAAGCAAAACATGATCAAACCCTACATTTTTGGCCACTTCTGTTCTTCATTCCTACTTGCTGGTTGCTGTTATGATGTGGTCCCATTTTTTTAAGGCCTTTTCAAGACTCTTGGCAAAGCTAGCATGTGAAACAGATGGGACAGCAATTTCATATTGGGTCCCTACTCTGGATATGGAACTCTGATCAAGTACTTCTGGAGTGGAGCTACTCAGATTTTCTTCAATGCTCTATTCACTTGGGTGTACATGAACTTCTAAGAGATCCTGTCCCCTGCTGGATATATCCCATGTACTCAAGTGCACATTTGCTGTGCTGTCCTAAATTGCTGAACAGCAAAACCACTACTCAGCAGACAAACAGACCCACAGGTAAACCAGAGGTGAAATCATTTGGCACTTTACAGAGTCACATCAGCATAATCAGTTCTACTTCTAGAAAAGAAAGAAAAAAGCCCACAAATGGGCACGTTATTTATTTCCCCTTGGAGGCCAAAGGGCACTGTCCCCTCAGCTCAGATGGTACCAAAATCAGCCTTTGAGGCTTGATAGCCTGGTGCTGCACAGTATCAAACCCAGAGCAATGGTATAGCATGGCTCTGCCGGGCTTTAACTGGTACCTTCTCACATTTTTCCCTAGGTCCAGTTTCCAGGATATTATCTGCCCACAGGGCAGTATTAGCTTGCATTGAGGAAGAGGATGATAGTGGGGCCTGGGGTCTCGGCTTGACATTTGCTTAGGGTTGGAGCTGAGGACCCACCGTCCCAGTCCTTGCCTGGTTTAAGTAATGATTCACTTGTATTCTTCTTTTTTGCCCTCCCCTTTCTGGTAGATGCATTTTAGAGCTCATGGGAGGCAGAAAAGCTTTGTGTTGGTGCCGTCATAGGTCTGCTGCAGTTACGGTGCGGTTCTTGGTGGGGCACCATAGACCATGAAGCCGGACAGGTCCTGAAATGGTCACATGGGTTTAATGAAAGATAGTGGCATTTTTGATCCTAATATCCAGAGTCCTGTGACTCAAGCACAAAGCAGACAAA
Source organism: Chionis minor (assembly GCA_013398295.1). Lineage (NCBI taxonomy): Eukaryota > Metazoa > Chordata > Aves > Charadriiformes > Chionidae > Chionis > Chionis minor. The sequence continues at coordinate 418,484 of VZSF01009322.1, forward strand.
CAAGGGATCTCCCTAGGAGACTGTAATTTTTAAGGCCACTGAGCCCCCAGTAGTTTTGTCCAAGGTTTGTTAATCAGCGGTCTTCCCCATCCTCTTAAATATCTTCTCTTGTAGCACAGAAGGCCGTGTCACCTAGATCAGCTCTGGGGTGAATGAACTGGGGATCTGTCAATGGCTTTCAAAGGTACTGGATGTCAACCCAGTAATCCCAATCTCCTGTTTAGAGACTGGTTTCTCTTTAAAGTTCACAGATTTTATAGTCGATGAGTCCCAAGGAGGAAATAAACACATTATTACCAGTGGAGGTATGAGGTATGGTCAAGTAGCAGGTCAGAAAGAGAGTTTAGGGGTTAGCTGAATGAGTGGTGGTTGGTGTCTCATGTCACCAGAGGTTGGGATGGCATGAGGGAAGTGAAGGTTTATAGAAAGAAAAGGAGCCAGTTTGAGATCTAGGGTATCTGCCGATGCCCAAGTGATATGGCTGGGAAGAGTTATTGATATCCTGGGATGAGAAAGTGTATGACTTTCTCTAGGCTAAAAACATGAATGAAAGATTCAATGGCTAATAAATTCCCCATCCTTGTCACCCCCACCTAACCATGTACAAACCAAAAAATTGACAAAGCCTACTGTTCCATATCACTAGAGGAAACTACCTTTTTTTCCTGTTGTAGATGCTGGCAGTGCCTGAAGTGGTGTTACCTCCTTCACAGGAACTGGGAAGCCAATTTCAAGAGGTCCATCCCTGGAGATCTGTTCAGTGTCACGCTGACAGCGAGCCTGGATTACAGAAAACATCATATGAATTTTGAGCCAAATGTTATGTTCTGAGCTTATGGACACTGTGTCTTCTTGAGTGCAACTGTCACAGAAGCCAAGACCTAGAAGAGGTTTTTGCTTATGAGAAGAGCATCTCTGTACCTAACACTGAGGGGTGTGGTAACTTAGAGGAATCCACTGCCTTCTGTGAGAGGTGTGTGGGTGTTAACAGGTCTTTGTACTGCCAATACAGAGAAGCCATATTTTGCACAGGGATCTGAGTCCTTGGCTATCCACACAAAGGGCTTCTTAATTAACAACTTCCTTCCCAACAGTCCTCTTTGAAGAGAAATCTGGAAAAATTCTAGAGGCTGGAACATGCTGCAGCCTCATCCCTGCACAGTGTCTGGATGTCACTCTGAGGAACTCCTTGCACCGGTATGTTGCAGAAGGTAAGAGTTTGTCTGGATTCAAGGGTGATGAGACAAAATCATGAAAGATAAATTCTCTGAGGGTTACTAAACACTAAGACTCCACCTATGTCTCAAGAAGTCTCCAAAGCCTAAATTTCTGAAGATTCGAAGAATTTTTGGGGAATGTATCTATTGTTTGCCCTCTTCACCTCTCAATTGTGACTCCAAGTATACAGTGTAAGGAGCTGTAGGGAGACAGCAGGTAGGAAATAGAGAAGGAAGAATAGAAAAAAATCCTCTTTGGAGGTTTGGCAGTACTACTTATCACATAAAGGTAAGAAATATGCAGAGTTAAATCTGGTAGATAGCCCCTCAGGAAGGTATAGATAGAAAAACACCTGCTGTGTGGATGAAGAAGTTGCTTTGAGATACTTGAGTAGTTACTCAAACATGGAGAACCAGAACCAGGTACCTACAGATTCTGTCCCTCTCTGAGGTTACGCAGGAGCTAAGTGACATTCTAACAGTCCTGATTTCCAACTAGAATCTCTAAATTTTTTTATGGTTTTGGGCTTGCAACAAGGTATTTTCCCTTCTTTTAATTCAATTATCTGTTCATACAGTGTTGTTGATACGACAGCAGTATCTAGATCCTCTTCCCAAGGCCCAGATCTCTTCATGGGAGACCATGATCTGGGGAGTTTCATTCCAAACAGATCAGAGATTCTCAGGACAAATTGCTAAGTCACAAGCATGGAGCAAGGCAGTGACAGCAAAAGGACCCAAACCAAGTCTCTCTCACTCTGCCTTGGACCCTGTTACACAACTATGAACATAATGTAACTACAACTGTTCCCAATCAGAGCAAGAGTCCACCCAGGTCAAGTCCTGTCTGTAATTGGAGTCAAGCAGACACCGGCTGAAGATATACAAAGAGGGCAGGCATGCAAAATCATCTCCTCAGAATATTCTCCCTGTCTCCAAAGATATGTGGCTCAGAGATTTCCCGATTCAAAGGCAGTACTTTTCTATTAACAGAATTAATCATTCTATTATTCCTGAATGGATTTCTCTTCTATGAACACTGGACATTGTCACCTGAACCCATGAAAACTTTTGGCCTCCAGTGCTGAGACGGGCTTAACTACCTATTCCATGTAGGAGCCATTTCCTAGTTATTACTTTGAACTTGCTGCCCGCAGTTCTCCACTCAATGCCCTTATTTCTTGCAGTGAAACAAACATTGAACAATTGATCCTTCTTCCTCCAGGTCACTCAAGACTTAAAGTATTTACCTGCTGCGTGCTCTCTATCATTGCCAGAGCTTCAGCCATTAGTTTCTGGTTAACTCCACAAAGGTTTGCTACTTTTGTCTGGCACTTGTGATGGACATTCATGCTGCATGCTGAAAGAAAGAACAAGAGGTGTCAGAATCATAATCACAGAACCATAACCACAGAATAGGATCTCCCTGTTGGTATAGAATTATGAAGATGGTGAAGTGGAAACAGAGCACACAAGTTGATATTAGGAGTGATTTTGGAAGATCAACAGTGTCACTGAGATGCTCTTTGCCTCTCTGGGAAGCGACTCCAGACTCGTGGACCACATATCTTTCTGTATACTGACAGCTGTCATCCTCCTTCAGTGATCCTCCTTGAAGCATGGTCCTCTTGACCACTCCTTCACCACCTCGGATGCCATCTCATACAGGTCTTGTAGAGAAAAGTATCTCTAGATGAGATTTGGCTCTTCAGATTGCAACCCTCTAAAGACAATGGCCCACTCCCACACTCAGCTTGTGCCACATGCATCGGGGACTCACCATCACACTTCAGTCCTTGTCGTGCAAGGCCCCAGAGGAGTGTGCCACAGTGATCACAGAAAGTTGGGCTCTTGTAGTTGTAGACTTTGAAGCGGTGAGGCATGTCAATCTTGAATCGCTCTTTATGGAACTGCAAGAGAAAACCCGTGTTGGCAACTCATTTCTTTCCACCTCAGCTCTGCATGGAAAACCAATAGCCCTCAGGCTTGTACCACAGAAGATGGGATGTCTACTGACCTTCTATCCTTGGGTATGACCATCAAGAAAAAACTATCGAAAACTACCATTCAGATACACAAAGCTAAATATTAATACATAATATCTGTACAATTCAGTGGGAACTGTGTAATTTAATCGCTGGGCTTGATTTATCTGACCAGATCACAGAATCATAGAATCACAGGGGTTTGAAGAGACCTCTGGAAATCATCTAGTACAACCTCCCTGCCAGAGTAGGTTCACCTAGAGCAGGTTGCACAGGATGGCATCCAGGTGGGTTTTGAATGTCTCCAGAGTTGGAGACTCCAACATAGCTGGATGCAAGACAGCTGTTTGCATCTCAACTATGCAACCAGGCTCCCTTATTGCTCAGCAGAAGAACAGGGGTATTTCTAAAAATTATTCATCCCATCCCAAAATGGATGTCAACATTTGTTCTCACAAATCACTCTGGAAGAACATATTTTTCTTCTTTTAGTATACAGGGCACCAAAGGCGATGACAAAGTTGGATACATCTACCCAGCAGATGTTAGAAGATAGGTGAGATGAATCCTGTCTCTAAAGACTGGAAAAGGAGAACAGGAGCCAGGGTGGGACTGGAAGCAAACAGAAGCCGTGGGGCAAAATTAAGAAAAAGAGAGTCCTATCAAGAGTTAAAATTCCAATTTTACCCACCAAAAACGAAAGATTATTATAAACTCATATGAGAAAAATAAAATAAATAATAGTGGAGACGCTAGCTCTTCCACTGACAGTTTGGAAATCTCAGATAATAGAATGGGATGTTAAAGTACTGCTTCAAAAACTCAGTGTGATGTCCTGCCTAAGATTGGATTGTGAAGAATTTCCTCCAGTAAATCTCCACTAATGTCCATGACTTTCCTCTGAGCTATTCTTCAGAGATTAAGAAAATGTCAGTCCTGATTCAGCAACTGCTTATTCAGCGGCTGCATTTGAGTAAATCACAAGTAGGAGGTAATGAAACCACTGGGAACATGAAAAACAAAGGGCACAGATCAGATCACACAGCTTTTAGTTCAGTAGCACCTTTTCCTTCATCAGAAGTTGTTTTACAGTTATGCAGGAGAGATCTGAATGACACACAAGTTTTTTAAAAGCAGCCAAATAATAATACATACCATTGTTTCCCTGCTATTGACTGCTGATCCTGTACACTTGGCTATTACTTTATCAATGCACTTCTTATGAATGGCAGCGTTACATTCTGAAAGAACAAGTGTGTCATGGTGTTAATTAAAAATATGCCTTAAGAAGAGATGAAGTGAAAAATGTTAGTACAAAAAAAAATTGGTTTCTTACGTCTGCACTGGTACCCTTGTTTATTCAGACCCCTGGAATAAACAGAGAAATAGTTAATTCTGAATTTTCTGAAAGCCTCCACAGAAGACAGAAGAGCAACATGTATGAAAGAAACAGAGTAAATCAGCTTTACTTTTTATCAGTCTGTATAGAGCTTCTCTAATCTAAGTATCTTCATTCAATCTGTGGAGTGATTCTCTGTGGTTTTCACAGCCTTTTCTGCACATATTCACATTCTGAATTTCACAATATCCAAGTAGCAAACTGGGCTGATGAGAAATGTCTGTGCATTTGGCTGAACACAAAAATATTTATAAAATATAAACTAAAAAATAAAGGGAATTTTCACAGTTGGAATTACAGGTAATGCAATAACTCCACATGTAAGAATCCAAGGGTCCAGTCCTGATGCCTTTGCCGACAGCAGGAGCACAGATATTCACTGGGGAAGCAGAACTGATCCCTAGAGTTAAAAGGGAAAAATGCATAAATTTGATTTCATTTACCATACAAACTCATGACAGACAGAGCAGAAGGTGGGTTGTGGAAAGAAAGTGGCCGTGAACTCGTGACACTTCACATTATGGATTTTGGCCTGTTTGATGGCTCCCCTGCGCTGGTGCAAGGAGAAAAAGCCTTCAGTTTCACAGTCAGCCAGGTCCTTTGCATCTGGGGGAAGGAAACAGAAGATTTATTAGAGTACCCTATCCTGATCAGGCACCTTGAGAAAATGCAGCTGCCAAAAAACCAAGTGAGTGAAGCTGATGGTTCACTCATGGGAATGAATACTTCTAAGAAATATCATTTTCTGAAACCCACACGAGGCTTGTTTGGATGGGTTTTTTATCTATCGTTCCTACAGAGACACTAAAATTACTTTAAACTTGGGACTCTGAGCTCCCTTGAATATTCATAATACCGCTTTGGAAACATAGACCAGAAATTTCCTGAGGAGAGATAATTTGCAGCTAAACATAAAATTCTACCTTTGTATAGCACTGAAGAACCGTGCCCTAAAAAAGATGTAATTACATAAAAAATAATAATTATCTCTATATGCATACAAACACACATTTATATATATGCAAGTATTTAAAGGAATCCTTTATGTGTGCATATACATGTGTGGGAGTAAGCATGTATGTATGTTCCTAGGATTTTCTTTCTCTTGTTATTTTTCCATGCCAAAAATTGCTTTACTGTTTGCTGTGTCCATGCCATTATTCAGTTCACACTTAAAATTTCAGAGGAGCAAATAAACCAATTCTGACCACAGATGTGCACTTATGCATGTGCTTATGTCTACAAATCTAGATGTGCACATGGTATCTCACTTTCAATCTCTGTTTTGTTTTACTCTTGCATTACGCAGTGAGTTGCACAGGTATTCTGTGGAAACTGCCCCCTGTGTGATCTGGTGCTGATCTTGTTGTTTGCGATACAAACACAACTTGCATTTTCCATGTTTCAGCCTCTCAGATATCTTATACCATACAAGGAGGCAACAATAGTCTATCCTATATTAAAGTCAGGAATGGATGAAGAAAATATCAGTGTGGACATGCAACTAGCTGCTTTCAGTATTTCTATATTTCTATAAACGGAAGGTCCTTCTAGATACCTACACCTTGCAACTTCACCCCATGTCTGTGAAGGGCAGCAAGAACTTGGGCATCAGAGATAGGAGAGTAGGACCAAGCATTTGGATTGTAACCCATTTTCTTCAACAAAGCAAAATGCATTTCACATGGACATTGAACTCTGCAGGTGTGGTTTGGTTCCCAGTGAAGACACATAAATGACTGTGCGTCTCCTGTCCAGTGTGACTAAGCCACCACCATGTCCCTGGAGGTCTAACTGGACCAGGCAATGGAGCCCAGTGAATGACTCTGCTCACCTTGCAGCACAAACTTGCATTTGATGAGATGAATCACTTTCTAGGTTATTTTCCCGTTTTGCCTGGATTGCTCTTGATCTTAAAAGCCCAATTAACACACATACTTAGGTGTTGTCAACCATAAATTATATTTCAGCCTTTACATCTGCCCTATAATGCACACTGCAGCACGTTACATGCATATGTACAGGTAGAATGATTTCAGAGGGAGATGGCTCCTTATGTTTATATTCTGTCTTACTTAGTGTAATGAGAAAGTTTACCATTTTAGTGGGAAAACAGCCAAAAATCTGCCTTGCAAATCACAGAGGAACAGTCAATCTTCATCCCCCCTATACTATAAAAATCGCTTTTCTGGAGTGTTCACTTCAAACCATTATGAAAGTTCCCATGAATAAATGAGTAATAACATGGCACTGCTTTCACTGAACACACCAAGTCTGCCCCACATAACCAGAAATCACATCTATCAATTAACAAACAAAATCACTTGCCACTTAATTCTAGGAAGTATCTCGCATTCATCAGCATTCGGCCTTGAGGTTTCAGTTCTAGCTGGTTGAGATAAGTGAAAAACAAGAGAAAAAGACCAGTGTAATTATTAAACAGTCATTCAAAGAAGCAACAATAATTTCAGATGAATCAAGCTATCTCTCTTCCCTGGCAGGAACTGATGAAAGACAATGAATGTTAATTTTTGGGTTGCTCATACCCGTGTGGGACAAGGCAAGGTAGGAGCAACTATAGAAAGAGGAGGCTAGGTCACCTTTTATCAAACTCTTGGAGACCACGATAGAAGAGATAAATGTGACTAAGCCACAGAAGCTGTATGCGTGCTTTTAGACCCCAGCTCAGGATCAGCATTATCTATAGAGACAACTTGTCATTCCCAGTGGATCTTGCAATGGGGAAATGGGAATACCTTGGAAAAACACAGCCAACTTAAGTACTTAAATGATGCTGAAATCTTTTAGGAGCTTAATTCTGCAAGTCTCACTTCTATTACAGTCAATGTGAGTGATGTTTCAAGCTTAGTCAGGCATTTTTTTGGCCTTGCCACTGGACCCGGAAATTCCTACCTATCTAAATCTCTATCCATAGGCACTTTTGTAAATCTGGATCCACTTGCCTAGGAATAAGGAGATCTGCATTCAAGGATTTCTTCAGTCTGGGAACCACAACTGTGCCTTCCCCACCCACCTCCAACACAGCCTGAGCGAGCACCTCCACCTTCCAGGTGAAGCACTTCCCACACACATAGAAGCAAGAAAAATGTTATTCTCTCCCCTCATGACCCTTGCAGGATGGGATATCTGAATAGATATCTGGAACCATCTTCCCTAGGTCATGACTTGTATCAGGCAGTATGTGGAGAGAAGATCTCAGGAGTTGCTACAAGGCTTGGACATAACAGGCCTGGGATGTCCCAACTCAGTTTGACCTTGGGTCTGTTGCTCTTGCTGCAAGCAAGCAGCACCCTAGCCTGTGTGCCCCCTCTCCTCCTCACCAGGCTGCTGCCTCCCATGATTTTGAAGCCTTGGGTCGGAGTGACACTGAGCAGAGCCTTTTGGTTTTCAATTCTGCCCTTAAGTATCTCAGTTCCTTCCAAGTTGTGTGTTAAATGTGCTCTACCAAAATCTTGGTCTACCAAAACTCTACCAAATCTTGGTCTTAGGTGTTAAATGACCAAGGTCTTTTTGACTTTCTGATTGCTTAACCCAAGAAACTTAGCCTGAGAAGTGGCATGAGAAATAAAACAAACGAAAAAACCAAACAAAAATTCCAGAAAATCAGTTTCTTTCCAAATGTCTTTCCACTTTATTGTTATTCATGACACGGCTACAGAATACTACCTCTTAAGGAATATTATGAAGAACTTTCCTCCTTGGACTATGAGGGAACACACCCTTATATTTAGCATCCTTATGAAGACTGTTACTTGAAATTTACTCCACTATAACTCCAGTGATTTTAAAGGAGTTCCTCTAGCATAACTCTTAAGTCAGGCAACTGTGAATTGGGTACTTGACATCAGATTAAGTTTTTAAGGCTGTTTCCCCAGAGCACATAAAATAATTCACATTTAGCCACTCATATTACCAGTTGTCCCCAATGGTTTTCCTAAGGGAAGATGAATACATGGGCACATGAACTAGAATCCCTGCTAACAGAGGGCATATGTTTCAATATAACAATTTAATATAGCAACAATATAGCAATATAAATGTGCCATGCTCTTTTTTTTTTCCCTGATATGCATGGAAGTCTTTCCTTCAAGTCATATCTAAGTAGATTCAAAACACTGTTCTTCAGACAGGAGCCACTTCGTGTTGCCCTGCTGGTTACCGTCACAGCCTGGCATGGACACAGTGCATTCCCCTACCCCAGAGCAGCTCCCCATCACATCCCGCAAGAGGAGGTAATGATGCTCACCCATATCTCTGTCTTTCCATTGCTCTTTTTGCACCTCTCCGCCAGCACCTTGAGTTCCACTGTGGTCTCTGAAACCATTTCAGCACTTTTGTCTTTGACAACGATGTGCATGACCCTGCCGTTGTTGATATGGGCGTCGAAAGTGCTGTTCCAGGGTGGGTACATGGTGGGCTTCTTCTGCACATACACTTGGCCATTTTCTGTCAACAAGAAGTGTTTGGATTGACTGGATTTGCTTCTCATCTGCACTAAGGCCACCACTTTATAGTTCCTGAGACAGATCTGTGGTATTTACCCACTTTCAGGTCTCTTTCCTGGCACAGTGTGTGATGGACCATGTTAGAGTATCTTAGGAGGTTACCATGTGAAGTGAAACCAAGGACAGGACTCATCTCACTTATCTTTAGGTGTCTATAATGTGTATGCCCATATCTGAGCTGCCTGCACATTGGTTCCATTCAGAGCCAGTGAAGAGGATATAATCAATGTAAATCAATGGAGCTAGGCTGTGTTCATTTGACCAAAAGCAAACGTCTACCTTAGAAAAAATAATTTCCCACCTTGACTCCATGAACTCTGTTGGGTAGATCTCAAATGCAGACTCTGACACCATAGATACTCACATCTAATCAGGTGAATCTCATCACAGATAATTAGCTACATGATTCATCTGTCCCATGGCAATGTAAAATGAAACAGATTTGCTTCAATCCCCCCAAAAGCTAGGTGCACTTTGCGATGAAAGTTCAGCTGGAGGGCATGGCCAGTCAGTTGCTACATCTCAGCTAACTCAGGGATGTTAATACATGAACTGTCTTGCAGACCTGCAATCACACCCACAGCAATGCAGTTTTCAACCTAGTAAACTTTTCCTGCACTTCTTTCTGATGCATTAATTCCTCTTTCTCCACATCAGACATAAATTAAAATGGTGCTAGGTAAAAAATGGGTATCTCTGAGGCTTAGCATTAGCTTGCAGAGAGTTATCTCTGGTTATTTCTCTCTGAAAAGAAACCCAGCCAGCGTTATTTATTTCATACAGCCCTGTAAAAGGCTTGGATGCTTACTCAAGATAAATTCTATCTCACAGTTACCCTCTGCAAATTTTCAACTTATCAAACGCTGAAGCTCGAGCAATAAGGGAATAAAAAGCAGTCACAGGAGCAGCAGACCTGTGACTCCTGTCTCCTAAAGACCCTGCTATTATTTTCAATAATCGCAGCCTTTCATTCATCCCACCCAGCTGGTAAAGCACATGCAGCAGATAGCCTGGAATGTGACACATGCTGGAGAAAATCTTTCCCTAGATGGGAGGACTAATTCAGGTTTCTTTCCTCTGCTCAGCTTTGATTTACACAAGCGGCAACTCAGGGATTTCTGAGGCTTGTACCACACCTTCAGGATGGATTAAAACTGGTAAACAAGCTCCAAAGTTATTGGAGCAGGTGAGAAGGAGAAAAAATGAAACAGTAATTCCTGAATGTATAATATTCATCTCAGGAAATGAGAGAACGTTTACTGGGGAGAGAACAAATATCAGGGCTGTGAGATTCTAACAAAAATCTCCCTTCACCGCCCCATACACTGGTTTCCTATGAAAGGAGAAACAACTGCCAGAGTCACTGACGTAAACTATACTCTTTGGATAAATTTAGGTTGAGAAAGTAGCGTCCTGAGGAGAGGCATGCAGGAACAAGTCTTATGAGGAGCGGCTGAGGGAATTGGTGTTGTTTAGCCTGGAGAAGAGGAGGCTGGAGAAAAGGAGGAGACACCTTATTGCTGTCTACAACTACCTGAAAGCAGGTTGCAGAGAGGTGGGGTTGGTCCCTTCTCCCAAGTAACAAGCGATAGAATGAGAGGAAAGGGCCTCAAGTTGTGCCAGGGGAGATTTAGGTTGGATATTAGGAAAAAATTCTTCACAGAATGGATTATCAAGCATTGGAACAGGCTGCCCAGGGAAGTGGTGGAATTGCCAGTCCTGGAGGTATTTAAAAGACGGGTCGACGTGGGGAGGGAGGGTTGAGGGAGGCGGTTTAGTGGTGGTTTTGTCAGTGTTAGGTTAATGGTTGGATTCAATGATCTTAAAGGTCCCTTTGAAAATGGGTGAATCTGTCTCTATCAGTTAAGTGGGGCTGACTTTTCACATATGCAGATTTAGGCAATTATATATACGGAGCTCATTGTCTGCAGGCTTAATTCATTCCCATCAAGCTTGCAAATACATATTCAACACGCTCTTTCAACAAAAGCAGACAAAATGAGACATAAAAATGAGACATAAACTTCTCAATATCATGGAGAACAGAAATCCCACCAAGGACCATTATGCCTTTGCTACATCCGTGAAACTCCACGGATGTGAAACACAGCACTTGCAAAGCAAGTGGTTTGCACTGCACTCCAAAACACAAGGCTTAAATAAACAAACCCTGGAATGTGAATGAACTGGCCAATATATGGGATCAGACAGTGACCCCAGGCACATCCCCGCTGATGTCTGTGGAATTCCGCCAGGGATTAATCTAACCCTGGGTTCCTGAAAAATAAAATAGCATCTGTCTTTCACGGGCAGCAGCTTCCACTGTAGATGGGAGCACTTTTCCTGGAGGTTCGCTGAGCTCAAACACAGAGTAGGATCTTTCATGAAGCAAATGTCACCAAGACAGGTGGTGAAATGGCACTGGGATGGGTGGCTAGTGAAGGCAGAAGCCATTTTTAAAGGGCAGATTTTTTATACCTCAGAGGTGCCTATGATCTCTGAAATGTTTTGTCATCAGTAATACAGAGCTATGACACTTCTAACTGTACGGAGGTGTGGTGGTTTGGTTTTTTTTTCCCCTAAAGATTGTATCATAAAATACCAGTGTCCCTTTTACAAAATAAGCAAGTGGAAAAAACAAAAAGGCTGCCCAAGATCTTTCCTGAGCTTCTGAAATTCTTTAGGGTGATCCTGTTGTGACACCCCTGTGACGTGCATTACTCCCAGACCCCTCGGGACCTCTGTCCCAATGGCTTACTCATCATGGCTGGCTGACAAGGACTAGCCTTTGACATGAACACAAAGACAGTGTGAAACTCGCTTTTTTTGAGAACAAAACACATTTATCATCTGCCACTGCTCTGTTTCCAAAAAAACAACCAAGCAACCAAACAAAAACAAACCCCTCACACTTTGTTAATGCTAAACGTGGCATATGTCCGATCCATAATACGACATTGCAAAAGTCACAGCAGAGTCATCTATCAAACTGACTCCAGCACAGAGCTTGCAGGAATTTGGGACTGGATCTATCCTGGATTCAGCTCTGGGTTTGGGCAAGTCCTCCCCTGCATTCTGCACTCATGGCTATATAGCAATCATTTGCCCTGAAGAAATCTTAATGGCCACGTGTCAGAGCACAAGGCTGGGAGTCAGGATTGTTTCCACCTCTTACCAGCTTTGCAGCTGATTCACTCCTGCTCCTTGGACATGCCACTTCAGCCAAAATTTGCATATCAGGGCATCAATATAATTGTTTTTTTAATCCCATTACCATAGAATGGCAAGTGCTTTGTGAAACCAGGGAACTGGAGAGCAAACCATGATGAAAAAAAACACAAAGCAAGGACGCAGCTATTTCAAATACACTCATCTGATGTTTGTCTTGAGACCTTCATTTCCCTTTGCCTTCTCTGAGCCTGCTTGAGCATGACAGTTCCTCAGGATGGTCATTTTGAGAGCATTTCTGGCATTTAAGAGCTGGACTTATCTCACCGAACATCAGATGTGTACCTCTGAGTGGACTATCTAAACTGCCCTAGGAGTCAGCAGAGAGCACTGGGCTTCTCTAGGGAGCGATTCATCAGACCCATTATGGAAGTATTCATCAAGATGAGATGAATCTTACCATGGAAACCCCTGTTTGTTCCTCTGGACTGTAATGCAAGGGTAGCCAACTTGTTCAGATATCCTTGCAGAAGACTGGAATGATAGGGGAGATGGATCTCAACATGGCCTCACCTTGGCTTAGTCACCTACACATTCAGGCACCCTCTATGAGCAGCAGATTAGCACCTCACAAGGATGAGTCAATCTGCCCTAAGAAAGGAGTCAGAGATGAATCAGTCTCGGGAGTTTCCTGCTGCTATCACTGACATGACGAGGAGTCCCTCTGGCTGCCCAGCCAGGCTCTGAGCAACGGCTAGATGAGTACAATTACACCCCAGTGAGCAGAAATCTTCTAACAGAAGGAAAAACATTTTCTTATATTCAATCCTCACTACTGGATAAAAGTTACCCCAAGCACATTTTTTATGTCTTGTTGATAGATGATTTATTATTATTATTATTATTATCATTATCATCATCATCATCATCACCACCACCACCGCCATCATCATAGAATCACAGAATCAGCAGGCTTGGAAGGGACCTCTGGAGACCATCTAGTCCAACCCCCCTGCCAGAGCATGGTCACCCACAGCAGGTTGCACAGGATGGCATCCCGGCAGGTTTGGAATGTCTCCAGAGTCGCAGACTCCACCACCTCTCTGGGCAGCCTCTTCCAGTGCTCTGCCATCCTCAGAGTAAACGAGTTCCTCCTCATGGACAGATGGAACTTCCTGTATTCAAGTTTGTGCCTGTTACCTCTTGTCCTATCACTGGGCACCACTGAAAAAAGACTGGCACCCTCCTCCTGGCACCCTCCCTGTAAGTATTGATAAGCATTGATGAGATCCACCCTCAGTCTTCTCCAGACTAAAGAGACCCAACTCCCTCAGCCTTTCCTCATAAGAAAGATGTTTCAGCCCCCCAATCATCTTTGTAGACCTTTGCTGTGCCCTTTCCAGCAGTTCCCTGTCCCTGAGCTAGGGGTGTCCTTCTTGAACTGGGGGATCATCATCATCATTAAGTCTCAGGAGTGAAAAAATTACATCCCTTAGTTGGTACATTTTTGTTTGTTAGATGCCAGAAAATGCTTTTGGCATTCAACTGTGTTAGATAAATAAATATACATCTGTGCTGACCAAATTGATTTTATCCACTTTTGAACTGACAAGAGACTTCAATTGGAGTTGCGGCTTTCAAAGACCTCATTAAAACAAACAGCCAAGCCCTGCACCAGAGCTGAAATAGGACGTATTTTCAGCAAAAAAAGTGAGATCTTAGGGATATCTTGTCATCTAGTATTTTCTTCCTTTTTGAATTTACCACATCTTCCAGAATAATTTAAAGTATAATTTAAGCCAAGACAAAGTTCAACATGATAAATGCTGACAAGCATTTAAAAACAAACAGGCAAACAAAAAGGGAAACAATGAATTGTTTTAAAATTCTAAAATTTCTTCTTTTAAACTACTTTAACATCCTTTACAGGTTAGAGTACTGGGGTTCCTCAAAGTATAAAAAAGGATTTTTGAGTTGACTTGATTTTTTAAAGAACCACAGCAGACAAGTTAGGAATTTATCAAGTTAGATTTAAGAAAAATAACAGCCAATATGAGGAATTCCCTAACACTGAAGGTCTTGATCTTCACAATTCTTGAAAAGCAGAACTGAAGAACTTTTCATCCTCTCACTGGGATTATTCTCATGCATGAGACATACAAGAAACGTTTTCCCAATGACGACTCACAAAGGTTGTTCAATCAGGAAAAGCATGCAACAATCCATATATCCACACACAGAAAACAGCCTAGCAGGAGGTTTGAAAGTGTTCAAACATTTCACATAGTACAGCAATTACACAGAGAAATTAACTCTTTCTGCAAAGACTGCAGCTGTTTGAGAGCTTTTTTTTTTTTCCAAAAGGTGGAAGTTGCTGAACCTGTCAGTTCTTCAAAAAAATGTGATAAAGAAAGACAGCCCTCCCAGGATATTTCCAGGACACCCCAGATTTTTTCTGCCTGAAGTCCCGCTGATAAACCAACAACTACTCATAGAAAAGTGAAACCAAATATAAGTCAGCTTATCTGGTCTGTCACATGCTGGGACCTGTAATTCAGCTGATAATAACTCCAAATTGAAGACATAAATTTGTTGGGCACCATCTTAAAATCAAGTTGTCTTGCAGATCATGTCAAACCCAAACTTGCACTGTGCTGAGACACAAAAAGCACTTCATAAACCCTTATAAAGATTCACCAACGTGCTTCCTACACACCAGAAATGACACAGAAAGGCACGCACACATCTTATAAAAGCTCACATGCATATCAAACAGCTCCCCACTTACCTGACTCCACGGCTTCTTTAACCATCACCGCACAGTAAGGGTTAATCACCTCCCCCTGGGACGGCAGGTAAGGGCCACTGTCATAGTTGGATAAACCAATACGCAGAAAGGGAGACATGACAAGTCCTCTGTCAAAAAAAAGACAGGCAATATTTGGGAAGAGTCTAAAAATTCCCTTGGTTTTAACCAGCCTCTTATCTTGGTCGGACAGGGGTATGCCTGTTAGTTATCCATCCAACTGGAGACTCTCTGGCTTCCTCCACTGTCTAGCAAGATGATGGACTGACTGAGCGCCGCTTAATGTGCGTAAGGTAGCGTAACTCGTCTGTAACTCATCAACTCAACCGCGTAGCTGAACTCATCGCAGGGCTGGAAAGAGCCGCAACAGCATCTTTGACTACTAGTGTCTTGACGCCAGATGTCAGGAACGAGAATGACAATACACAGAAGCCAAATCAGGACTTTCTTGGCTGGGATAACCTCTGCTGTAATTTATGTTGAGTCACGCGTTCAAGAACCCGAGTGTTATGAGAACAGAAAGGGTTTCGGGAATACAAGGCTGTTGCAAGCCTGCAAGCTGAACATGAAACTGTGAAATAACTGCGTACTATTTATATACAGCGTGGAAATGATCTTGGGCATTCGACTGCCTGGGTGCTGACCCATATTCATAAGTGAAGCTATAAAGAGAAACTTCAGCTCATATGAACCACACTGTGTAGAGAGGGGAGTAAAAAATCCCAAAAGATCTCAGGATAATTTTAAGCAGCTGAAAACAGAAACATACAAAGTCAAGATGCCAGGAAATACAACAAAGCCTTTGGGTTAGTCTTCTCTGTAGGCTCTTTCAGAGCTTCCAGAGGGAAGATTTAGTGAAACCAGAAATTATTAACTGCTGTAGGTGGTGCCCATCATTGTGCCATGTGGGCTGAAGGACTGGGATTTACTAAACAACTTTTGTGATGACTTCTGAGCTTGTAATTCCTGGCTCCCATTTAAGTCAACGGGAAGCAAAAGGCACTTTGAACTCAGGTGCAGATGTCTATGTCTTGAGCCACTGAAATTAAAAGGCATGAGTCCTATCACCAGCTGTTACCTGTCAAATATATTGGCAACAATATATTGTTCAACTACAACAGCAAAAATTTGAATGACTTGTGGTGTGGGATGCAGCCCAAGCCTCTTCTCCTTTTCACACATAAAATGCTCTATCTCAAGGGTGGCTTCTCTAGCCTCACACAGAAGATGATCCAGATTCATTGCTGGGAATGGCATTTTCTTACCTGTAAATGGTATTTTCTTGATAGACAAGTTCAGTCTCTGGCTAGAGGGGCTTCTCTTTTCATCACAGTTGCGGACAACATGGAAAGGATTTTCTCAACTGAAAGAATGAGGGTAACTGCTCCTCTGGCTGGGCTGACTTTAAAATTTGGACTCTCTCTTCAAGGAGACAGGAGGCAAGACCAGCAAGGAGAGAGGTAAACTTGAGAAACCAAGACTTAGACCCTTGCTTGAGTGTCTTCTCTCTTACCCAGCAGTGTGGAGTGAAGAGTTTCCATCAGCATCAGCCCCCCGTGCAAAAGTCTAGGGTGACCGTAAAAGTCAGAGCAACTTTTTGTTAGTGCCTGGCCAGACCGCAGCAGGTTGTTGTTTTGCCTGTGTCCTGGATATGGTGAGATCTTCTCCTTTTTCCTGTTTTATAAAATGAAGACAAACACCTACAGTTAACACAGGGAATGAAACACCAATTATTCTGCACTGAATATTCCCAAGAACTGAGCACTCATACTGCTATGCTTCCTGATGCTTTGGTAAACTGATGGCCCATGCAGCCAACTGCAGTTATTTTCTGTAGGGATTTCAGCAGGGGAGGCTTCCCAGGAGGCTTCCCTAAATTTGTTACCCTACATAAGGCAAATCTATACAATAGACAGCACAGGAAGAGTTGCCTTTCCGTTTGAGCTCCTAGGTAGGTTAGCTAACAACTGGGCTGAGTTTTCAGGAACATGGCAAAGACTCATAAACCCTCTTGGATACTGCACTTCAAAGAGAAGAAAGCCATCAGGTTTCTGGGGAAGACAGGATAGGAGAGAAAAAGAGAAAAAATTCCTATGACTCATGTCTACTGTGTGTCCCTAGGAATGCAGAGATTGGGGGCCACCAGTGGCTATCAGACCTCCTCTGAAGATTGTCCAAGGACCTCTGTGTGTGGCATTGCCCTCAACTGGGAAAACATCAGTACTTTTGCAGTTTTACAGCAGCTAATGGGAAAGGCAAAGCACCACCTGGGTCTGGATGCAGGAGATTAGGAAGATCCTGTTCTCCTCTGGATGAGGGCAGCATGTCTCTGAAAGGTGTTTCAGAAACATATTAGCCAAGTACCTGATGAACTTGCTCTAGAAAGCCACTTGCATTTAGATATTTCAGCACAGGTAGCTCTGTAAAGAGAGCTATTTGTGGCACTACATGATAGTACAGTGAATGTTTTATGAGTGGTCCATGGCACAAAAAGGATAAAATTTCTGCCTGGACTGACAGAAGCAGAGAAATCTGATCAAATAAAGTAGGAAAAAATCTCTTTAATAGGAAGAAATATACGTATATATATTTTCTCCCTCTGTTTGATGCACTTGTTTATCCATTTCCTTTGTTTCAAAAAATAAGAAACCTACTTAGCTTAGAAGACAAAAGGAAAAACAAATCAAAGGGTCCCTGGCAGCAGAAACGGCAATCCAAGTAGTTTCGTGTTCTATCTGTGCAGAACAGGGTTTTAGTCAGAGTTACTAGTCAACATGCTGGGCATCTAAGAACACGAGTGTTGTTAAAGGAAGCCAAAGGTTTTTTGAGCACTCCTCAGCACTAAAATGTGGTAACACTATTGGCTCAAGTACTAAAGAAATAAAATTAGGCCTAAACGTTTGAGGTTGGCATTCATCACATTCAATGAAATCAATGTAGTTGCAACATAGTAAAAATCGTGAAAGCATCATGTCCTGCTAAATACTCACATCACTGCTCCAAAAATCACTGGTTGGATGTGTTATGAGATACCTGTTCAGATTTGTGCGCCTGCTCCCTAAACAGTGATATTTAAAACTTCTTAGTCTTAAATGTTGGACACCTCCTCCCTTCACTCAGGTGCAATAACCCATTTTGGCTCTGTGCGATCAAGAACTTCATGAACAGGTTTCCCAGAGAGGTTGTGGAGTCTCTGTCCCTGGACACACTCAAAAGCCAACTGGACATGGTCCTGGGCAACTGGCTCCAGGTGTCCCTGTTGAGCAGTATTTGGACAAGATGACCTCCAGAGGTCCCTTCCAAGCTCAGTCAGTCTATGATTCTGTGGAAACACAGGTGGGACAGACCTCACCCAATCCTAGATGTCTACATCTACAGCATCTGCATCTCCATGTGAGGCAGTTACTTGGGCTCCTGAGAGAGGAACCGAGAGAAGCTGGCAACCTCAGATCATAAGCTGAACCCATTTTAGACCCCTTTGTTAGCATGTGATGAACCCGTTTCTCTCCTTTGAGAGCAAAGGGGAATGCCTGGGGATGATCTGTTCACACAGAGCACCTCCACTGTAGAGATCTGGTTTTGATCAGATTCCTCAAGCCATTGCATTTCAAAAAATCCCTTGCATTGTATCAGATCTAAAAGACTTAAGCTGGGACTTCACATAAACCAGTCTATTGCGTAAGATGTTCTGCAGCCACCAGCAAACAGGCAAGAATTTTCTACCCAGCCACAAAGCATGCAGGTTTGGCACACCTGTTAGCACTAGCAAATCAACAGCTGCCCATATAAGCCTTGCAAATGCTGGCTAAAAGCTAGCTAAAATCAGAGTTTACTGTTGTACCAGCCTCGTGCGAGCACTCTGCCCTGGGGTGAATTTTTTCACCCTGTCCAATAAATCAGACAGATAACTGGTTTCCTGCTTCTCTCTCACTGTCTTTCCTGAAACCACCTTGGCTTTGGCCCAAACATCTGTTTTCCAGGTCCTGTCTCCAGCATTTGCTACTACAGGACTGCTACTTGGCTCGCATCCACAGCCATAAACAATTAAGGAACAACACGACTCGGCTCCAGCAATGGCTCACTGTAATAGCAGCAGTTTAATTTAACGCTAGAAGCAGCTGCATTGGATATGGTGAGTGTCTGCTTAATTTCCCAGTGGAAGGGATACTATAAGGTATCTGAAAACTAAGGATGAAATGCATGTTCCTATAAAGGGCCACCTGCAACCTCTTCTCCAATAAAGCACCAAATACAGTATAATTGGGGTTCAGCAATACTGCACCCTGCTTCGCAGACACAGGAGAACTTTGCCCACTCTGGAGAATAATGCAACAAATGGAATCATTCCCAGATTATATTAGGAAGTAATAAACTCCTTAGTATCTTTAATCAGTTGTGGTTAAGGAGAGAGGAAGGAATGAGCTCCTGCTCCTAGTCAGCGGAAGAACTGTATTGAGGACAGCTGCCTTTAGTGGGATTTATGCTTTCACGTTTTGCTGAAGGAAAATAGATGCATGCAGGACGCAGTAAAGATGGCAATTGACTGAATGAGGGCCAACTGACAGGGGAGGGGAAGTATTTCTGGATTTGAGATGGTGCTTTTCCAACATCATCAGACTCTCATTTTCTAAAGGGCGGAGGGAATATTTCCAGTTCTCTCCTCTTTTTGGGCCAAACTGTGCATGCAAAATGTGTTCATAATCTGCGGATCAGCATCAACAAGGGGGAAAGGAAACAGGAGTTATAGCTGAAGGGTATGAACTTTCATTCACCCCCTGAAAGGCATCTCCCAGCCAAAAAGGCAGGTCTTGACCCCGCAAACATCTGTTTAGATAGATGGTGGAGACCTGCACATGAGCATGGCTCAACAGACCTCAGGTTCTTCCTGTAGGTTTGAAGAGTGACAGTGAATGCCAGCAGCGATGGCTGGGGTCCCCGTCCCTGCTCCCTGACTTCTCATATCCCGCACACCATCCAGAAGGAAACAGGGATCTAAATAACTCCCTTGAGTGACTTTCATTCTGGGTGCCTGTACCGCCTGTTATTTCATTGGAGATCAAACCAGTCTGTTCATAACGGAGGAAGTTCAGAAACCCTCTGAGTGCCATCCAACATTTCTCACACTTTCCTTTTTCAAGAGTGTGGATCAGGGGAGGAGGAGGAAAAGGAGGTGAATTTGCATAGCCATTTAATTTTAATTAATCAATGGTTACAAATACTTAAAGGGAGGGTGCCAGAAGGAGGGGGCCAGTCTTTTTTTCAGTGGTGGCCAGTGATAGGACAAGGGGCAATGGGTATAAAATCAAATATAGGAAGTTCCATCTGAAGATGAGGAGGAACTTCTTTCCTTTGAGGGTGTCAGAGCGCTGGCAGAGGCTGCCCAGAGAGGCGGTGGAGTCTGTGACTTTGGAGACATTCCAAACCCGCCTGGATGCCATCCTGTGCAACCTGCTGTAGGTGGAGCTGCTCTGGCAAGGGGGTTGGACTAGATGGTCTCCAGAGGTCCCTTCCAACCACTAAAATTCTGTAATTCTGTGATTCTGTAATTTCCTGTCTCTCAATAGTCAGCTAACCCATCTGCAGTGTCTCGCAAAGGTGGTGGAGAGCACAAGGAAAAACAGGACCAGCAGTCTCTGATAGAATTAGTACAACACCAGGCTCCAGGTGACTAAGCCTCCCAAAACTTCATGGAATTACTTGGTTTCAAAACATAGGTAATGGTCTCCACACAAACTCTTCCCCATTGCTTGCAGACACAGAGGACCCAGGCAAAGCATTTTTTCTGCCACGTGGAAATGAAGCTTGCAGACTTTTCTGGGGCCAATGACAGGCATGGGAATGGGCATTTCTCTTTAAAAGTCTCTGGGATATCTTCTGATGCTGTGTTTAGAGCAAGTCATGTGTATCGGTAACAGGACCTGGTCTCTTATATACAGGCTACAAACACGGCTGCTTGGACTCTGCTGAGTTCACGTGATTTCTTCCTGTTGCATTTGTTGTGCACAAGGCAAGACCAGAGCCTCAGGTCTATTTTCAGACCTTATACTTGATTTAGCTACAGTGAAGTTAACACAGGTGAGCAGATTCACAGCGGTGAAAGGGTTGCTATTCATCCCACTGGGGAAATTGTAGAAAATTGCTGCTGCGAATGCCAGCGGTCATTGCATACATCCATGGACTCTAGGACATGATCTACAACCATTCTAGCAGATACATTTATAGCTGGGTCTTAAAAACAGGGAATTTGTGCTTTGCTGTCCTTAGGTCTCCACATAAAAATTGCTTTAAACTGACCTAAATGTAGGCTATGTCCAAAGACATCTCCACCCCATCTCAGATTACGGAATCACAGTGTCACAGAATCACCTAGGTTGGAAGAGACCTTTAAGATCATTAAGTCCAACCATCAACCTAACACTGCCAAAACCACCTCTAACCCATGTCCCTTGGCACCCGTCTTTTAAATGCCTCCAGGGATGGTGATTCCACCGCTGCACTGGGTAGCCTGTTCCAATGCTTGACAACCCTTTTGGTGAAGAATTTTTTCCTAATATCCAATCTAAAGCCCCCCTGGTATAACTTGAGGCCATTTCCTCTTGTCCTGTTGCGTGTTACTTGGGAGAAGAGCCTGGCCCCCAGCTCACTAGAACCTCCTTTCAGGTAATTGTAGAGAGCAATAAGGCCTCCCCTCAGATTGCAGGTGTTTAACCTCTTCAAGGAGTCTCGCATCTGCATATGGGATGGGATCAGGGAAGAGAGTTCTCTAAAACCAGCCTTTCTTTTCCTTACTTGACAAGCGAGTTTGCAGCTGCACCCATTCCCTGATTCGAATGACCTGGCATGGGCGCAGAAATGGTGACACGGGGAACGGTATGCAGCAACTGCATTTTGGTTGGGATAAAGAGACTGAGAAATCATGGTCTGGCTGTTGGTGAAGAGATTAAGGGTGGATTCACACGAATATACACAGACAACTGCAGCGCAGAGAATCTTTTAGAGATGCGTCTTGTTTTCTGGTAGACAAAATGAATTTATCTCCCTCTGGAGAAACAAGGTCTTTTGAGCTAAATCCCTTGTTATTTCTGCAAACTGTAAAGAAAAGCAGAGCAAACCCACTGCATCGCTACTGGGAATAAACCCCTCCAGGTCCTGTTCCTAAAGCTAGGTCAAAAACCTTTTTTTTCCTCACATTTAATAAACATTTATCATGTGTGGTCCTGAAACAAAGCAAACTTTCACCCTCACCTGTCCTACCTGAAACATGCACAACTATTCAGTTTACTCTCCTTTGTAAATCTTTTCTTTTTTGTGCATCTTTTTGTCTCTATGGGTTCAGATTAATAAAAGCAACTCACTGGTTTTGCTTTCTTAATTTCCTAGAGAGCTTCTGGTTAATTTAATTTCCTCTATCACTCCATTTCTGCAACACTTGTGCCACACGAACTCAGAAGACATATTTTCAGAATAATTATCCCCATCGTATTTATTTATCATTTTTAATATGGATTTATTTTTTCAGGTTTTAGCTGCCTTCTAACAAACACAGGACAAACTTGAAGCAACAGTGCCCGGTTTTTCAAACACTGCACACAAAATGTTATCAAAGAGCTTTTCAATGAAACGAGGGAAATAAAAATATCTTGAACTGAGATGTAGCTCCTTTCCTTTGGCCAGCAGTTACTGTATTTCTGTAAGATTTTGGCACTGTTTCACAGACTTGTTATATTTTTTGCTGTCTTAGTGTTTCATTTTTTTAAAATGACATAAGTGGAGTTTGTTTCAAATACTTCACCATTTTTGTATTGGTATGGTCATTAATGGACTGAACTTCCTGCCAGTGACAGCATCTGCACCTATTTCTTACTTTCTCTCCCTTAAAAAAAAGAAAAAGTCCCAAGGAGGGGGACAGGACCATAATGGGACTAAAAGTATTTGGACCCAGAATCACAGAGATGTTGGGCTTGAAAAGAGCATTTTGCTCATCCCTCTGCCTCCTGGCAGACTATGTCGACATCATCCTTGATGTATCTGTCTAGCCATCTGTCAGGAACGAAGCTTCTGGTGTGCTTGGTGTTACCACATACTCCTCAAAAACATGGACAAATTTGTCACCAAGGAGCCTCGGATTGTAACTGGAGTCCACATTGGACACCCACATTTTACTTCTCTGTGACTCAAAGGACTTTGGACATGTGTTTTAGAAAACCAATGTTGATCCAGGATTGTCCCATGTTTCTCCGGAGCTTACCCTATTATTTAAGGCGAATTAGTGTTTTCTCCTTGCTCCTCTCCAGCACAGTACATTTCTTATTAGGCACAGCAGATAGGAACTGCAAAAAGATGTCCAGCTGACAGATAACTTCGTTTTAGGCACAACAACAGCACAAGCAGAGCTCTGGTCCACAGCCCTCAGCTGCCTTCTCCTTGCCCTGCAGTCTTCCCAGTAAGTCTGCAGGAATATCTATGTCCTTGAGCACCTGGCCCGGCTCACGCTTTATAATTAACACCACCATGGATATTTCAGATAATTCAGCCTTCTCCACACCCTTGCAATTTCGTGTTTATTCTGCTAAATACCTTAAAGCAAAAATACTGGTTTTTTGCACAGCAGAGGCTGTCACACCTGCAGCTTCTGCCTTCATTCTCTGCTCCATCAGTCTTTGCTGCCACAGCTTCACCAAAATCACCCCCAATGAGGTTTTGTTTTGTTTTGTTTCCATCCATCTCAGGGCTCCCTTCTGCAGATG
This sequence comes from Chionis minor, assembly GCA_013398295.1. NCBI lineage: Eukaryota > Metazoa > Chordata > Aves > Charadriiformes > Chionidae > Chionis > Chionis minor. The sequence goes on from VZSF01009322.1 coordinate 442,332, forward strand.
CCACATCTGTGCTCTCTCTTGTCGATACCATCACAACACCAACCTATATGCCTTTCCCACTCCCAATGCCTCTGGATTCCAGCCATCTCCTCAAATAAACTCTGACATATCATTCTCTCTTCCTGAGTCAGCCCAGAGCTCCATTTAAAACCACATTTCTATTTAAATAAGGATGCTCCAGCTCCAGTTAGGCTGAAAGCCCTCTTCCCACTTGTAGTTTGGTGTTCTGTTCTCAGCATCAAGAGCCTCAGGTGGGTTCCTGAGAGACCTTCCATCTCTATCTCTTCACATCTTTCCACCCCATTTACCATTTGACTCATACCATCTCTCTGAGAGGTCATTTGTCCACCAGCATCTTCCTGTGCTTCTGCCCTTAGTTATCTCCCTGACTAGGGGGACATAGGACACAGAGTGGGTGTAAGAATGAAATACAAAACACAGTCAAAATCCATTTTAGCCCAAAGTGCTGAGAATGTGGGCTTGGGGGTTTGGGGGTTGGGTTGTTTTCTTTTTTTAGTATCACCTCCTGGCTGCTTAAGCAAATCTTCATGGTTTCAGCTTCACACTGTCTGAAGAGCTAAGTCATGATCTTGCAGACAATATCCACCTCCCTTCTCCCCAAAACTCACATTGTTTTTCCTACTAGTTAGTTCATACTGTCCCCTGAACTCAGGAGGTAGCACAGAGCCTCGCATGAAGCAAACAAATTTTCAGTCCATCCTGCACTAGCTATCTTGGTACTACTGTGGCTCAGGATCCCTAGGAACAATGAAGGGTTCATCTCAGCATCACTCTCCTAACTCAGCTAAGCAACACAGCGTGCAAGGAAGATGCCTATCCCTCCTGCACACACCAGTGACGAGAGAAAAGCTGAGTTACACACCCAGATATTCAGGTGTTACTGTACACGTGGTTCTGGTGCACTCACAAAGTCCCAAACAGGGACTGTCTTGAAAGCTTGCCTCTGTGCAAAGGTATGAGTTACAGCTGTAGCAGCATTTGCAAAGATGATCGTTTATTTTAGACAAATGAGGTCCCTTTTAGTAAGATCAGAAAAGGAAGTGTTGACCAAGGAAATCAAGGTGGTGCTTTGCTCTAGAGAAGACAAATGTTATAAAGAGTTACCACCCCTTCCTCACCACTCCCAAAAGGAAGAAAGTCCCTTTTCCTGAGGTGATAACACAGCTGTTGTCTAATGTAAAACTGCAGAGCCAGAGAGGATGTGCAAGTGGGAGCTCTACCACTTTGGTGGCTACTAGTACTTCAGCAAGCACATATGGCATTCCCTGAAAACATTGAATTCAGAGGCTTAAACAGTACTGTGGTCAAAAGCTCATTTGATTAACACCACGTCCTCCTTGTCTACCATGCCCTCTGCTCATCCACTCCCACGGCCTCCCTCTGTGTGATTGGCAAAAGAGGTCCGTGAGTGTATGGGGCTGTAGCTGGTGATGTTTCTACTACCAGGGTCCTCTACCCAAAAAGGGACCACTGTACCTAGGAACCACTCTATATCAACTTCTCCCACAGAAATATGGGTCCATCTAATGATGCTGACACGATAAAGGTCCCCTTCCCTCCCCTCTTTGCCGAAACAAACCAGCATATGGCTGGGATTCCTGACAGTTAACTTTAGAAGTTCACTCTACTACCTACTCTGTAAACATCTGCATATGGACTATTCACCCAAGGCTCCATTCATAACAGACAGAGAGAAAGAGAGCTGCTGGGTTTTCAATTTCCATTATATCCATGTAGCTGACGAAAATGGGACAAATGCCTGGTGACCTCAAGCGTCTCTTTCTCTCCACAGCCACCAAAGAGAGACCAGGCAGCTAGTTCAGGTGGAGGTGTCTGTCTGGCATTTGGGCTTCTAAGACAAGAGGGGATAGCTCCCAGCTGTGGTGTCTCACCAGCCAGCAGTTAAGCAAATTCAGAGATCATCTTATGGGTCTTTGTCTATATGGAGACTCAAATGAACGAATATATGTATTGCAGAGAGAGAAGAATAAGTCAAGGGCACAATGATGGTCCAAAGCTTTGCCTAAGTACAACAGTCTCTGAACCAAAACTCACCCAAATATTTATTTTGCTTTCTATGGGATTTTAATCTGCTTTATAAATTAGGCAGAAGGACAATGCTAATAACTAGGAACTGGAAAAAACTGACGTAAGCTGTATAACTGAATTTTCTAATGATGAGATTTGGTAAAAACACCATTCTTTCCAATTTCTCTAGAAAATACATTATAAAAAACCACTTTGCTTTGACGAGGCGGGGACAGGGAGAAACAGAGCCATTTTCAAGAGACTTTCTCTATCTAATTTGCTAAAGTTTTTTAATAACAACGGCTGCAGTTGCCCTGACAAACACCCTCCCCTTGTACGAGGGGGAGGAGGGGACAGAGGAGCTGAAAACGGAAGCTGGAGGATGCATGTTCTTTACTATTTCACCAATGTTATAAATCAAAACATAAATAGCAAGCGTTACTGAAAGGGTGGGAGGGGAAAATCTGGGTAAATTCGGCTCTCAACATGCACACAGTCCTTCAAGACAAAGAACAGAGACTCCCACATCAGCATTTGTCTCTCTGGTTTCCGTGGATAAGTAGGGTACGACCTTGTCTAAATCCCATTCACAGGCCAGAACAAATCTCTATAAGCCTCAGCTGCTCTTTCTGTTCTCAGTGTATCAGGCCCAAAATGCCTCCTCTTTCACTCAGACTGATTCTTCCCCCACCGCAGCTATTCCTGACTTGCACTGCTGATTTACATCAGAAGAGGAGCAGGCTCACCAGCACACAGAAACTCCGCAGCAAAATCAAATGACCACATCAAAAAACTCCTCAGAAGAAAAGGCTTGAATCCATGTGAAAATCTAATCATATGCAACTTCAGTTTTGAAACAAAATAGAAGTTAAATTCCTGGTCCCAGAGCACTTGCAGAAATCCAGGGCAAGGTTCATGGGCATTTACGGTGCTAGATGACCCCAAAGCTTGGCCACTTTATTAATGTGACAGCTGTTCTTTTGCTGTCTATGGAGTCCCTGAGAATCCCTCTGGATTGTTATCTACTATTTACAAAATCATGGGGTGATTAAAAGACAAAGCTTAATTAGTACTTCACGTGTGCCAAGGCAAAGCTGCAACAAGCCTGCACATTTCAAGAAAGTTACTCCAGCCTTACACGTGTGTATTTGCAAATAATCCTGCTGCCACTAGCATTTCTCCCTTCCCTTCCCTTCCCTTTCCTTTCCTTTCCTTTCCTTTCCTTTCCTTTCCTTTCCTTTCCTTTCCTTTCCTTTCCTTTCCTTTCCTTTCCTTTCCTTTCCTTTCCTTTCCTTTCCTTTCCTTTCCTTTCCTTTCCTTTCCTTTCCTTTCCTTTCCTTTCCTTTCCTTTCCTTTCCTTTCCTTTCCTTTCCTTTCCTTTCCTTTCCTTTCCTTTCCTTTCCTTTCCTTTCCTTTCCTTTCCTTTCCTTTCCTTTCCTTTCCTTTCCTTTCCTTTCCTTTCCTTTCCTTTCCTTTCCTTTCCTTTCCTTTCCTTTCCTTTCCTTTCCTTTCCTTTCCTTTCCTTTCCTTTCCTTTCCTTTCCTTTCCTTTCCTTTCCTTTCCTTTCCTTTCCTTTCCTTTCCTTTCCTTTCCTTTCCTTTCCTTTCCTTTCCTTTCCTTTCCTTTCCTTTCCTTTCCTTTCCTTTCCTTTCCTTTCCTTTCCTTTCCTTTCCTTTCCTTTCCTTTCCTTTCCTTTCCTTTCCTTTCCTTTCCTTTCCTTTCCTTTCCTTTCCTTTCCTTTCCTTTCCTTTCCTTTCCTTTCCTTTCCTTTCCTTTCCTTTCCTTTCCTTTCCTTTCCTTTCCTTTCCTTTCCTTTCCTTTCCTTTCCTTTCCTTTCCTTTCCTTTCCTTTCCTTTCCTTTCCTTTCCTTTCCTTTCCTTTCCTTTCCTTTCCTTTCCTTTCCTTTCCTTTCCTTTCCTTTCCTTTCCTTTCCTTTCCTTTCCTTTCCTTTCCTTTCCTTTCCTTTCCTTTCCTTTCCTTTCCTTTCCTTTCCTTTCCTTTCCTTTCCTTTCCTTTCCTTTCCTTTCCTTTCCTTTCCTTTCCTTTCCTTTCCTTTCCTTTCCTTTCCTTTTATCTCCCTTCATAGAATCATAGAATGGTTTAGGTTGGAAGGGACCTTAAAGATCATCTAGTTCCAACACCCCTGACATGGGCAGGGACACCTCCCACTAGACCAGATTGCTCAAAGCCTCATCCAACATGGCCTTGAACACTTCCAGGGATGGTGCCTCTACATCTTCCCTGGGCCACCTGTTACAGTGTCTCACCACCCTCATGGTGAAAAATTTCTTCCTGAGATCTAATCTAAATCTCCCCTCTTCCAGTTTGAAGCCCTCATTCTATCACTGCATGACCTTGTGAAAGTCCATCTCCAGATTTCTTGTAGGCCCCTTTCAGATACTGGAAGGCTGCTATAAGGTCTCCCCGGATCCTTCCCTTCTCCAGGATGAACAACCCCAACTCTCTCAGCCTGTCCTCACAGCAGAGGTGCTCCAGTCTTCTGATCATCTTTATGGTGCTCCTCTGGACCTGCTCCAACAGGTCTATGTCCTTCTTATGTTGGGGGCTCCAGAGCTGGACACAGTATTCCAAGTGGAGTCTCACAAGAGCAGAGGGGCTGCTGGCCACACTTCTGTCCATGCAGCCCAGGTTACGATTGGCCTTCTGGTCTGTGAGTGCACATTGTTGGCTTATGTTGAGCTTCCCATCAACCAACACCCCCAAGTCCCTCTGCTCAGGGCTGCTCTCAATCCATTCTCCACCCAGCCTGCATTTGCCCGTGGGATTGCCCTGACCCAGGTGCAGGACCTTACACTTGGTCTTGTTGAACTTCATGAGGGTGGCATGGGCCTACCTCTCCAGCCTGACCGGGTCTCTCTGGAAATCATCCCTTCCCTCCAGCATGTCAACCGCTCTGCAGAGTTTGGTGTCATTGGCAAACTCGTTGAGGGTGCACTCAATCCCAACATCCATGTCACCAACAAAGATGTTAAACAGCACTGGTCCCAGTACTGTCCTCTGAGGAACACCACTTGTCACTGCACACCACTTGGACATCAGCCCATTGGCCGCAACTCTGAGTGTGACCATCCAGATGGAAAGATCCTCATCCATCCTGCCTTTGGGACACAATCCCTATCATACGCTATCACTCAAAGTGTGCCTGCCAGACCTCTGCTCAAACAAGCCACAACCAGATGTGGGACTGTGCTGACACTTAAATGGTCTTGCTAAATACAGCACAGTGCTCAGCCCTGTTGTGTTATTAGCATAGCCAGTAACCCCAGACACACAATAAAGAATGGGATATGCTTGTTCTCAGGAGCACATCCAGTGGCTCACACCAGCTATCAGGTGAGGCTGTGTATTCTACCTAGCAGGAAAGAGTGGGCAGCAGTTCCCAGTCCTTTGCTTAACTCTGAAGACGGTCCAGCAAGGAAAAGAAATATCACTGGGGGAATGTAACCAAGCACCATTGCTTTGGTTTGGACTGGGACTTCGTTTGTGCTACATAAGATGAAGATTTGGGTTCACTAAGTTCACCTGGATCTTTAGACACCTCACCTTCCACCCTGAAAGTAAACAGTGGCTCCATATTGCCCATAAGGTGGGAGTTTGAGGAAAAGCCATGCTTGCATTATTGCAGAGTCTGAGTGGGTCCACTCTGGTTCTGGGGCTATAAGGACTCCTTTCCATGAAGAAGCCAGGCAGACAGGTCTTATGCCTTGGATATCACCTAGGAGGAAGTAATCAGCTCAATCTGTCCCAGGCACATTTTCTGGAGGTGCCTCTTTCTTTTTTACAAGGAGTAAGGAACAAGGATGCTCTTGTCTTAGCTGTTCTGGTGAGGTGTGTAAGCATGAATCTTCATGCCCAGGAATGATGCTAATCAAGCCAAGGAAAGAGCCAAAGCTTCAAGAAAACTCAAGAGAACTCCTGTACAATGTGCTAGACCTAAACACAGATGACACTCTAGCTTAAACCTTCATCCTCCTGCAGCAGGGAGGGATGTACTAGCTGCCCCCAGCCCCCCACCCACCTCTCACCATATACCTATCTATCTTCTGCCCACCTTGCTGTAACCAGCACCTTCTTAACCGGCTGTCTGTCTACACAGGGTTTTTCCCACCCCAGATTGCTGTGGTGAGGAGTCTGAGGTCTACCCTACCTCCTCCACTCAGTGATCCACTTCTGCAGGCACGCTCATGTTACCGTCAGTGCCTGGAATGACCTTTGCAAACCAGTTTCAAACATCATTTTCCTGCTTTTGTAAATGATAAGACCCTCCATGAGCAGTAGGTGGTGAGCCGGTGGGTTTTGTTCCCATAGAAAATTATGTCAAACGTATTTGATACAGAACCACTTTTTCAACAAAAGAAATTTAACTTTTAAATAAAAATAATGTGTTTTCTGCTCTAGGAAACTGAGGTGCAAAGTCTGAAACATTTTGATTCAACCAACTTATCATAATGCCTGATGGAACCCATACATAAGATTCCCCCATATCCTCATTCCTTCTGTCAACCAGGTTTACCCAGGATCACATCTTCCATGAACACTATTTCCTGGGACACTGGGGATGGAGTCAACGCTTTTCTGCATCACATGAAGAGTTCATGGTGCATCTTGAAATCTCCAGGAAATCAACTGAACAGAAAAGCGCGTGCTGTCGCTAACTAAATTCCGACGCCACACAATAATAGCATTCAGAATCAAAACATTTTTGTTGTGGACCAAAATATTTCCACTAAAGAACTAAAACAACCTGAATGTTTTCTGTGTTTTGGAAAGGAAACCACCTTTATTTCTCTTATCCTCTAAAACCAGCTGAATCTGTAACCCTGAAGCTTTCAGCTTAGGCCCTGATCTTTTAACACCTTACCTAGGAGCACGTCACTAGGCCTATGAAGAGCTGTGATCCTGCCACACACAAAGCTGCCAGACTTCCTTCTTCCTTCCATCTCCTTCTTTCACCATTTCCACTTCCATATGTATGGTGCTTTTGCTACCTTTTCTGTGACTCATTCTTACGTACATTGTAAGCTCCTTAGGATCAACATTTTTATGTGTTCATGCACTATCTTATCCTCAACTCCCGGTCAGGGCAGTCATAATTATGGAGAAAGGACTGCCATGTTTGCTGATAATTATAATGTGTGAAGTACAGAAAGGTTTTTATTGCTACTTTTGAATTCCTTTACATATCATGGAAGATTCTCCAACCATGTCCTCTGAGCACCTCTTTTTGATGTCACACAAAATTGTTTCCTTTAGTAGTTGATGGGCTGGCAACCCTAGATGAAAACTGTCTGAATTTTTCATCATTGTAGGTGCCTTGTCTGTGCTAGGAGATGATTTCAGTGCAGTAATACTTTGGTAAACTAATATATATTTTTCATGAAAAAAGACACTTGTAATCACTTTTTCTGTTTTTCTAGTTTGTAATGAGTAGGGCTTGTTTTTTTCTTCTAAGCTCAGGTATTACTGATGAGATGAAAATCAAAAACCTATGCCCTGAAAGACACAGTTTCTCCATGAAGAATGCCTTCTGCTCCTGGAGAAATTGCGTCTCCTGAAGGGCAAGAGTGCCCTGGCCTTGGACAACAGAGTGGGACAGAATGGGGCAGAATGATCTTTTCTGCTCTGTGCCATTTGAAGTCTACACACAGCCCCATTAACACTACTCGGTGAAGCTCATGGCCTGGTTTGTGGATATCCTGAGGTTTTCCACATTGTTCTGCTGGCTGAGATGCCTCTTTTTGCCCCCAAGCAGCTCCCAGGCAGCTTAGACCTACTTTCTTTGTAACCTTTATGCAAAGCATGAAGGTTTTACCCTATTTTATACTCAGATCCAGACTGACATGCAGGTCAGGTCCTTCACAGCTTAGTGACAGTCAAACACCTGTAGGTTAGAACACTTGGCCATGCAGGAAAAGCATTGCAGAGGACACAGCACAAAGCGCTCAGGTGGTGAGTTCTACACACCAGCCCCTCTACACCATTGACCTGGCAGGGTGAGGATGCCCTAAACTGGTCTTTTATTTCCCTGAAAAAATGGTAAGTTCAGTAGATGTAACAGAAGTCACAGAATCAGAGTCAAATACACGGATGGTGACAAGATTCATAATGTCCCTCTTCGCACTCCTTTATCAACTGGAATTTTTTTTTATCTTTTAGGGTTGATATTTGCTATGCATATGCCCTGACTATATTTTTGTACCTCTTGGAGATAAGTGGGACATTCGTACTTGACAATGATAAGGAAAGGGGGATACACTTCTTTTGAACAAAAGCCAAGCAAATTAAAAGACATAATAATCGAGGCAGCTGATTACAGAGGAGCATGCCAGCCCAAACCAGGTCAAATGTGATGTGGAAAATGACCATCCACAAAACCCAGAAAAATGTTATGTAGAGCTTATCATCTGGAAATCTCAGGGCTCTTTACGACTCAGATAAATATCAAGAAATTCACTTTAGAGATAACTGAACCCTACATCCGCACCCCACACATGGCACCATCGCGAGAGAGAAGAGGTACAGTTACATGAAAGCTGCACCATTTTCTTTTCATCCTGCCGTGGGTAGGTCCTATACCACGGTACGCTTCCTCCGTGCAGAGTTTCTGCCCGGAAGGACCAAACGCAGCAAAGGATTCTCACACATAGGTGGAACTGAAAATATCTCCAAAATGGGATGGCACAATTAGGCCCCAGGAGGCTGCCCCAAAGCAACGGTGTTGCGACAAGTTACGATACAAATCAGAGGGACCGTTCACTGCTAAAACAGCTGTGTGTAATTTGAAAAGCGATCTAGGTTCGTTCCATGCACATCATCAAAGTTCATAAATGCTCTCTTTACTGCTGGACGTGATCTGGTTGGCAGTGACAAATTAAAAATCTCCATCAGGCCTGATAAACCACAAAATTAACACAAACAAGATGTGATACGGGAAACATTTTGCAACTGGCTACAGAAAAGGGTTTGCAGTTTACCCTGCCTTTGCCAATGTTTTTCTTCCACCCAGGCTTGCCACCAGGACTCAGATGCTCTGGTTAGGACGCAAGCGCAGGCAAACGGAGAACACCACCGCCGCATGGAAACAAACTGACACGGAGAGTTCGCAGGCTAACACAGGCTGCCTTCTGATGCCAATCATGAACACGATCCGGCAAACATTTCTATGTGAGAACAGGCAGGCAGCATGTGAGGAACCCTGCGAGGGAACGGAGCGCGCACACTAAGCTCTAGGTACCTGCGACTGCAGGATCAAGGCTCTGGTTAGTCCCGTGGAGGATTTCACACACAGAGGTTTTGGATGTTCATACTACTGTAGTGACTTTCTCTTCCTTTTCTATTTTGAGAATCACTTTGTCGAAGCTTAGGCAGAGAACACCGCTCTGCTTACACAAATCTTGGCTTCAGCAAAATGGGAAGCAACAGCAGAATTTGCTGCCAAGTGTTTCAACTTAGATCTACAAACATATACGTAAAAAGCCAAGTGTAGCTCCTATAGAGCAAGCCTCCTGACAAAGCCCTGGAAAGTGGTTAGTCCTTCATCTCTGATTGAGGCTGCTGCGGAGCCCTTTGCAATTAAACCTGGGAAAGTTTAAGTGCTGGGAAGCTAAGCTGCTGGGGGTCTCCTTCCCTCCATCCCTCCTTCCTTGTCGCTCCCTCTAAGCCTTTCCTTTGAGGCCCTCCACCCCTGACGTGACGGCGAGGCACGCAGTGCATCCGTGAGAAGCTCTGAGAGTCAACTCAGTGACTTTCTTTGAAAGGAAACACACTTGAGGCAGAAAAAAAAAAAAAGTTAGCTCCACCCTGGCAGTGTAATAACCCTCTGTTCATAGCTCCCCTTGGTGCGAAAAAAAAGAAAAGTTTTACCCAGTGTAGCAGTGCGATTACAAAAACAGCCTGGGCACAGGGGGGCTGCTGAGGTGCAGGATGAAGGTTCAGGAGAGGGATCTGAATCTTCAATAGGACTTTGAAAAGAATCCCGAAGGGCACGTAGAAATGGGGAAAAAGTCTAACTAAACTCTGCATTGCCTATGCCTGTGCAACTGTGGCATCTTCTTAAAGCAGGGAGTCTTTCAAGGCAGAAACCTCTGCAGGTTTCTGCAGATGACCATTATTCGTTTCATTCATCATGTGTCTTCATAGGGGCTGGCCAAAAAAGTCATATAAGGAAAGTGAGGGTTCAGCATGGCTCAAGGAGCCTTGGCAAGTGAAGGCTGGTGGATGTCGAAGTCTACTGTCCAGCCTAGATACCAAAAAAAAGAGCCAGAGGCAACAACCCAGAGCCCACACTGGGATCCAGGTTCAACTCTCATGTCAGGCATCATCCAGTCAAGGGCAGCTTGGTGGGACTGTGAGCTCCAGGAAAGCAGTTGTCTTAGGAGGCCGTCTGATACCTCCAGCTGAACGCAGCCCTGCTCCACCGCAACCAGGTGGGACAGTAACCTCCTTGGAGCAGGTGCTCCTTGCTGGTCCCTCAACTCGGCTCCTAAAGCAGATTCCCCAGAAACTCTAAAATGCCTGGTGGCCTCAAATGAGATGCAGAGTCCTTTCTTCAATTAAAAAGAAGGGCGGGGAGGGGGGGAGAAATATAAAAAACACAGGTCCAGAACTTCAAAGATTTGACTGTTGAAAAATACGAAAGTCAGAACATTGCCCTATTCACTGCAAATAGTTCTGCTTCTCCCTCCCCCCGCCTTTTTTTTTTTTTATAACAAGTTCACTGAAACTTTATCTCTTCCTGCCCTAGTAACCCTACTAAATAATCTGCTATTACCATGACTCAAATGAGTGGCTTTCAGCTACTGAAGTAATTTTCTTTGCTACTGTTGTTTCATGGGTGGAATTTAAAAAAAGAGCCCGTAAAACGCTTTTCCACCCCTGCAAAGTATTCACGCTGCTGGGGATTAGAGGAAAGTACAGCTGAGAAGTTAGTTAGTTGCACTGCAGTTACAATTAAACAGGATCCGATTACACCCAAGAGTTTAACTTCATTAGCATTCAACGTGCATGCAGGGGACATAACGCAGCTCTCAAAGACGGAGCAGCCAGGCTGAGTTTTCGAGTCCCCTCCTTCAAGAGGAAATGCAGCTCACAACACTCCGCAGCGGAGGAGGGATGGAGACAGTTCATTTCTCTTTACTGCTCAAATCGGCTTTCAAACTTACGCAGTGCTAGTTTGTAGAATATTACAAATTTGATCCAAAAACAATATACCCAGTTATCGAGACGCAGCATCCCCTCTAAACCGAGACTTCTATCTGGCTGTCTTAGCGCCCTAACCAAGAAACACCGACAAAACATCACAGAACCGAGCAGGGGAAAGTATTTTCCCTCTATATTTTCCCCAGTTTGTTTACTGTGTTGAATAACACTTTGGTTGTAGTCAGTTTTCATTGTTTTTCTCATTTTCCCCTCTTCTTTGTGTCGCATGAAGTCACATGGGAGAAAACAACAGTTTTTTAAAGGCAGGAAAATGTGATTAGGAAACCACAAACACTCACAAAAGACATCAGGTGTAGAACCTGAAAGTAATTTAAGCTCTTATTTAAGAAAAAAAAATAAAAAGAAAGAAAGAGAGAGAGAAAGAGAGAAAGAGAGAAAGAAAGAAAGAAAGAAAGAAAGAAAGAAAGAAAGAAAGAAAGAAAGAAAGAAAGAAAAAGAAAAGAACTCTAGCTAGATTTCAAGGTGACAGCCTTAAAATCCCTTAACGAATGAGAGCTGACAGCTGAAGCAGAGCATCCTGAGCAGCGCCCCGGCCAAAACGCGACGCCAACAGCACCAGAGTGCCCCAAACTTCCTCGCTGTCGCTGCCCCGCTGGGCACCTTCTGCCCGCACGCAGTTTGCGCCCCCTGCGCCCCCGCCTGCGCGCCCCGACCGGCGCACCCCTTGCGCCCATCACCAACCCGGCTCGGCGCAGCGCGGCGCTGCCCGCCGCAGCCGCCCCCGCCCCGCCGGGGCTGCCCTCGCCGCCTCTTCCTCCTCCTCCTCCTCCTCCTCGGCGCCACCACGCCTTCCACTCTCCACCCCCGGGGCCCCCCTGGTCTCCTCCCGTGTTTGTCGTCCCCCGCCCCAAAAAAAGGGCCCGATCCCGGGGGGCTCGGGGCTGGTTGGGAGGTGAGCGTTGTGTCCAGCCCTGCAAGGGGCCCCGCTTTGGGGCTGCGCGCTCAGAACCCCCTCCTTTTCAGGCAGGGCAACCACAGCTGCAAAAAAATGCTCCCCAAAAAGAATGAAGTCATTAGGACAACTTGATTTTTTTTTTTTGGTTGGGTTTTGGTTTTTTTGTTTTGTTTTTTTTGTTCAAGCTGAGCCTCCACATCATGGTTTGCTGAGGGGCGCAGAGCAGAAGTCAACAGGGAAGTCTTTCCTTGTTCATGTGTCCCATTGTGTTGCGTTCTTGGCCATGGGTGTTTCAAACATCTCTCTTTTGGGCAGGTCCAAGCTTGGACGGGGTTGTTGTAAGAGAGAAGGCCAGGTGGTACCCATCCAGTGCAACCCTTTCAGGACTCGAGGGTGTCAGGGATGGGTTTTGCCCAGGGACATTCCCTGGGAGACTTTCTCAGTTCTACCAGTCCTGTGGCTTCCTCCTGTGCTGTAAGATTAAGGTGTGATGCTGGGGGTTGTGGGATCTGGAGGGGAAAACTGGCCTGGGAACCTGGCCCATCGTGTTGTGTTCTTGGCCATGGGTGTTTCAAACATCTCTCTTTTGGGCAGGTCCAAGCTTGGACGGGGTTGTTGTAAGAGAGAAGGCCAGGTGGTACCCATCCAGTGCAACCCTTTCAGGACTCGAGGGTGTCAGGGATGGGTTTTGCCCAGGGACATTCCCTGGGAGACTTTCTCAGTTCTACCAGTCCTGTGGCTTCCTCCTGTGCTGTAAGATTAAGGTGTGATGCTGGGGGTTGTGGGATCTGGAGGGGAAAACCGGCCCGGGAACCTGGGAGAAGAGCAACAAGAGAAAAAGGAAACTCCAGAAATTTGGGGGATAAAGGGTTTTGGAGAAGGCCATGAGAAATCCTGCAGGAACACACCCAGCCCTGTGAGTCTAGTGAACTTTGCTGCTGCTAATGGTCAAACAAATATGATTATAGCTATAGCAGTGAAACATGTAGATATCCTTCACACCCTGGAGGTACCAGTACAAGACATGAGGCTGTGTTCAGGTACCTTCTGTGGGTCCTAAGGCTCTGGCGAAGAATCTCAAATGGTGAGAGCAGACCTTTCCCTAAATGGTCAACGCATCATTAGAGGTGCAGAACATGCCACCTTCCAAAACTCTAAAAGAGATATCTAGTTTGAGATCACCCAAATGAGGTGTTCAGAAATTTTAGGACCTGTAAGCATTCACTTTGAACACACTGGGATGGTTTTTTGAGCATCATTGCCATTATTTTGCCCTTGCTGCTGATGCCTAAAATATAAAGCATGTATTGAAATGAAGAAAGGGGAGGTGAGGCAAGGCAAAGGGAAAGGCTGGTGGGATTTTGGAAATCAGGGGGAGTGAGTTGCTTTCAAAAAGTGATTCTCGTCTATTTTCTGGAACAATTTGAGCTCATACCTATTCCTATTACCAGCAGGAGAGAAAAAGACATTTCATAAGGCAAATGATTTTGCATTTTGATTGCTCATACACCATTTACTTACGTACCCATCCTTCCTGGCTGCCTCAGAGTGCATTATACTGGTGAGGCATAGGGTATGGTGTTGATACTACAAGCATGCAGAAGATGTTCTTTCACCCCAAGTGAAGGTGAGATGTAGATAATTAAAATCCCATGTATTTCATAGAAGCACAGAATTTTTTAGGTTTGAAGGGACCTTAAAGATCATGTAGTTCCAACACCCCTGCCCTGGGCAGAGACGCCTCCCACTAGGCCAGATTGTTTAAAGCCCCATCCAACCTGGCCTTGAACACCTCCAGGGATGGGGCAGCCACAGCTTCTCTGCGCAACCTGGGCCAGGGTCTCACCACCCTCAGAGTGAAAACTTTCTTCCTGAGATCTGATCTAAATTTCCCCTCTTCCAGTTTAAAACCGTTACCCCTCATCCTATTCCTGCACTCCCTGATCCAGAGTCCTTCCCCATCTTTCCTGTAGCCCCTTTAGGTACTGGAAGGGGCTCTAAGGTCTCCCCAGAGCCTTCTCTTCTCCAGGCTGGACAATCCCAACTCTCTCAGCCTGTCCTCTCATGAGAGGTGCTCCGGCCCCCTGATCATCTTCATGGCCTCCTCTGGACCTGCTCCAATAGGTCCATGTCTTTCTTGTGCTGGGGGGTCCAGAGCTGGACACAGTATTTCCATTCCAAGCTTAGGTTTTCAGCTCCACTGCTTGTTGATGCTGTTGCTACAATCTGCACAAGAAAATGATGGTTGGACAACCAGTGTCTCCGTCTGCACAGTATGGACGAGTGCAAGCTACAGGCATCTAGTGGTGTACCCCGAGCTGCGATGCAGCCCCATGGTCTCTCCCCCATTCACTGACCCTATTGTCCCCCCTACATACACAAGATCCCACCTGGGGGACAGAGCGTGACACAGCAGCCAGTTACATGAACATCCCTTCACCTATGGGAAATGTTGCAGACCTGCAAATATTTAGGCTCAGGATTAGTTTCTGGATATCACACCCAAACCAGCCCATTGGGCCACTTAGCTCCCAAACCACGACAGGAAACCAAAAGTCCTTAAAGCTGCATCTTTCTGGTGGAAAATATCACCACAAGCCATCATGTTTTCTTTCCTGTATTTGAAAACCACCCACATTTTCAGTAAGAAAAAAAATAAAAATCAAACTGATTGAGCGTTTTGCCTGGGCAGTGGGCCTTTCTGAAGAGTTTCATTCTCAATGTACTTGGTCTCTGTTGTTTGGGTTTTAAGGATGATTATTTTCAATTTATTGTTAATTTAAAAATACACTTAATAACTTCTGCAAAAGAAGGTAAAATATTCCTCTTTGTCCCTGCTTTGAATTAATTGAAACTCAGTTAATGAGTCAATGAGTTTGAAAAATAAAGAAGAAAATATAGAAAGTTAGGTCATTTTCAGTGTTAAAATAACACTAAAACTGGGCTTTATTTTTTTTCTTTTCCTCCCTAAAGGTTTCCATTTCTGCTCAAAGCGTGCACTGCACGTACCACGAGGTTTACATTTCAGTAATTTCTAGCAGCCATAAAAAAAGGACTTGGAAAGGACAAGACAGATCGCTTCATCCCTCTGACTATATGGCGGGTCTGACGCACCCCAAACCAACCGTTCCCAAGAGGGGTCTGTCCACCTGACTGTCACACACTTCCAGCACGGGAGATCCCCAACCTCCACAGAAAAAGACAGGAAATGCAGTGAACAAATCAAACGACTTGCAAAATACTGTGTGACGGTGCATGTCCCCCGGGCTTCACCAGAAAAGGTTGAGTAATTATGGGAGAATTTTTCTACAGGGTCCATTCTGATTTTCCTTCCTGGGAACTCCTTGACTGGAGATAAGTATTGTCCCTTTCAGGCTATAAAGACAAATAAATCAACCATCACGGTCTTATCACTGCTGTTGTTGCAGTACCCTCCAAGAGTTTTTAGTCTCATACGGAGGACCAACTGAACACAAAATGCGTTCCCAGTCCGTAAGGTTTGTTCAGCTGTGATTTTATAAAGGCTCAAAGCTTTTTCTCAGTCCCTCTTCAGTCATTTTGGGCTCGATACTATGGTTTGTCAGCAGCCATGAGCTGGTGGCATTCAAAAGAATCAATTTAAGCAGTCACATAAAATGCCTTTTAGGGCACAGGTTGAGGGAGGCAACGCAGCTGCCTGCCCTCATCTGCTGGTTCCCACACTCTGCCTCCCTCTTGCCTGTGTCCTGCCTCCCCACCCCAGCTTATGGCTTTCTCACTTTGCTGACTCAACCGACCGCCTGCCTGTGCTCTCAGCCAGGGCAGAAAAACGGTCTGGATTTAAGAAAAACAAGCAAAGCAAAACTGGAAAAAGACAGGAAGGGTTGCCCTTTGCCTGTAACAGGCATCATTTTCGCAGGGCATGGCCACAGGAAGAGCGGAGTGAGCACAGCAGTGGCAGGGAAAAGGTGAGGTGGGTGGCAGAGGGGTGGGAGGGGGTGAAAACTTCCCCAAGCCATATCCGTGGCCAACAAGTTCATGGTGTGTGACCACACACTCTAGTTGACACTGCGTGAGAGGTGTGGCTCTTTGAAACTGCAACAAAAATACAAAGTCATTTGGGATTAAAAGCTCCTCTCCTTTTGTGGAGAATAGTCCCCCATTGCTTGTGTGAAAGCAACACCACTGCCTTCTGCACAAGGACACTGTCTCTAGTAAAGTCTTCCTGAAATGGGGATCACTGAAAGCCACCTCCAAACTTGGCCTGTTCCTATGCCTGGACGTTAGCTGTTGACTGCCCTTGGAGACAAACTACCCAGTTTGGGGGTTGTGGGACAGCTGGCACATGTATTTCGTGATTCTTAGCTCTGTTGATAATGTTAATTAATTGCACGCGTAAGTCTGAAACAAACCCAACAGTAGTCATCTTTGAAATCACAGAGTCACAGAATGTTGAGGTTGGAAGGGACCTCTGGAGGCAATCTTGTCCAACCTCCTTGCTCAAGGAAGCTCACATACAGGTGGTTGCCCAGGACCATGTCCAGACGGCTTTTGAATATCTCCAAGGATGGAGGCTCCATGTCCTCTTTGGGCAACCAAATGACATTGGGATCTTTTTGTAATGTATTTACATACCCTCTGTATTTACTGTCTGCCCAGTTAAAAGAACTTCAGTTTGACTTCACTTGGGATTAGCAGAAGTCATTGCTCAGGAAGGTCATAGAGGTTAAGAGATCAGCAGGATTTCAAGTGTGCTCACACTTGTCTGTGTAACTGCATTGGCATTCAGCAGAGAAATTTGCACCCTTCAAAGACAAGATGATCAGGAGGTTGATCAATCTTCTGCTCCCACTGTGCTAACAATACAGGGCTTCTTGTTTTGAACGTGAGACATTTTTTCAGTTTTTGATCTGGATGTCCGGGTTTTGAGCCTTCCTCACACCATGGTGTCCTCCCATCATTGATGTCTGTACCAAGTTTTAAACTGCAGCACAATGGAAATCCAAAATAAGCATCTTGTCTAGAAAATGCTTATGATGCTTGCTGAGGTGGGGCAGATGATCTCCTTGGAAACATAGTCACCTTCTTCAAACTAATGGGCTCCAGCAGCTCAGCTCATAAGGGCTCTTGCATTTGACCTAGTGATCATGTGCTCATAATGTGTTTGAAGCCTTTTCCCAGGAATCCATAGTATATATATTTTTTATTATTATTTGTTATCTGTGCAGCTTCAGCAGCAAGCCAGCCACAGATTCCTATTTTTTCACTAAAATAGTTAGACAGAAAGAGCAACAAGACACCATGATGTTAATACAACTTTGGATCTTAAATGAATGCTCTCTTATGAAACGGTGAGTCATTGAGAAGTTTTGCCTGATAACTTTGATTCTGGGTTATACACTGCAGTAACTCAAAGCGGTTTCTCACTAGTATTCCAGAAGTGCTGACAGTTCGACACAGAAACCCCTGGTGCTGGGTGCTGTACAACCTCCTAAAAGGGACCAAATCCCAGCAACAAATGGCCTCCTTTACGCAAGGCAGACTGGAGAAGGAAAATCTAACAGTTATTGTCTAAGGCAGGACTGAAGTCTCTCTCATCCTGTGTATCAGTACCTTATAGGTTTTAAAGTATTTGTCTTTACCGTGTCCTAAAAAGGAACAGTTTTCCCTCTTTTATAGACAGGGGACTGAAGCCTAGGGACACAGAAGGACAATGTTTAGGTTTTGGGTAACCAGTCACACATCCCCACACTATGAGTCCCCAGACATCTTGTCTCAAGGTGTCTTTTGCACTTGGACCTGTCTGGAAGGCATATGGTGAGAACTGACAGGTCAGGCCTGGCAGGGGAGAAGATGGAGACTTCTCCCATTGGAGAGTCTTTCCTGGGGCATGGCATGAATTAATGCCAGAAACACCTCCAGTTGGCGAAGACTTAGTCAAAGGAAGAGCTGATTTAGCATGGGAAAGACTCCAGAAACTGCGATACCTAGTAGATGTGCACACAGCCACTGGTGGAGACGTAGGCACCAAGCAGACCCTTTCACCAAAGGCGTATGCAGATGCTCCGTAGTGGTCATCACCATCCCAGTAGTTGCTTTTTCCAAGAAAGGCTTTGAGAGAAGTCATCAGTGGTTTAGCAAATGGGGCTGTGAAACTGAGACATAGCTGGAAAGGTATGGTAGGCTCAGATCTCTAAACCCTGACTGAACTCACTCTGCCTCCCTCCCAACCCAACACGGGGATGCTGAGCAGCCCCTCACTCCGCTGCCATCCTGCAACTCCACTGTGGGCTGAGGCCTTGCTGTCACCTTCTTGGTGCCACAAAATCGCCACTGAACTACCTGCTGTGTTTGGTTTGTGCCAGTGCCACCTCTTAGCTGGGACCAGCCGGCCAAAAACCAGCCCTTTCTGTATTTTTTACCTCTCCTCTGTAACCTATCCATGAGCAGGCATGAGTCAAAGATGACCTGTGAAAGTCTTTCTTTTATTTCTCTGAATTATCTCTCTGTATCTCACATTAGCTCGCTTGCTAATTCTTTCGAATTGGCCTATTCAAAAGAAACAAGAGCACCAGCAGACGGTGTTGTTTCCCAGCGAAATTTTGCTAATAATGAATTATTCAGTTGAGTGCTGTGGTGTGCATGCTCCTTCTATATTTCCCAGAAATCTGACTTTGCTGCAGAGTTAACGTAAGCTGGGGCAAGCAGAGGCTGCTGACGGTAACACTTCAGACCTGACCTCCTTGTGGTGAGCATTTTGGGTGAGGAGTGGGTTTGCTGGCTTGCTTTCTTTTAGTGGTTAAGGTGAAAGGTCAAAACTCGTTCTCAGTGCTATGAAAATGTGAGTGCATTTACCATCAGTGCTGGCTAATGGAAACATATCAGGCTCTGGTTAAGGGAACCATCCTTTCTATTATGGTCACAAAATTCTCAAAATGGTGACTTTCCACAGTAGCCTCTGTTCACCAGAAGAAGCTGGGTGTCCAGGATACTTTTTTCATCAAAGACCTCAGCTTTGGGACACCCAGCAAGAGATATGGTGGGCTCAATTTTCAGCAACATCGAAGAGAACAAGATTAGATGGTGTTAAACTTGGTGGCCAGGAGACCTGGTCCTCAGAGGAACATGCTAGAGAGACATCATCTAGGATCTGGAAGAGGAACTCAGCACAACGTCCTAAGCAATTGCCACGTTAGGAAGATACATGGAAAGCTTCAGTAAGGTAAGCCTTGATCCTCTCTCTTTGTCACCGGCCACAGCCAATGGGACATAACCCACTTAGGTATGCAAGTGCCTGCAGCATTGCTAGCAGGAGTAGAAATGGGATTTCAGTGAGGGAAGAAATAAAAGGGAGATCCCCAAGCACCTCATGGTGGTGGCTTGGCTATGTGCTCACCGTTTGTTATTACTTTCCTAGGAATGACTGAAGGTCATCCCATAAACCCCTGAGAAATAACTCTGCTTTGTGTGATCCTCATGTTCACTGTGGTCAAGGAGTCTGGCAGGGTAGAAAGAAGCCTCCAAACCCCCACACTTGAGTTCTGAGACCAGAGGAGAAAAAAGAAAAAGAAATTAAGAACAGATTAGAGCTGTAGGTGACCTTCGGTACCCTGTCTAAGCCATGAAGCATGGGAAGATGAGAGGGCTGCCATGGAGCGGCGGGAAGAGCACACGTACAGCATGCTGGTGATTCGGGGCAGCACACAGCAGCGACATTTGCTTTGGGTAGGTGTGAACACAGAGGATGTTGCCTCGCTTGGGTTGGTTTTGGGGATGCCAGTGCTTCTGCCTGTCTTGCAGTACAGTGAGGAAATACCTGAGCTCATTTGAAACAAGCGCTTGTAGCTATTTCAAGGAGTCGTTCTGTGACAGTACAAATGTGGGGGAGGAAGCGCTGATTGATCATATCAAGAAGTTGATATCTGTGCATTAGATCACAGTCTTCATAGATTGTTCTTGTCACTACAGCAGCGAAAACGCAACTTTGAGATAACCTAAATACTGGCTGCAAGTCGTCTGGACCCCTGGCATACAATAAAGCCTGGGCTGCTGCGTCTTCCGTGCTCTTGTGTGTTGGTATACAGATGAAAGCCATGGTACTACTCGGTGATCTAGTCACATCTCTGCTTAGAAAAGATCAGGATCTGAAGGGTGAGGAGACCCCAGAACATCCTTTCCTGTAGGGTATCTCCTAGCTGTACTCGAGGGGCCTTACACATTAACCTCTCCCACGCAGTTCTGAAGCATTCACTCATTATTAAAAGTAGGTCATCACGGTAGCAGCTCAGACTATTTTCTCTCTGGCGGATTTGGTTTGAACACTTTGCTTTCCAGACAATGATAAACAACTGTATATGAATGATGTTTTACGTCCGGCTTCATTTGATTCTTAGAGACAGCTCTTAGAAAGGATTAGATGGCTGGACGCCTGCTTGGTGGTGCCTGCTAATGAGAAGAAAAACTAAAGACAGAGAGGAAAACCAAAAGTACAATCACTTTTCTGCTCTCTGATCCAAAGTGGTTTATCCTGTGATTTTCTTCAGGTTATCTAAGAAAAAGCTCAAACATACTCTGAAATTAAATGTCTGTATAATAGAAGGTCCTCCACGCAGGAGGCAAGTGCAGCAGTGTAGTCGTACTTGAAGTCTGTTTTGAAGGCTTAAGTGGGACTTCAGTAGTAAGTAGGCTTTATGTTTTATCTTTCAGTACAGCCCGGCAGATTTGGACTAAATCCGGGCGTTGTGTAAGGCATCAAGGTGCTATAACACAAAATACCACAGAAGTACCAACTGAAACTAGCAATTCTTTTCCTTTGTGCCTCTGGTTTGTACTCAAATGCTCTTACAATTTCTGAGCACTCTTCCATGCACAGTCCATTAGTCAAAAGTCTTTTTCCAGGTGAGGGAATACAGGGCTCCATTTATTAGCAACAGAAGAGACTTAATTCTCTTGAAGTCCCAGAATGAATAAGGCTGAAGAACCAGAGGAATCGCGCAGTGACAAAAATGATTTTGAAAGGTCGCTGCACGTAACTAAGACAGGAATGTCGGGTCCCACCCACCAATCCTAGGAAATACAGGGGCTTGTTTAATATTCATTGTGGGCTTTCCCTAAAAGTCAGTGCATGTTTAAAAATGTCACTGCACAAACTCTTAATTCATGTTATTTCTTAGGCCATTCCATGTTCAGTAATGGGGAATTGGCTCCATATGCAATTGGAAGGTCATGCAGTACACGGGGCCCTGACTTTTTGCGATGTTGGTACACTTGGCATTGAAAACTATGCATCTGCTTTTGTAATTTCATTCTAGCAATGTCCCTCTCTTCCCCAAGTTCTTTTTGATTTGAATCTTTAAGGTCATAGTGACAGCAGTTGTCACATCTACAGGTCTGGACACGTTCTAGTGTGATAGCTTTTCACCATGGCTGGTATCATGATAGCTTTCCACCATGGCTGGTATCAAGATGCTAGTGAAATACGAATGCTAAATAACAAATGTGATGATAAAGCAGTATATATTCCCTTTAGGAATTACATCTTTGGCTTCTGAAATTCATGTAGGATTTCACTTTCATGAAGAACTGCCAGTTTAATTCAGACCCAACTTGTCAAGATGGTAAAGTCAAAGAGACAGCTCCTTGTAAATCAGAAAAAGTTCATTGACTTGAGCAGGGTTGTGGTCATTTAAACCACAGTAGGCACACCTCAAATCATTTTAGAAGGCTGGATCAGTAGAAATACTGACATGATTTTAGTTCAGTGTCAGTGAAAGGAGTTGTTGCTTCTGAGTCTCTGGGGACAGGAAGAATGTGCTTGTGGGAGAAAGTAAGGTGATGAAATGTCTGGAACCAGAAGTTATATGGACTGGTCTGTGTTTAGGGTTTACAAAGACAGTAACGCAAGATGCAGGCTAAAAGCGTAGTTTAAGAGGAAAAGGCATGCTTTTTGAGAGCCAGAAAACTTTAAAGAGTGAAACCATTGTGTATTAATCTAAAGGCATACAAACAACAAAAGGGAAGATATTCATGCATAAAAATTCATATTCACACATAGAATCATAGAATTATTCAGGTTGGAAAAGACCTTTAGGGTCATCGAGGCCAACTGTAAACTTAACACTACCAAGTCATATCCATGTGTAATCTGCAGAAATATTTAGATGCGGGGCTGTAGCAAGGGCATCATCTACCTAGGATATCGAAAGAGCCTACGTATAACACAACACCCCCAGAGACCCCAGGATATTGCCACAAGTGTGCATCTAAGACCAAGGAGAGGGCCTCGTCATCCGTAGCAGCAGGGCAAACAGGAGGTGGCAGCAGCTTAGAAATATAAAAAGAGATGCCCAGATGACAAAGGAGAGCTGCAGTAACAGAACAGCCTTGGGGCCCCTCTGCCTACGCCAGTATTTATGCATGTATGTATTTGTATTCTTCACCAGTCTCACCACTGGTTCTGCAAACATTCTTACTGCACTTGTCCAGACAGTCTCACCATCAGTTCTGCAAACATTCTTACTGCACTTTTCTAGTACAAGAACGTCAAATTAGCAGATATTGGAAGAGAGAGGACATACTTTGCAATACCGATGACATGACTGAGCCAGGGAAGCTGTTTCAGGCTGTTATACTGGGACAGCCATTCTCTCCTCTCGAATGTGAAAGAAGTGTGGAAGCAGACGGACTGGCTCCTCTGTGCTTGAACCTTTAATCCTTGCTTCAGTGCCTCAGCACTGTGCCGGAATCACCACCAGTCCCTCAGCTGAGAAGATTTATGGACACAAGGGAACATGAGAAAATTTGCAGAGATGGGCACAGAGCTAGAGACAATGTTGGAGAGCTTTCAGAAGGTGAACGTCTGCGTTTGTGGAGACAATCTCGAAGATGTGGAGCAGGAGGTGGAGAGGATTTGAGAACTACAGCACCATCCCAGGCTGATGTTGCACAGCTATTCACTTACCACTTAAACAGAGTTGTTGCAATTTTGCTTTTGCTGTTCCTGCTGAGGACTGTGGGGCTGTGGAGGAGGTGGCTGCTCCTCTCCAACCTGCCCAAGTGTCCCCAGTCTCCCCAAACGTCACACCTTGTTCTCCAGGTTCCTTGCAGTAGAGATGGCACTGGCTCTTCAGCTACCCAAGCAGGGAGGTGTCACCTACGTGTTGGAGTTGTACCACTGTCTAATTACGCTGCCAATTCATCCACCAGCCACAGCCTGGATCTTGCCTTCCTCCTGCAACCTAAACTTTGAGGTACCACTTTTATTATTGGAGCGATCTGTTTGCCTGTTCTTTGTCAAGCTGCTCTGCTGAGCCCATTAGCAAGCGTTTGTACCCCTTGCTCTAATAATGTACTTTCCCTCCCTGAGACCAGTTTGGGTAGGGACTGGTTTTCTCTGTTTGTGCAATACCCTACAGCGTAAAGGGAGAAAAGGGGAAGTGATCACTTGTGGCCGGGCACTGGGCACTATAATAAGCAGAGGGTGACGATACATGCGAGGCTGCAAGGAAGGCAGGAAGCGGTTGTTCGTACATGAGTAGGTTTTATTCTAATTCATGTGACATATGACTGCGTTAGTCTGGGGTCAGGCGGTGGTATCCTAGAGCCATGAGCACACTGAAGGTCACAGCAAAATAAAGGTAGGTAGCCAGGATATGTCTGCCCAACCTGACAGGGTCTCAGCCAGATGTCAATCTTCCAAGGAAGTTTGGTGATCAAACTGTGGACCACAGAAAAACCAAAGGGATCATTTTCGTATGTGTGACTTTCGCTTTGAATCCTTCTGCACTCAATTTGACGTGAAGAGAAGAACAGAGCAGCCACTGCTCAACCCAGCAGGGCAGATGAAGTGAAAAGTTAGGGTCTTCACCTGCAAATTAAAAGCAATTTAATGACTGCCTCCTAGTGGAGAGTGTATAAACCAACCATTTTATGGGTATTTTTGGAATGCCACCTGACAGCATAATCTGGGACATACTTGTTTCTGGTAGGTGCCTCAGATTTTATAATAATTCAGGCAACATCCTTGACATTGGTAAGAACTAGTTACCATGCACGGAGTTTCAGTTTCACTGTGATCGTCTTATCTGAATACAAATCTGAACCATCATCAGACATAGCTCAGGACACGAAAATACCTAGCATGTTGTTTATTGCTGTACCACCTAATCATGTTTTTCTAAGATATTTTTTCACTGGCAAGTTGCTGTTTTACTGCTTCCTAGAGTAGAAAAAGAGTGATTTGGGTTTGCCCTTTGCTGTCATGGATTTGAGCATCAACATAGTTATCACGGTCACCGGGACATGGGAGCAGTCCCCAGGACAGCTCCAAGGAGGAATCTCAGACATCCTAAAACAGCTTTTTCACACTCTCAGCTGCTGTAAACAGAAAATAGCGATGATAGTCTTTGTTGTGGGTGAAGCTCCTCCTTTAAAGATTATCAGTATTTCATTAGTGATGTACTCCTCGTTGTGTATAAGGAGCCCATTGTACCTGGTGCTGTGAGGTATGAGAAATTTCTGCCTCCAGAATGTGAATGTCAGGTGTCTAAGTCCAGCTTATCACCTAGGGTCGGTGGAGACAGGCAAGTGCACTGTGAGTGGCCTCAAGTACAGTATGGGTTTGCAACTCAAAATCTTCCCCTTTTAGGTTCAACAGATCTTCATATCTTTCCATGGCTGTTGATCCAAAGTGTATAATGTGGAACAGAGATCCTGAAAGGTGGATGTTAGCTGAGCAACAGCTGGAAAGTCGCAGCTGCTGAGGCTGAGTCTGCAAAGCCACAAATTTTCTGGAAGTAGACTGGATCTAGAAATATTCATCCAATCATTAATATTAATAATTAATTAGTCACTAATAACCTGGGCTTGGTCACCCCCAGCAGCGGGTTATCCTGCTGATGGAAAGAAATCATCATCCTCAAACCCTTTCTACTGGATATAGCGGCATATGAACAGTTCCAGGAGTTCCCTGTTATAGGTGAAATTAAGCTCCAATATGGAGTGAGGACTTCCCAGTAGGTGCATATGTGAAGCTGAAGAAATCATATGGTGGAAAATTTATTGGGAGATTTTGGATCAAACTCTATCCCACCCCCTACAAACTTTGAACAAATGTCTCTTCTTTGAGTATGGAAAAGCCAACATTTCCAATGGCAATGTGTTATTGGAGATTGTGGGAAATTTTTTGCTTTTATTCCCCCAGGATGGAAAAAAGAACCTCCACCCAATATAAAGTTACTGACTTCTAAAGCAATCTTCTCTGTCAATATATGCCAAACAGGTTGTGACTTCAAAAAATTTATAGAGATTTGCACACTTCATTTCAAGTGTCATGCCGTGATCTTGACTCCATACTGCAAGTTGTTTAATTAGCCACATTAATCCATTAAGTGACGGCAAAATGTTTAGTAATGATGTCTAGCTGGGGCATTGCAAAGGAACTTTGTTGTTTAATTAGGAGATAATTGATAGTGCAGAGAGTACCAGGTTATAAAAGGCTTTTGCATGTCAATTGGGCTTGTGGTGAGCTCAATACAATAGCTTTTAAATAGCCTGTTCAAATTAATTGCCATTATTATGGTACATAGATTTGAGGGGCCATTATTCATGAAAAAAATTATTTTAGCGTTCCTTTGGATCTCGCTAATTAGGCATAGGGCTTATGAAAGGTGCCTAGAAGGAATGGAGTGCTGGTGAATTAGCCATCTGACCCAGAATTAGCCATAGTGGTTGCACTGACTGAGAAATCAGCTTCAGAAGGGACCCTGGACATGGAATTGTTGAAGCTTCATATTTCTACTGCTTTTAATGTAGCTATGATTTAGGAGCCTGAATACACAGGTAGATCTGGGCTGTGGAATCCAGGTAGGTCCTTGGTGCTGAGGACGGTTGTGTCTTGGCTGAGATGGTGATGGCTGTCAAAGTCAAGGTCCTCTTTTAGCAATTTCCACCATGGAAGTAATTTTGGGTGAGCTAAGCTCTCCCAAAGTCAGTGGCTGTCCCTTCATGGACTTTGAGGGCTTTTGGCTGGGGGCCTAAAGAAGGCCTGAAGGGCAAAACTCAAACAGAATAGGTACTGAAGAGAACTGGGAGAGCAGAAGGCCAGCTGTTGATCCCTCAAGTCTCTGGAGGTCTGCAAAAGGAGGGAGCATCCTTCCGAGCAGTGACACAGTGTTAGACTGTCAATGGGAAAAATATCTGTTACAGAGCTCTGATGAGCACAAGAAAACTCAGGTGATGCTATCCATTCCATTTCTACCACAATTCAGTGTCTTGGCTTCACTTCTACTCCACAACCTGGAAAAATACAGCCACTGTTTGCAGCTTCACTACACAATTTGCAAAGTCAAAAGAATATATGGGAGTTGAACTGGTATTCCGTGCATTTAGCATCAAAGGACACATAGGAAAACCAAGTATTTAAAGACAATAACTGAAATCATTGTCACAGCATTTCAGTAACTTGTAATGATTGAGACAGTCTGGCTAAATATGCAAGTTTGGCAGTCCTGCTTTGCCCGGGTTGACTCCTCTAACGTTAGTTATCTCCCTATGAGGAGGCTGATGAGGCTCCATGGTCGCTGTCCGAGATTTAGTCAATAGTCAGTGGAATTTCAAGTGCAATTTAATTGACTGAACATGGACATTTCCTTCAGAGTGGGATAAACTGCACCATGAACATCATTGATTGTCTGCCTTCCTGACATATATGCAATCAAGCTTAATGCTCTTACCATACAAACTATTTCAGTGTCTCATTCTCTTTGTCACTGGATTTTTCATCACAACAAAGCTGAAGCCTCTGACTTCTTATCCAGTGATATGACACAGAGCTATAAAATCATGCGTACCCTTGACACAACATGTAAGAGATGATTGCCCCCAGTCTTTTCTAGTACAAGAACCTCAAATTAGCATCAAATTATATGAAGGAATTAGGTTCAAGCAAACATGCAGGTGTTTGCTTGAACACATAGTTCTTCACGCACCATGCAAGACCTGTAATTAAGTTATGAAGCCTCTCACTGGAGGATGTTGTGACCACTGGAAGCTTCGGCAGGTTCAAAATGCACTTCGACAAATACATGGATAAAAAGTCCTTGAGGGTTATTAAATTCCACTAGACCCTCTCTGGGTTAGGAAGTTCTGGAAATCGAAGTTGCTGGAGGCTGAGAATATTGAAGGAAGTATTACTGTGTGTTTGGCCTATTATAATTTTCATTAGTTCATTTGCTATCGGTAACTCTCAGAGGCTGGGTGCCATCTTACCTGTCCTGAATCTGTCTTGTCTTAATGGTACATTGATCCAATTCAATCTACTTTTCCTTGTAGATGATGTTTTACTGGAGTCTAAGGTCTTTCTTGCCATGCTGTTCTATTCCACACCTTTCTTGACGAGCGGGCTCCAGGCTGGACCTCATCCTCTATGGGTACTAAGCTGACACCATAAGTAACAGGTTTGCCCCAGCTTTTTTTTTTTAGAATCTGTGCTGTCATTTCTACATCCCCAGCTGCTGTTTCCTTCGGGTACAAATATCTCTTGTGAACAGGCTCAGGCTGGTGTAAATCTATGGTATGCAAATCAATGGGATGTAAGAACATCTGCTCTGCCAGCATGCTAATGGGGCAGGAAAGGGAGGAATTTGAAGTCCTGTGAACTTCCCAGGTAAATGCATCCCTATGAAGATGTGGCTATCCACCTCTAGTGGTCCTCACCATATACTACCCCATCCCTGGTAAATGTGGGTGGCATACTGAATGGCTGGACAGAAATGTTGGCTATGTGGTTAAAGGACCAACGGATGGTTATAGTACATCTGCATTTAATTCTTGTTGCTGCTGGAGACTCGATGTATGATCTCCCTTTCCTGATGATAGAATTTATCTGATACATGTACCTCCATACTTGACTTGCCTGTTGGGCTCGTCAGAGACCCTGGGTGCTGAGGAGCTCTCTGTACTGCTGTTAGTCTTGTCTCTGATTTGTTTCTGATGTTTTATTCAGCAAGGTCCGAAGCCTGGAGCTCTTGACACTTCATGAGGTGTAGATCTAGACGCAGACTCGAACTTTTAGGCTTGGGGCCATTTTCTAGTTATGAGACAGATGTTATTTGCATATACTTTCTTGCTTCGACACGATAGGATCCTCTGAATTAGCATAGGTCTAATGAAGAACATTCATTTCAGGACACTTTCTAATAATTCCCGGCTACATTTTACAGCAGACATTATGTTCTAACAAATACCCTCTATAGAAGCGTTGCCTTCCGGTGTTTCTTAAATCCTTTAGTGGGTGGAATATGATTATAAGGAAAAAATATGTAAAATATGCAAAGGTTAAAGCAGACAGTTGTTTTGAGGTATTTTCAGATCTGAACATCTTGATCTTTGTGATAATTTGTATTCAGACATGCTATGTTTGCTAAAGAAAAGCTTAAAATAAAAGTTAGTAAAATACTTTCCTTTAGGGACTAACTGGTTGGCTGTGAAGTGCCAGACTGCTCTTTAACTTTTCTCAGCATTTACAGGCTTATCACTTGCTGGATTGCACTTAAATGTCACATTCTCAGTAGAATTTCATAGCAGGGTGCCTGGACTTCAACGGTGCCAGACAGTTGCTCTGTCGTAGGTGTCTAGTGCAATTTTGGATGTGCCTATCTATCATGCTATCACACTTAGCTTCTAGCCACACATCCAGAAAGGCACAGATCTTACGTAGCCAGGCATATTTGAATGTCTCAGATACCCTGGGCATCTCAGATGGCTCCAGGCATCTAAGTTTATGTAAGTGAAACAAGCCCTGGCACTCTCTCATGAGAATTCAACTGGCTAATGATTGCTTTAGAAGCATTCCACTGAAATACAGAAATAAAGAAGGCAATTAAAATATAATTCATGTTCTTCACTGACCAGGGGTTTTCCTACACTTTTTGATTGTAGTCTGCAGGACCCTGTCAACATCAGTTTTCAGAGCTGACGGCCTATGGAAGGGAATCATACCAACTCCTTCACTCAAAGGCTGTCTGGTGCTCATTGGAAATGCAGGATATGCCTTGGGCTCGTCTGTCCCTCCCACTTTGTAATTTTATACCTGCAGTTAGAAATAAGATTGTTTTCTCAGGTATAAACCAAAATCCTGCAGCACAATTCTACTAGAAGGCAAAAAATTCATCGACCAATTCTCTGACCTCCAAACAATACTCTTAATCATGTCTGGTGGAGATCACATCCTGTCTTCTTTTGTGTTTTCACTGATGATTTCTACTGTGATCTTTCATGATTAGCCACCTCCCACATTTTAGTTAAATACACTGGTTTCCTCCTCTCCCCAAAACATTGACTGTGCTCCCTCCCCCTCAAGGAAATGAATATTTGATGTTGGTGGGGGAATTGTTTCAGACTGAGGAAACTGTGGGCCGTCCAGATATTGGCAGACTACACGAGAGCTGCCGAAAGGGGTTTTTGGGGCTCATTCTCTGTAACCACCCCCTGCAGCCACTGTCCCATGAAAGCAGAGCTGCCAATTGTACAGCTGAAATTGTTGTGCAGTGGTGCAATGTGGAGGATAAAGCATCCAGCTCAGGAAATCTGGGGTCTTCTTCCCTTCAACGTCACAGAGCAAGTTCCCTGCCTCAGTTTCCCCTTTTCTGACAGAAGAATGCAGCACTGGGGTGGGTTGTTTCCAAGCTGACAGTTTAAAGAAGACAGAAGTAATTTCATGAATTACCTGTGGATTTGCTGCAGGGGACTGGTTTCTCTCACCCACTTGCAGGGCCAAAGCAGCAGCACAGAGGTTTCTCTTGTGTGGACTCTCCAAGGTCTAATAAGGGTTGTGTTTACAGCCGTTGTAGGTGGAGATGGGTCTCCATCTTCTGCCATCTGCATCTTTCTGTGAAATGTGAAATACTCAGAGCCTGCAGCCTGATCTTCTTCGAAATATCCCAAAAGTATGGAGCAAGGGACAGACACAGGACATGGCTCCACAAGTCTTAACACTCTCTGAAACAAGCCTGAGACATGGCACCAAGCGTGTGCTCCAGAAGACATATTGCCTCATAAGGCTGGGAGACAGTAAAGATGCCTCCCTCAGTAATGTGCAACACTATAATAAATCCCAGCGGTGTTATTCCAGGCCAACAGGCGGAAAAATAAGACCATACTGAGAAATGAAACACTAATTTAATTATTATAATGCATTGTTTCCATTGCTGAAGGATTACAGGTCCCCTTATGGCACTGGGCACAGCGTGCTTGGGACTGAAAGAAAAAACAGCTGCACAGGTCCATTGGCCTGTCTTGAGGAACCAAAGTGTTTGCATGGCCAAAATGTTTTAGCATCTCCAGAGGTGGCTAGAAACACAGGAGAATAACGTTTGAAAAATAGAAATGACTTGAAAGAAGGAACTGAGAGTCAACTTCAGAATCTAAGGAGAGTCTTTGGACCACAGATGGGGCAAGAAATAAAAGGTGGCTTTCTGCTGTAGACTGCCCTTACCTGGGCCTCCATGAAGGTCATTTCTTAACCAGAATCTGGTCCCTTCTGAACTTTGGTCTCACCAAGGTTGTTGCTGTGCAGAGAAACACCTAAAAATGTTTATTAATCCCTGATCCTGCACCGGTGGCTATATCTAGACTGCTAAATCAAAACAGGCACCAATTGCCTGTCCTCGGACTGGTTTCTAGATGTGTCCACACTAGGCACTTGGCCCTGGCTCTTCTCCATGATGTGTCTTATGTTCCCATGGTCCTGAGACAGGTTTGCTATCTGTGTTGTCATTATTATCTCCATATCTGTATTATCTTGTTTTCAGGTCAAGGTCACAACAATAAGGCTTCAGCAGAGCCTGCTAGAGTTGTGCTTCACAGCAGGAACCTGACAGCTGATGTTTTATACCTGGAGATGTGGTATGAGGTTATACTGATGGGTGTGAAGCTTGCAAGCAGCAGTCCACCCCTTGAGCTTATTCCTTGTTCCTCTTTCATTTTACAGCACCTGCAGAGCCAGGAGAGCAGCTATGGGAATGCTCCTTGGAGTCTGTCCATTTGATGTCAAACAACAGAAAACCGTTTAGGAGAGGGATAGAAGTGTGATAGACCTTACTCATACTCCTTCAGCCACCTCTTCAGCCTGGAAACGAGTCCAAGGTTGCTTAATTGTTCCTGCTATGTCACACTTTTTTATAATCTTTGTCATCCTTGTCTGCACCTTTCTTCAGCTATAGAGCAAAGCTCTCTCTTTCATGTTTTTTTACAAGTAAGTAAACACAAGGCATGAAAGACATGTTTACAGAGAAATCCTTGATGTATTATTCATTTGACTTTTTAATAGGAGTGTTTCTGTAGCCCTGATGTCCTGAGGATATAAGTAACACAAGATTTGTAGAGAGAGGTAATGTGTTTATTAGAGCAAAGGATAGATTTAGGGAGGAAAAAAATTACCAAGTTTTGGACATAAAAGCCCAGCTTAAAAGTCTTTTGGAGAAAGGTTTTTGTAAGTCGAAGCTTATCTATGTTCTAGCTGCTATCTGGAGTCATACAAGATTTGGCATCTTTCCCCAATATTGTTTTTTCTTTTTTTAAGAGAGAAAAGAACACGACATAGAAGCTCATTGCAAAGGTTAAGAGATGTGCAATGCTGTTGACCACCAAGCTAATTAAACTAATACAGGCTTGTCAATACAAATTGCTGGGAAGATGCACCTCTTTCATTGACAGGCTGATATATTTTGATTTGCCTTTAGACTGCTTTCATGGACGTACTCTACAACAGAAGATTAGCTGCATCAAAATCAGAACGTCCATTTGAAAATTTATACAAATTTTACCCTGTTGATTCCACTTCACACCTTCAACAGGATCATGGTGGTGTCGTCATGCTGGCAAACTTTAGGCCTGTGGATCTGAATTATAAATGTTTCATAAGTTAACAATTCTTGCTGGTTTTGCTACCCTCCCCCACAGCTGACCAGTAGCTTTCACTACACGTTGCTATAATAGTTTAAAGCAGTGCAGAGGACAGATTTCGCAGAATCAGGACCAATCTTGCCCTTCATTCTGCCAGCTCTGCTCCAGGGATGGAAATATCTGGTGAAAACAGAGCAACAGGCAGGAAGAGATGGCAAGATCTGAAACTCAGCACATCACACAGCTTGATGCTTTGTGCTGCTTCCAGGGCTGCTGCAGCAAATAAATCCCGGTGGCTGCAACCCTCTTGGTTTCTATGAGTTTCTGAATCATCCTGAGATATTAAATTAAACAAAACAAAGCAGGGAGGCAGGAACTGAAGAGGAAACCAAAGTATTAGGGAAATGCTTTCAACCAAAGCTTAGTTTGTTGCTTGAACAGTAAAAATATAACCAGACTGGATGCAATGGACAAGTCCCACTGAGCAAAGACCCATGGGAAGGGAAAGCTGCTGTTCTAATGCAGTCTGGGAAACCTGTATTTAAAGTGTGGACCATCTAGAGGTCATCTTCTCTATGGCTGCAGGGGGTACCAGGTGGGCTCCAATGGTTTTGAGGAGGATGTTAACAAGGATTAGGGTGTAGGGAACATGGCCATGGCAAAGGATGGAAACCATTAAGTATATTTAGAATCATAGAATCATAGAATCATAGAATGTTAGGGGTTGGAAGGGACCTCTGGAGGTTATCTAGTCCATCCCCCTGCCAGAGCAGGTCCACATACAGCAGGTTGCACAGGATGGCGTCCCGGCAGGTTTGGAATATTTCCAGAGTCACAGACTCCACCACCTCTCTGGGCAGCCTCTTCCAGTGCTCTGCCATCCTCCAAGTAAACAAGTTCCTCCTCATGGATAGATGGAACTTCCTATGGTCAAGTTTGTGCCTGTTACCTCTTGTCCTATCACTGGGCACCACTGAAAAAAGACTGGCCCCCTCCTCCTGGCACCCTCCCTTTAAGTATTTATAAGCATTTATGAGGTCCCCCCTCCGTCTTCTCTTCTCCAAACTAAAAAGACCCAATTCCCTCAGCCTTTCCTCTTAAGAAAGATGCTCTAGCCCCCTCATCGTCTTTGTGGCCCTTTGCTGTACCCTCTGCAGCGGAGGAGATTTAGATTTAGATCAAGAGGTGTAAGCAGCAGAGCAGGACAGGCCAACAGCTTTCAAATAAGCCAAGAGTGGCAAAGAGAGAGGTGTATCTCTTCTCTGTGTCTGCTGAGGACAAGACATCTTGTCCTAAAATTGCAGGAAGGGCTGGTTGCATTAGACATTTGGGTGTATTTTCTAATCCTTCTCTAAATCATTGCTTTTTAAGAAAGATATCTCCAGTGGCTTTCTGTGTTGACCTTGTCTTTGGCTGCATAGAGTGTCCCAAGAAGATCAGATTGGTTCAGTTTGGTTCATGACTGTGCTTTGCTGATAGCTTTGACTGATGGTTCAAACTGATGGCTTGCTTCCATTTTGTGCTGACCCTAACTGAGGTCTTCGGGTTGTACTTCAACTGAAATGATCCTACTAACATAATAATATAAAAAAAAAAAAAGATCCTTTGGTGAGAATATTTACAGGGAGATATCTGTAGAGTTTGTGACTGAGAAATCATATTCAACTTTCCATCTTGTATTATTATAGACATTGAAAAAAATTTTTAATGCTAGGACTAGTGGTGCATTGGAAAAACTTTCATGGGAAAGGGACAGGAACTCTAATATTTCTTTCTCTTTTTGAAATAACTTAGACAAACATTTACTGAGAAGGTCTTGGGTAGGGATGATCATGCCTTGTGATAAAAGGATGGAGAGCGTAATCTATTAGGCTCCTGCCAACTCTGTCGCTTGTAAAGGTGCCACCGCTTTCCAGCCTTCTGGATATTCTACTTTTAATAAGGATCAGCTGCCTTTTGGGAGTGCTAAAATGAAACTAAAGATCCGTGTATATTTTGGGTTGTGTTCTTGAGTAGCGATTTCCTGTGTCTGCTGTGCAATGAATGCATCTGAACTGAAATCAGGTGGAAGGGCTGCAGCTGGCCAGACCCAGCTACCCCATCTCTTTGGCTCAGCCTGGACACTCTTCCTGGGAGCGAGCTCCTGAGGAGCATCAAGACTTGGCTTCACAACTGCCAGACAGATGTAGCGCAAGATTGTCAGAAGACTTTTAAAGTTTGTCCACCAATTAAACCTGACCTGCAGTTCTGGATGTGCTCAGGTCTCATTCAAGGTCTTCTTTCCACTTTGTTTTTGAAAGTAGTGTCAGCTGGTCTATGTGGGTTGAGGTGATGATATTGATGGGGACCACAGGTGGAGTTTGATGGGTAATTGAGGGTAAAGTAAAAGAAAATATGAGCCAGCAATGTGCACTTGCAGCTCAAAAGGCCAACCATATCCTGGCCTGCATCAAGAAAAGCCTGGCCAGCAAGTCGAGGGAGGTGATTCTCCCCCTCTGCTCTGGTGAGACCCCATCTGGAGTACTGTGTCCAGCTTCGGAGTCCTCTGCACAAGAAGGACGTGGACCTGTTGCAGCAGGTCCAGAGGAGGCCACGAAGGTGATCAGAGGGCTGGAGAACCTCTCCTAAAAAAACAGGCTGAGAGAGCAGGGATTGTTCAGCCTGGAAAAGAGAAGGCTCTGGGGAGACCCAGGGAGACCTTATAGCAGCCTTCCAGTACCTGAAAGGGGCCTACAGGAAAGCTGGAGAGGGACTTTTTACAAGGCCATGTAGTGATAGGATGAGAAGTAACCATTTTAAACTGGAAGAGGGGAGATTTAGATTAGATCTCAGGAAGAAATTTTTTACCATGAGGGTAGTGAGCCCCTGGCACAGGTTGCCCAGAGAAGTTGTGCATGCCACGTCCCTGGAAGTGTTCAAAGCCAGGTTGATGGGGCTTTCAGCAACCTGGTCTGGTGGGAAGTGTCCTTGCCCATGGCAGCAGGGTTGGAACTGGATGATATTTTAAGTTTCCTTGCAACCTAAATCATTCTATGATTCTGTGATAGAGACATTATGACACCCATAAAGCCAACACAACATGAGTGCTAGAAGGGACTTAGCAGGTACACAGCAAAGGTTTGTGTGATACCTGTCCTCCCTGAGTTACCTTTATGTGATGCTGTCCACACAGTGGGCATATCTCAGCTACATAAGAAAAGCTTTAAATGATACAGGGATGTAACTGAAGGAAGGTGACAGTGGTCATTTTGGGGATTGCTAATGTACAACATAACGACATGGTGCTCAGAGTGAGCTGAGCTCTGGATATCTGCTGGCAGCTTGGACTGCCATGGGCTGCATTAGGGACTGATGGAATCGCCATCCCTGGAGGTATTTAAAAGACAGGCAGATGCGGTGCTGAGGGACATGGTTTAGTGGTGTTAGGTTTATGGTTGGACTCAATGATCTTAAAGGTCTTTTCCACCCTAGGTGATTCTATGATTCTATGATAAAGCAGATCTAGGCTTATGCAAAAGCCATGTAGATATGGCTCCCACATCCTGCAGGATGTGGGGCCAACAAGTCCATAAAATTGATCTTGTGGGCAAACAGCCATGAATGGTTGCAGCAAATGCAAGTCATTCATTTTAATTTATTGGGTTTTTTTCATGCCTCAGGTGATAAGATTAGGTCAATGTTGCTTATATTTCCTGTTGTACAAAATGCAATCAAGTTGAAAACCAACCTCAAATCAATCACTTTGTGAGAAGGCTTTGAGGAATGTGTTTTCTGTGACAGAGTCAAGGGTTACAGATGCTACAAAGGAAGAAGGAAGCCTGACTTTCAAAAAAGAAGAGGAGCTTTTATAACAGCCTCCGGTTACACCATATGAAGTTAAAAAAGAAAAAGAAGAAGAAGAAAAAAAAAAAAAAAGCAGCATTCCCAGCTGAAAAGCCTGGGAATAAATGAAACTAAAATAAACCTCTGCAGCTTCATGCACAGAGGAAGGTTATTCTTCTCTCAGTTGCTCTACTTGCATGCTGATGTAACTCCAAATAATTCATTTGGGTTACTTCTGTTTGTACCAGCTTTAGGGAGGAGAGATTCAGCCCTAAGCACTGTGTTACTGATTGACTCATCTTTTCCATTACAGAGAGAAAAACAGTGAATAGAGTTTTTTAAGCTGAACCTGGATCTCAAACTGCAAAATTTATATATTTATATATATACACAGAAGCACACATATATGTATGTGTATGTTTATATATGTATTTGCATATTCTTTTGAACTTCACTAGAACACCTTAAACCCTGGGTTTTTTTGACAGGCTCCTGAAATGCGCTACTTAAAAAAGAATTTATGTTTGACACAGATCTCAAATGTAAAATTTTTGAAGATTGTTTGGCAGCATGAGATGCCAAAACAAAACTGATGATGCAATCTCTAAAATTACCTGGACAATGGCACATTCTGGTAACCTATTACTCATGTAGGTTTTTGAGTAGGCATGAATATTCTTTGTATTTTTCTTATGCAATAATTCAAGTGAAGGCTGTTTTCCAGCATATTTATACATAAATTTGACGATCAATTTAGACTTCAGCTGTTTGGTCTTATAAATCAGGCCTGGAGCCCATGAACAGCCCACAGTCTTTCAGAAGGAAGAAAGATGTTTCTATGAATGAATGTAGCCAATATTTATGTGTCCATGAGCTTACTGGAATAAAATTGTTCAAGTGGTTTCAGGACAGAGCTATTAATTAAATAAGAAGTAATATGGGGTAGTGGCTAGTACATTACTTGCTGTCTTTCAGTGTTCTGGCATTCTTGGAGTATCACTTTATCTCTCCTTCCTTTCCTTTTTTGACTCATGGGGAAAAAGTGGTGCCTTGTTATATATTCTTCCTTTGTAAAAAACTATCCACACTGAAGGCAATTATAACCCTAAAATACTGAAGGGCATTTGCTGTGATTTGCGTCTACTGGCTCCAATGATAGGAAGAGGACTGGCAATAATGGGTGTCAACTGCAACAAGGGGGAATTAGGGCGGACAGTGGCAATAATGCTTCATCAACTGGGACTGAGAAGCTCTGAACAAGTTGCTGCAGACGCGTTGCAGAGGCTCCATTGCTTGAGGTTTTAAGAAAACTTCAGGTAAACTTGCACGTGTACAAAAACTCATGTGAGATTTTGATGAACTAAACAAACTTACATAGAGAAAAATGGGAGGAAAACCTACACAACAGCAACCAGGAGGGAGGAGTGAAAGAACTCTGCAGACACCAAGGTCAGTGAAGAAGGATAGGGAGGAGAGATTTCCCCGCCGCCTGTGGTGAAGACCGTCATGACTGTCACCCTGCAGCCCATGGAGGTCCACAGTGGAGTAGATATCCACCTGCAGCCCATGAAGGACCCCATGCTGGAGCAGGTAGGTGCCCGAAGGAGGCTGTGACCCTGTGAGAAGACCATGTTGGAGCAGGCTCCTGGCAGGACCTGTGGCCCCATGGTGGACCCATCCTGGAGCAGTCTGCTCCTGAAGGACTGCACCCTGTGGAAGGGACCCAAGCTGGAGCAGTTAATGAACTGCAGCCTCTGGGAAGGACCAATGTGAGAGAAGTTCATGGAGAACTGTCTTCTGTGTGAGGGATCCCATGCTGAAGCAGAGGAAGAGTGTGAGGAGTCCTCCCCCTGTGGAAGAAGAAGTGGCAGAGATAACATGTGATGAACTGACCACAACATCCGTTCCCTGTCCCCCTGTGCTGCTGGGTGGGAGGAGGAAGATAAATCAGGAGTAAATTTGAAGAAGGGAGGGATGGGGGGAAGGTGTTTTAAGATTTTGTTTTTACTTCTCCTCACCTTGCTGTGATTGGATAGGTAATAAATTAAATTAATTTTCCCCAAGTCAAGTCTGTTTTTCCTGTGACAGTAACCAGTGAGTGATCTCCCCCTGTCCTTATCTTGACTCTCGAGCCTTTCATTATATTTTCTCTTCCCTGTCCAACTGAAGAGGGAAGCGATAGAGCGGCTTTGGTGGGCACTGCACATCCAGCCAGGGTCAACCCCTGACACCACCCTGGGACAGATGTTGGAGAAGGTCATCTCTTGAGACCTTATTTTACTGTGATTCTATGATTTCTCTGAACACAAAATTACACCACCTATGAGTCTAGCTTTATATTTTTCTGTAAATATTTTTATACTGCACAAATAAGACCAATTACTGTAGGTGAGAAACACAGTGCATTTCAGTGGGCTATGTAAGGTTCCAACCCACGTTGCATTTAATGGAAATTATACATCTGAGTCACAGATAGAAAAATAGCATAGAAAACAAAAGGTGTTAGAAGACTGTCTGTACATTTGGACGTTGGAGAAAAATGTCAATTATGGCTAGCTTAGCAAAAGTTTGCTGTTAGCCTGTGAGCAGTTGAATCCTGAGATCAAAATCCTAAGACTGGTTACAATATGTATTTGCAACAGTGCAATGGGAAGAGGGTGATGCATGAAAAATCTCTTTCAGTGTGTAAACTACTTATTTGCTTACTGAACTTTTATAAAGTTTCTCTCCTGACAATAAGAAAGACTTTCTCCTTTTTGATATTAATATCATGGGTGATTTACTGTTTCAGAAAAACGGGCACTAGACAGGAAGTAGCAACATTAAATAGACACGATCACTGGCACTGAGGTCATATTTAAATTGGCATTGAAATTGGCCATGAAATATCAAAGACATGTTTGCCTGAAGTCAAACTAATTTGTGCTGAACGCATCTGGAGAATCAGAGTTCAAACCCTGGAAATTCAAGACAAGAAGAAGGAAAGCCAAGCAGTCCTCTTGGGACAGGACTTCCAGAAATCCTTTGGAGCTGCTGATGGGTTTTGTGCCCAAGTGGGAAGAGCATTATAGGGACAGACTTCATGAAAAGCTGAATGTCATCCCCTGGGAGTGGGGCTTTATTAAGATTATTGTGCTGAATACCCAAAAATGAAGCTTCCCAAAACACGGGCAGCTTATCTGGTCTTGGGCAATGTGCTGGAGACAAATTTTTGTGAAGATTAACTCTACAGGCATTGAGGAGCTGGAAGATGCGTGAAGGAATGAAACTCTCTCCTCAGCTTTGCAAACTTTCTAGAGCCTTTCAGGCCTTGATTTATAGTCTGACAGGGCTGACAGGCAGCTTAAACGTTATTCCAGCACCAATTTAATGTACTTGTGTATTGTACATAGCAACAGAAGTCAGGTAATGAATCTCATTTCAGAAGCCACTAACAAGTCAATCAATACGCAAAGTGACTTCTACACATTTTTTCACCAATAATGGGAGCCACTATCCTGGAAGCAATATTCTTCTTAGACGAGGATGAACGCAGAGATGAAGCCACATCACATTTGCTGAAAACCACTGGGTATGTGTGAGACACCTCGCTTAGCTTCAGTTAGCTTGCCCCTAGATAAATGGAACAAAGAGATTTACCTTTGGCAAGCTATTGTATGGCAAGGTACCATGAACTAAAAAACCCAGAAATGCAGATAGTTTATTAGGAACAGATAATGTATGATCACATGCTGCTGCACAATAATTCTCGTGTGTGAAAGCACCTTAGTTGCACAATGCAAAATAATTGAAACTCAGACCCTGAAGAAAGTGGCGCCCTGGCAGACTGCTTGGGAGTGATTATTAAACATTTCATGGTAAAAGGAGTAAACTAAACAAATTAAAAGTAGTAATGCTCTGCTTGGAAGATGACCCCGGTTATAAATTCTAAATGAACTGCACTTTTAGGGAGAGAGGAGAGCCACTGCTTCATATTGTATCACTGAGTTAAACGTGCCGCAGAAAGGAAACAGAATGTTGCTCTTTTTCTGACAGCTACTGGCTGTAAAACACTTTATGCTTTTAATGTTTTTCAGCTAACTCAGGCAGAGGAAGTTAACTATGAAAGTGTGCAGCAGGAATGGAAGGAGTACTGCACTCCACATCAAGACAAGACGTGTGAAGGTGATGCGTTACAACAGTTATTATCAAAAGAAGCTGAAAACATAGAAGACTTTTTGACCGATTTAAGATCGAAGAGAAATTCTTGCTTTGTGGGAGGTTAGATCCCTTGATAGGAGATCAGAGTGTGATGGTAATCAGGAACTAAAAACTCAGAAAGAGAATATATTGGCAGATTATGAATTAATCCTTCACAATGTGTTTGGGATGCATTAAGGAAAAACTGAGAGACAATTCCTTCAGAGCACAGCCAGAATTGTGACACCTGAACATGACATCATGAAGACCCATGTGCAGCTGAGGATGTAGTAAAGGATTTCCAGTGCCATCAACACTAGTAGAAACTGGTGTTTCCATCCCTGCCTGCAATTTGGGGTTGTTTATGAGGCCAAGTACTACCTAGAATCATCCCATGTAAGCGTACCACAGAGTTTATGTGGATGGCTGTTTAGTGTCAGAAGTATAGCACATGCCTACATAAATACTATCAAACAGTAATATTAGATTAGGTGAACACCTGTGAAAAATAAAAGGGTTGGTAAATGACCTCATTATCAATGCCAGATCCAAATGTCCCTACGGACATGATCTAACAACTGAAATAACAATCTGGAGTGTTACCCTGCAGTGGTATCTAACCAACATGGGATGTAAGCCTTCACAAAACTTTTCCAAAATTGAACAGATTCATTATAGAGTCCCAATATTACCTGTCCAAAAGTCATACAGATAATTATGGTGCCCATAAATACCTCCAAGAAGGTTCATGAAAACAAGAGCTCAAGTTAAACCAGCAGTAGGTCAGAGCAAGACTTGTTCTTCGTAGACGTTCTGTAGTTGTGGCTTTATATTCCATACCTCTTCATCGATTTTTCTTCCACAACTTTAACTGATTGCTTTTTGCATATCAGCAATCTTTCCATCTTTCCACACCCCATACGGAAATCTACGTGCATTAGCCCCTTGCAATACAAGTATTTACCAACATCACCACCACCAACAGTGTAATTATTGCACAGGAGATCTGAAAGGCCAGTGACTCCAAAATGTCACTGAACTCTTTAAGCAAACTTTGATAGTTAATGAATATTTTTTGTCATTTAAAGTTCTGCTTTCTGTTAGCCCTGACTTTTGTTACTGTTATCACTCTACTATTGTTATTATGGACATATAGGTCTGAGAAAGGAATATGTGCAGAATTGTGTTTCTAAGAGGTTTTGTCATGGGCTTGGTGGACCCAAGAGTGCAGCTGTAACCAGGACCTGAAGTGGCTGGGCCTTTGCTAGGTTACTTAGCTCTGAGAAACTACTGAACAGATGTCTCCTGAAGACCTCTCAGAGCTGTCTTGTCTCTGGCTCCTTCTCATTGCCGCAGAAAAGTCATATCTCTATTGCAAAATAACCTGATTTCCAAAGCTGTGACCTTTTGCCAAAGCACCCCAGGCTAACTCTGTGGTTCTCCGAAGCACCTCCTCGTTGCACAGCTGCACGGTGCAGCAGCAAGGAGTGGGGCACTGCACCACACTGTATGAAACCACAATAAACCCCAGCCCTCCCTCCACCCAAGAAAGTGGGATACCATGCCAGTGATGTTGGGTGCTGCTCCCTCATTCTCCAAGAACCAAGCTCAGTTGCAGGAGGGCTTTCATGTCCCAGCTGCTTTCCTGCCTCACCAGCAGCAGGGATTTTTCTTCCACCACTTTATCTGGTTGCTTTTTGCATACTAGCAACCTTTCAATATTCACCACTTCTCATGTGGAGAACTACATGCATTAGCCCCCTGTAACAGCAGTATTTGCCAACATCACCATCATCAAGAAAAGGAGCTCAAGTTGACTAAAAATGTGCACAAAGCTGGGGCAGTCATTAAGTCATTAAGTTCTGGGCTAGGTTGCCAAAATTAATAAAATAGAAATAAGGGAGGGGAGTGAGAGACGATTTCAGAGGAGACAGGCATTGAGGGGCATTCTCTGGAAAGCAACAAAGCAACCTGGAGAAGGTTGCTTTAAGTCAGGCTGAAATGTTTTGTTCCTCCCCAGGTTCAGTGGTTTGTTTTATTTCCCCTGTATTTAACGCCCTGCATGTTAGTGTTCACAGCTAGCTCCACTTTTCGAAGAAACAGGCTGCTTGAAATGCCAATGTTTCATTTTGGAAAAGCAGAAATATGGTGTCTTAACACGTTTATTCCTCTTTTTTGGGGGGTGAGTTTCTTTGTTGAATTCTGCTCACGTTGCTGAGTACTTCTGGCCATTCCAATTTTTCATTCTTTTTCCTTTCACTCTGCCAGTCATCAGCCAGAGCCCATCTCTCTGTTTTCTGCTAACCCAGCACACCAGCCTCGGTCACCACTTCTCATCCTTTTCAGCATTAGGCTGAACCAGCACCACCTGGCACCATGGCTGCAAAGGTCTGAAGGGGCCTGAGAGAGGGTTGAATCAGTGTCCCTCCTGTGATGGCGACCTCTCATTTCTACTCTGCAAGACTCCCTTGAGAGGATGATTCCCAGAGCCAAATGAAATATCTGATATCTGTGCAAGGCACATGCAAGAGCTGATTGCATGATACGGCCACAGAAGAATTGGGCATGACAGCTTCAGTCCTTGCAAGCAATAAATGATCTGGGCTTCTTGGTTGGCTGCTTTGCTTCTCTCCATAGAAGAGTTTGAGATGGGATGCTGCACTGCGGTCCAGCATCAGCTGCAGGACAGGAAGGCATCCTTCCCCTCTTCCCATATGTTGTTTGTTGTTACAGGGCAGTACCTCTCCTGGCCAACTGGAGCAATGGATTTGGATCTCCTCAGGTCTGAAGAAAGTTTGCAATCACAGACTTTTCCACAGGGCTGAAATCCTCTGACCAGGCCTCCATGAGGGTGGTTCTTCTTTAGCTTCCTCATAAACAACTATCATAATCTGTGATTTTCCTTCTAGGAAAAGCAAAAGATAGTGAATCACAAAGTGCATTGGTTATGAGAGCAGCTCTCTTTAACCTTTCACTCTGGGTGCCTCAGAACAGTTCTTTGATGCCTATTTCCTGTGGCAAGTAAAAAAAAAAAAAAGAAAAGGTACACATTTTTATTGTTTTTCTTTTACCCTGTTTTTGATGATTTGGTAGCACCTGTCAGACCCCAACAACCTTCCTTGTTATGCATTACCCTTCTCTGGGGCAAATGGGTGGGGTGGAAGGTGGGAACCAACAAACAGAGCTCAACTGTGGGTTCACTGGGACTTGGGGCAGCTGTGCCTGGGAAAACTGCAGACCTCCAGGCCCCAGGGGTAGCTGGAACTGGTTGCTCAGGAGGTTTCTGCTCTAGTTCATTTTCTTGGTGCCCAGGCATCTCTGAGGGTGAATGAGTCAGGGGAGGTAAGGGAAGAGTGAGAAACCCTCCAGCCTCTGCCTCCCCACGGAGCCCAGAGGAAGAAGATATTGTCTCTGTGGTTAGAAAACCAGACACGTGTCAAACGTTTGCATTCGAGTCCTCTGAAGAAAAAATTGTCACACGAGATCTATCATAGCTTGTGGCAAAGCTTTATCTGCTGCGCCCACCGAGGGTTGGTTTGAGGTGGAAGAGGTGGAAAAATGTGACACCCAAATGCAGTTATTTGCCTCTTGCAGAAGAACGCTTGCAAGCTTTTCTGTCTTGGGAGTTTCAGGGGTCTCCCCTTGATCGCAGCAGAGCCTGGGCTGAAAGACTGATGACCAGAGCAAAGCAACTCCCTGAAAATCAGACTTTCTGTTTGCATCTTTAAGAAAAAGAAGTGTTTGGTCTTTTTTTTTTTTTTCCATGGGTGAAATTCAGCTCCTTAATGAACCACTCTGTGATGGCTCTGTGCTGATAAATAACCACAGTCTGCATACAATCACTTTTCATGATGAGGAAGAGGCACACAACCATGCTCTCTCTGTAACTATTTCCCCACACAGACTAGAAGAGCATTCTTCCCACCATGGTCCCTAACCACCAGTTCTGCGTAGACCTGTTCAGTGTCCCAAATGCACCGTCTCCATGTTGGCTTACCACATAAAGACCACATAGTTGGTCTGTCTTGTGTCTCTTTCTTGGCTTAGACAGGCCATGCTCATGAGCCTGGGGACAGAGACAATGTCCTGACCTGCTTAACTGACTACTACAGGTATAGCTTTACATGTGTTCTTGGCTTTCTAGGGCTTCTTTTAGGTCATTCCCTGTACTTGATTCCCTTATTGGGATTCTACGTGACCCAGGACACAGAGGGAATGATAGTTCTTAACCTCAGAGTTTTCTTTAGACAGCAAATGGTGGTATCTGGTTGAGATGCCTGATGCACAGACAAGGTTTGCTGAGTGAAAACAAAATTAGGACTTTTAAAAAAAGTATTTCCAC
Source organism: Chionis minor (assembly GCA_013398295.1). Lineage (NCBI taxonomy): Eukaryota > Metazoa > Chordata > Aves > Charadriiformes > Chionidae > Chionis > Chionis minor. Next base: position 486,740 of record VZSF01009322.1, read on the forward strand.
CCAAACTTACTGTTGGGTCTCTGAAATAAAAACTGCAGGACGGAGCACACAGTGTTTGAAGTGGGCACGAGCCGTCATGTTTTGCCTCAGCAGACAGTTCCTTTACAGGAAGCAGCGCAATTCTTCTTCTGTAGCCGAACAGATCACAAAAACCTTCCCCACTGTCATCTCACTCACCCACATCAGTGAGCAAAGTTAAAGGACCCATTTTCTAAAGGCTTTTGGGGGCCTGAAAGTTCCACAGGGACCATTTTGCAAGTCCCTGTTACGTTTTCCCCTTTCTCGTGCAGCATGCTTGCACGTTGTGGAGCCAGTGGCAAATATACCTCAGATATGAGTATTTGTGATGTTGGGTGCTGGCACTGGCAGTGCAGGACACAGGAAAGCAGCAAATCCATTCTGGCCATTTGTGAGAGAAACATCAACTTTTTAGTGGCTGGACAGTTACTGACTCTCCAAAGTCACTGAATCACTTTGTGAGTTCTTTTATTTTCCTTTGGTGGAAATGACGCCAGCTGCCAAACCAAAACACTAGTTTCGTATCATCTTTCTACCAAACTGTGGTTGCCACAAGATCATGGTGTGTGTCCTGTTTTAAGGTAAAACAGGACCAATTTTGTTCAGTATCTTTGCTTTTAGCTAGGCCTCCTCTAACTATTGAAATTAACAGCATGTTGTGCAGAAACTGCTCTCAGAGTAATAAGACCTGTATTTATAATTTATGCCAAGGAATGGGATGCAGAGAGTCTTATTTAGACTTATTGCTGTCACAACCAGGGGCAGACAACTTTTTTATTTGCCCCACTGGAGGGTGGGAAGCGGAAAAGCGTAGAGGGTTCGCACCTACAGGGAGAAGTGCGCAGGACAGATAACCCCAAACTGACCCCCAGGATATTCTATCCCATCTGCCTCATGCTCAGTCTAAAAGCTGAGGCATCAAAGGGTCAGACCTCTTTCTTCAATGTCTGCAGACGAGACTGTCTGTTCATCTGCCCTTGATCCTGATCCCAAATCCAGACCCTGAATCCAGTTCCCATCTGTCACTGATTCCAGTCTGGGACTTTCACAGTGCCTGCTGGTGACATGATCGTCATCCTGGGAGTCTGATATGTTTTTGTATATATTTTATGATTTTCTTTTTATTTTATTATTATTATTTCATTAAAGTAGTTTAGTTCCTTCTAAACTCATAAGTCTCTCTCTCTATCCCTCGTCTCCTTGGAAAAAGAGAGGTGGGGGAGAGCATCTGTCATTCTGGCTGATTGGGCCAATCTGGCCCAAATCATGACACTGGGGCTGCAAGACTCAGCAGTGATGGCTGGAGGATATTAGTGCTCTTTCCTTTATTTTTCTTCTATCAGAGAACAATTGTTCTCTGGTAACAGCTGCTTAAATAGAAAAAGTTATATAAAATCAAACAATCACAACATCTTGGCCCATAGTATCAGACCTGTCAATTGCTTCCTACAGGTCAAGAACTTGTGTTTGCAGGGAAGGAAGCAGGTCACTGCAGAGATTTCCAGGCTCAACCCAGCCTGGATGTATGCAGTACACAGCATGGCTCAGCACAGCACTGCTGATGTAGGGCACAATGAGTGCTTCTCTGACCCAGCACCCCACATGCAACACAGACAGACCCTTTATGGGGCTTCTTGGGAAGTCTAGGATGCTAATTCTGGTTCTGTTTGAGATTTTCTTCTGAGCTTTACAGACAGGAATAACAGAAGTGCAAATATGAATATGAACCACCTTGAACTTCTGGTAACAGCCCAGAGCAACCTAAAACCTGTGATAGACGTCCTCTTAGTTTGACAAATAGGATCAGACACAGATAAAGGAATATTATACAATTTTAAGTGACTGATATTGTGGTCAGGATGTAGTAGGTTAACCATTATCAGGATAATGTAAGTGAAATCAGCATTTCTCTTCAAGACCATTCATAATAGAAGATAACGTAGTACTGGAATGTGCTTTGCTTACAGATATTCCTGATGTGGATCCAGCTCAGCTGATGGACCAGCCAGAGTTAGATGCTTACTGAAGTTAACAGAAGACTTAACAAGCATCCTGTAAAAGGCCACTGAAATAGCTTAGAGATGAGCAAGGGGAATTAATTTTTCCTCTGAATAAAAAACTTCTAGGGAAATTGTTAATTGTTAAATTTCCCTAAATTCTAGGGAAATTATGCAGCTGTCTGAAGAACTCATGTTGATTCAGGTGTGTAAGTTAAATGCATGTGTTGGATCTGTTGATAAGCTTAAATTATAAACAAGTATATGATCAGGCATGGGATCATAATTTCTGGTCATCAGTTAGAAGAAGGGTGTGTGTGCAAAAGAAACACAAAACCTGATCAAGTCACTGTCAAGCTGAAGAGACACACTTGGATGTTTGTGGAAATAAATTAACATATGTTATGTGTGAAGGGTGCAGTCATTCTTTAAAAGACCCAGTGACAAAAAACTAATCAAATGACAGTTATAATGACTTGAGCCCGAAGGGATCTGTTATAATAATTATACAACATGCAGAGGATTGTAATAGAGGGGCCTCACCTGCTAAAAGATGAAAGGATCATGATAAATGGAAACATTTGAATTCTAAAAGATGCTTGGAAGGCACAAAGAGATGAGCAGAGGAAAGCAGAGTCGGGAATCAATTTACCTTAAGTAGTTTTGGCCCCAGGGGCTCCATAGCTTCACCTGTCATTTGAGTTGAAAGTGGGTTCCTGGTGCAGCCTGTGAGCAGGAAAAGCAGCTCCAGCCTTAGACCAAAAGTACTTGCAGAGGGTGATCCAGGTCTGCAGTTGGGATGCCTGGTGGTCTGAGTCACCATCTCTGATTATCAGGGTAGAAGATTCCAGTGTCTTAGAACATTATTCAGTGAATGACGTGTCCTTTTAACCTTCACATAGACCATCTTTGTCTTGGCTAGGGTGGTACTTGCAATGTCTCTGAATGATATTCCTAAAGAAAAGGAGGCTCAAAGTTCACAATGGAGTGTGGAACTAATCTGAGCATTGGCATAAAGAAGTTTTTTTTCTTAACATAATGCTTATTTCTTAACTTAAGACAACCTTTTTGATTTTTCTCCACCTATTTAACTCAGTTGCATGAGCTCACTCTTGCAGCAAACAGATGTCATGGCAAGACAGCACAGGTAAATTCCTTGATGCACAGTAATGTTTTTTTATATAAATAGAAGCAAAAATAGATTTCATGAACTAAAGATACATGTGCTTCAGGCAAGGTCTGTGATAAGTTTGAAGTTGTTGTTCCCTTTGTATTACCATATCTTAAATTTCAATATGAACAAGCCTGTGGAATATGAATGATCACCATATAAATTGAGAATGTTGTAGGGAAAGCTGTGCCACAAATCTGATGTGCTGTATTTCACAAGTCAAATAATTCTACAATCAAAATCTGAAGTCACCAACTCTTTAGACTGAGAGAAATATAACATGTTCTTCCTAAGCATGTTCTAATTTTCTCAAATATGTTAGCTTTGTTTTTCTTCAATTTAACACTAATAGTATGTGTGGTTTGTTTTCCCTTAAACACTGATTTTCCCAGTAGCAGACAGAAACACTTTAGTCCAAAGTTTCTGATCCTTTAGTCTATCATCTTCATCTTAATCTGGGTGGATGATCCTCCCTAACATCTGGGACTCACAGAGTTATTCCTGGATTTCTAAGAAGAAATGAAATAGCTGTTAAACAACTAACAGATAATTGAAATAAGTCTGAGATGTAGACTTGAAGCTTCAGCAAGATGGGAAAGGACAAATTCATAACTGAACATCAGTGACACTGAAGCAAGAACCACGTGTTGGATCTGTGTTTTGATTAAGGTGTACATTCTCTTATCCTATTGTCCTCCATTGTAAATTTGTGATAATTTAGCCCACTCCTCTGAGTAATGCATCGGTTTTTTCCTCTGTAGCTCATAATTGTTGAACAACCCTTGTACTGAAAGGGTCTGACTTACTCTTAACTAGTACTATGTCAGAACTAGCCTGCAGTACATACGTGACAGTGGATAAGAGCCAGTGACTCAAAGCTTGCTCAGGGAGGGATTGATGTCAAGTCCTGCTTGAACTGGTTCTGGATTACCTATCTGACACTAAAAAAATTAGCTGAAAATACCATTAACGTCTCTGTCTGCATTTTGTCTCTGTGGTTTCCTTTAACTTTTCTTATTCTGAACACTATTAATTCTGTTAATTTCCAGCTGTTGCTTGTTGAGAAGCATGGACTATGGTCGAGAGACAAATGGTTATTCTCTCTTGGCCATGATACCTAGGTATTAAAGGATATTTCCACTAATGCTCTACACCAAGGCTTTATCACTACTTGACATATGGTGTAATTTATCCCCTTGACAAAAGGAACTGAAATCAGGATGATAATTTTATAGCCTAATCCTGTACCTCATGTTAATGTGTAAACAGTGACACATGAGAATTTTACTGAGTGACAGAAAATATACATCAGCATTGAGGGGATGTGTCTGTGTGCTGGAGGGAAGCTTTTTTTTGCGTCAGGGAAGATTGCTTCCTTCATGTAGAAATCTTGGTGGAATAAGATCAAACCACCTGGGCTGGAAAAACAAAAAAATGTTGTAATACAGAGAGCAAAATGAGATCATGCATATCTTTTTGGTACTCAGAGATGCAGGTGTTCAACTTTAGGGATCTTGAGCGCAAGTGCCAATCTATGAGTTGGATGGACACTCAGCATCCACTTATTGACCATGGAGATTTAGCACAGGCAGTCAGCAGAGCCTAAAGAGTGACTCGATGGTGACCTAGGCAATAAGATAACCTACAGAACTTGTGGCCTCTGTATTAGGATTCCTTCACACTTCTGGATCAGCAGCTGGAGTGAGGTGAGCTCTGCAGCGGAGCTGTGTCCCACACCCCTCTTACCTACAAAAGAAATCTCAGCTACATAAAACATGCATGGATCTTCACATCTCCACAGCCTGGGAGGAATTCAGTTCCAAATTCAAGCACCTAGATTTTAGTGTCTAGAGCTGAATCTCCCCTGAATTTTTATGATTGTGTGGTTATACAGGGCCTACAGCAAGGACCTTATCATGAATCAGCTTGACTCTGGAGTAAACACTTGCAAGAGTCTTGTTAGGATGATCATTTCTGGTGTAAATAATCTCAGTTCATATGCTGCAGAACTAATTGAACTAAATCAAGCATCCAAGAACCTTAGCATTAAGCCTAACTTAGAGTCGCCTGTAACTTGTAAGGAAGAATCTGGACAAAACCTAGAATTTCTGGTGTACATTTAACCCATTAAAAACCAAATGTAAACTCCGAATGGTACTTATCTGTCTGAAGCTTTGTGTAAATTTCTGCTTGGAGGAATGGGAAGACCTTTCTTCTTCTGCCTTGGTTCAGGTATGCTCTAAATTCTTGCCACCTGTTTGCCACAGATATATACCACCAACTTTCATATAAAAGTTACCTGAATGCTAGACACCACCATCTCTGCAGGGGAAAAAAAAAAGCATGGTGACTAAATTCCTTTGCCTTCTTTGTCTTGAACCTAGACAACACTGAGCCATCTGCATGCACGGGTAGGCTGACTGCTCCTGGAAAACAGTGTCAAATCCATTTAAGTCCTGGAGTCTTTAAAGCGACATAAAAGCAGATGAATTTCACCTGGTTTAATTTTTCCTGGGACTCCCAACACCTTTTGGGAGTCTGACATGAATAGGGCTGTTTGGCATGAAGGATGGGATCTGTCTGATCAAATTTAGGTCTTTATTTTGAGAGAAACAGGCACTTCCAGAACACATTCAACTCAGACTAATGTAAATGCATAAAACAGGTCAGATAAATCACATCTTAAAAATGACTACATTTTCCTTTAATCACAAGGGTGGAAATGGGGACTAACTACACAGGTGACAGTAAGTGGGATGAATCCTGCCCTCAACGTCTCTCAAAATGAAGCCATTCTAGCTGATGAGACACAACATCGATGTTCCAGACATAAGGGACCATATGCTGTGCTGGACTGTCTGAAAAATATGAGGCCTTCATGATTTATGAAATACAGAGAGCTACAGCATTACTGTCTTGTGTATATCTGTGTCTAGGTATTGAAATGTGTCCTCTGAACTCTTAGCGCTTTGCTTGTCTGCATGCTGTCTTGATTTTTTTTTCTAATGAATTTATTATTATTATTTTTTAAATTAAGAAGAAATTTCTCACTAGCTTTAAAAGGGAGGGAAGGCAGGCTGCAGAGCTGGATGGGCCTGAGGATTTCTCTGCAACCTGAATTCTCTCTGTAGGCAGGAGTGAGTCATTTGTCCTCCTGACTAGTGAGATCCATGGACAACTGTAGACATTTGCCTACAAACTACGGCTCTTCTGCAAGGTCCTTGATGGATGTGATAGACATCTTTTTTGCTCTCTCCCACATTCATACAAAGTTTCATGGTGAAGAAAAGTGCCCTCTGTATTCTTTTGTATAGCCTGTGCTAATACAACAATAAGAGAAAACATTGTTACACTACTATATAAATCTTTTCAGGGCATTCAGCTGATGTTATGTATGTTATTATCCTGTCTCCCCTCCTGAGAATGCGATATCCTGGGACTGGAAAAAGAGTGACAAAATGCTAAAATGTAGAATGGTTTCCTCTATGATAAACAATTACATACAGTAGGACTTTTTGGTCTGGAGGGCATCTGATACAAATAAAAGAGTGGCTTAGAGAGGGGGAACAGGGAACATCTCATATCTAGTTTTCCCAAGGGGAAAACCCAGGGGAGCATCAAATAGCATTACTGTCTGGTCAATTCAGGGACAGGGGGATGTGGAGGAGGGAAAGACAACATATTTCTTCTAGTAGTGTGAAGAGCATCTGTGAAACACTTTACCAAAAGACAAGGGGATGCTAACACCTACATGCTTTCAAAAAGTGATAGAACTCATTAGGGAAGAAACCTCTATTAAGGTCTTTACTTAAAAAATCATCCTGTTGGCTGCTGAAGGACCAGAGCCACAAGTTGTGAGGATGTTCTTAGCTCTTCTCTTCTCTATACATTTTCTATTGGCTATTGATGGAAACAGGACTTGATTAAGCAGACCTTTACTCTGATCTCATACAGCTTTATGCTACTTGATCACATATAGTCTGTACCCACAACAGCCACGTGCAGATGAGGTTTATGTGTTCTAAAGGAGCCCTCTGGAAGCAATGGTTTCCACCAAGTGCTTTACCCTGACCCGCAACAGTAGCTGGGTAAGCTCTTTCACATCAGATCACTGAATCTGATCTACATCGTGGAGACAGTATCAAAGTCCCAAATGATGTAAAACACCAAGGCACTTCAGGAAACATGATACTTTGTTTGGTCTGGGTAAGGCATTGATTAACAGAGTGCTTAAAAGTGTTATTAGCTTTAAGAACACAGGGCACGTAGTGGGAACGTTCCTGACACTTCACCAAATATTTAAGAATGAGCATGTTTGAAGAGCAAAGCCCTGATTTTCCTGCACCTTTTATATTCTCTTTGAGAATTGAAGGAAACACTTCTGTTCTGCTGGCATTGCCATCTACAAGACACCACCATGAGGTTAGGAGTCCAAATGTCCACAAGGTGCAAAAGATACCACCTGGTTGAAGGTTCCCCAAAGTAGGGTTTATCAGGACCCCCCATTCAGCAGCTCTGTCCATCTTTGTGGCTTTGGACTTTTTCACATAATGAAGTCAGTGCCACCTAGTGTTGCTCTCCTTCAGTGCAAAGGAGCTGGACCTTCATGGACATAGAAGGGGACAGGGATAATTTTCTCTTTGCTTAAGAAGAGCTGTGTTGGAGTTGCCCGCTTGGCTGTGACTGAGCCCAGGAGAACACCATTTTGTTTTGCTGAGGAAGGGTCTAACAACTGAAGATCTATGAAGCATGTCACAGCCATGGAACATCAGACATGGACAGCCTCATGGTTCTTGTGGCAACCTCATTGGTCTCATCTTCTGTCCTCTCCTGTGCCTGACACCAAGACTCATCCTGACCCACGTGTCTCCAATCTGATACACTGGATCCATATAGTCATGTCATGGGAGAGAGGTCAGGGCACAGCACTGCAGACAGGACTACAATGCATAATGCCGTGGGCATAAGAAACCACCTACGTTTTCCCTGCTCAGCTACTGTTACCGTGCTCCTTCCACTGCCACAAGAGCTTTAAACGTGATGCACTGCCCTTGTCGGTTGGACAAATTCAGCATTCGAGGTGAAATCACAGGTGAAGTTGACACTCAGCTGCTTTAGCAGAGGGTTGTCCTGCCCATGCTGTGGGAGCTGTCTGCTTTTGAAGGCAGAGAAGGAAGGGCAGGAGCCCAGCCCTGCTGAGTTGATTTGGTTTTCAGCATAAAAAACCCCATCCTGATAAAAAATGTAGATGTTTCTGGTTTGTGATTTCTTCCTTTCCACTTCCCAACCAGTTCTTTTGACAAACTGTTGAAATGTTTCCCACGTACAAGGAAAGCCTGGGGAGCAGAAATGTTTCTGACCAGGCAGATAGCTGAAGTGTTGAAGGTCTGAGGAATGAAAGTTTATGGTCCAGCAGGTCAGCTAACAGTGTCTCTCGCAGAGAAACAAACTAGAGGAGTTCAACTCCTTTAAGCTGTTTATTTCTGACAGAAATGTGGTTGAGAGCACATACTGCCTGTCAGAGTACAGATCTGCTGCCAGTCGTCCCCTGCTAATATCTGAACCCATCAGTAAGGTGGACTGAATCTTAACATGAGGAGAGCAGCCTCTAAGCTACTACCCATGAGCTTTGCAAGTGTTCATAGTTGGGTGCAGAGAAGGTACCCAACAGATAGCAAGAACTCAAGCCCTTTGGATTGTATGTTGTGATTACACCCCCAGAACAACACAGTCACTCTACACAGCCCACAGCTAAATAGCTGATGGACATGAGTACAGCTGAAATATTTCAGAACAAGGGCATTGTCGTGCCGGAAGAAAATGAAGGTACCATAGGGCGGGCAAGAGATGTTTGCCAAGTGAGGCTTATAGAAGATTGGACAGAAAGCTGGAGGGACTGTGGAGGAGGAGTGTGTGAGGCCAACGACACAAAACTGTAAGAAATCAGTTTTCATTAACCAGAATATCATCACTGAATGGCTCCTGATTGCTATTCTTTTATATGTCATGTTTGCCAAGTTATTCAGGAACAAATAAGAACCCATGGAATACTTTTTCTCATAATATTTTCTTTAGGTAGGGACAATTTAACACTGGTGTCCATCCTTGGTAAAACAACCTTCTTAAGTTCCTCCTTTCTTGATGTATGAGGTGATTGATATGTGGTGGTCTCAACATATGTACTCTTGGTGTGTTCGGTGTAGCTCACCCATAGTGTGAGGCTCTGGCAGACTGGCTCTGGCCAACTAGCTCTGCCACTCTGAAGGTTGCGACTGGCGGCTCATGAATTGGGGTCCTAATGTGTGAAAATCCTTTCTGCTGCAGCACTGACCAAGCCAACTGTGTCTGGCCACAAGAGAATATCTAGGGCAGAGATAAGGCCTGGCTGAGGCCAGAAAGGAGCAGAGAGAAGCCCATCATTTTAGCTCTGTCTTCAGCAAGTGAGACACAGTAGCCTTGCAAATGTGTGTAGCAGCCTGGTGAACGGCACACCAAAGGTTTAGCTGAAATCATGTAGGAATAAGGTTGGTAGCTTTCACCCCACTACTGTGGGCTTAACATCCCCAAGAGGTAGGGATGGTCAGTAGAGGAGCATCACAGGGGACAACCACAACTGGAACACAGTATTAGCTGGGGAAGTAATGCAAGAAGATGCTACAAAGGAGGAGGAGACAGACTGTGACAAGGAGGCTTCACATGCTCAGTGAAGAGGAACAGATACTATAAAATAATGATGTAAAACACTTCAGGGAGGTAATTAGCACCCCTTTGGCCACAGAGTGATCAAGTGACTATGCTTGTAAGTTAACTGTCCTGATCATCTGACAAAAATTAGATAGCCGTAGCCATGCCTTTCTTGTTGAAAACTGAGTAGTATAACCTTCTTCCTCTCAAACAAATTGCCATGGCTGTTGGGTCAAGCTGTTTAGTTGCTGCTGTAATGCTGTTGCTCCTGTTCCTGGACCATCTCCCTTCTGCTGTTCAACCGGAACGATCCAATGTTCTCCCCTGTCAAGCCCTGGCTAAGCAATATTAACACAGCATCTGCCAGGCTGTTTTGAATAGCCGCTAATATTTATGCTGCTTTAAGCTAAAAGAAAAGCCTTTTCAAGTGTTGCATACATTACCTGGAACAGTGGGGAAGGACGTTAATAATTCATTCATGCTCTCAGACTCTGGAGTGTACTAGATCTTTCAACTTATAACAATAGACATCACCCTGCAGGCTGTCATGTCCTGCATTTAACAAAGGAAAATAAAAGGGGGGAGGGGGGGAAGGAGGAAGATTTCCTGGGTAGAAAATCTGAACCTTGATGAAGAATTAAAGCCTGTTAAATGTCTACTTGAGCCAGCCATTGAGCAATAAAACCTATTTGCAACTGGTTGTTAGAAGAAAGAGCTGCATATGTAGGAAAAAGCATTTGTGGAGAAGATACTGGCATTGCTTTCCATTGGTTGTGGAATATATCACCCTCCTAGGGCTCCTTGTTCAATGAGTTTTTCTTATTCAGGCCAGAGCAGAGATAGAAAAGGAAGGAGTTGCCCTGAGAAAACGTATGTGTAGAATTTTTTTCATGTGATGGCCCATCTATTGAGTATCTGAATAGCCTCCAGCTATAGACTACCCCCATAGAATGTTTCCAGTGGATGTGATAGAGTTCCATACACCTGTTTCCAGCTCTACAAAAAATAAAGGGAACCAGAAGTGACAAGTGTTAAGAGGACTGGTTTGGGACATAGGGTGAAGGGGGCAGGAAAGCAGCTACTGTTGAAGGCACAGCCAGGATCTTTGGACTGCTGGCCATCGTTGAAGTGTGGCCACCTCCAGCAGCAGTCATTTTGTCCATCACACAGGGGCAGGGAGAGAAGCCACCCATTTCTTCAGGACTCATCCTGCTGGGTCTGTATTACTGCCTTTCACTCCTTCTGCTTCTATGAGTGGGACAACCTGGCTTATCCTTGCTCTATCACTCCCAAAGTGTCAAAATCCTGCCAGTCATGTTGAGAAACCCCATACTAGTCCAAGAGTCAAGGAGTGTCCTTCTTTTGACATTTTTAAAGAGAAAGATTGAGGTCATTTATATGGTGGGTACTAAACTACACCCAAAAATAACAGGAAGGTCCCTCCAGCAAAGAGTCAACCATCTGAATGAGCAAAAGAGTGAGACAGAACTGAAATGCTTCCTTCCTGGGCAAGCAGGAAATAAAGAAATAGAATTTAATCCTTCTGAGAACCAACCAGCCTCCTTATTTCTGTAGCCATGTCAACAGTTTTGAGCCATTTAACAAATTCCTTATGTAATTCCACTCATTCTCATTCAGAATTATGCCAAATTGGTTGACAAAGGAAGAAGAGGGCTTAAATCCTATCACCACTTCTAATTTCTTGATGAAACTCCTGTTTTTCATTACATGTACTGGCCCATTGAATACAGTATTTTACTCCCTGGAGTTCACTTGCTGCCATTTCCCAAGGAAGACTCCCCATGGTCATTTTCCTGCACTTGAGAGAAGAAAAGCAGTACTTTAATTCTTCCCTTGTACTAGTCTGCACGTCAGCCACAGAACAGTTTTCCTTCAGAAGGACAAGTTCTCTTGAAATAGAATTGCAATTTGAGCACTGCTGCACATAAAAACAAATTGGAAATTTCAGGCTTGCTTCACTCTCTTGTACTCCAAGTTCAATACAGGCAGATTCTGCTGGAAAGATATTTACAGCTGTGTGCAAAGATGCTGGGCTCCTCTGAAGAGAGGATAAGGAACGCTGATGACTTGGAGAGAAAGCCAAGGAGAAAGCACTTCAGAAGGCAAGGAGCAAGCATGGTAAGTTGTGTTACGTAGATAGCTTAGGGAAGTGAAGGAAAACTTCCAGCAAAATTTTACTTTTTTATAGATATGAGTGGAAAACCTATCTGGATGGCTTGTACCTTGCAAGATTGTAAATTGAGTTCCCCCCATGGTTAGGACTGAGTTCAATTTTTGCTATTTCCACCATTCTAAATGCTCTTTTACGTTTTCTGCTCAGATTGATCCCCCTTTTAAAGGGGTAGACACTGAAGTTATTTTTCACCCAGCATTTCATATCCATGAGAAAACTTCTCTCTGGCTGACTTAGTGAATTAGCCAACCCAAGGTAACCCAGAAAGAGAATGGTAGGGCCAAGCTCACATCAAGATCTCTGTATGCCCACTAAGGCTGTGGGAGGATGACCACAGGAAGTGCCCCTTGTCCCCACCCCAATTTTCCCTAGTTTTCATGCCTTTGTCCAGTGATGACATAGTGACATACAGAAGACCATACAGTTGAGCATTCAGATAAAGGGGGTTGCAATATAGGAGTTTCTGAAGGACCGTGACCATGAGGAGAAAATAACAGTTCAAACATGTCCTGTCTTTGCCCTGTCCCTTCTACATCTGCTACATGCTTCTGAAAAGGTCTTTTACAACCTGCCAACTTGTGGACAACTCCAAATACAAAATCAAATGAGCCTTCTAAGGACACGAGGCCTCTCAATGGGCATTGTTCTGCTAACTTCCATGGAAAAAGACTAATTTACCCTATTTGTGTGCCTGTGGTACAATCATTTTTTGTTCATGCTACAAAGAAAAGCTCCACCAGAACAACACTACCAGCTGGGTTTATCTTGTAGTGAAGACAGTCCATGAGCTGACAGTTGCTACTGAATTTTTTCCAAGAGACACACTTACAGGGCTGGCTTACAGCCAGTGGTGAACTGTGTTAGGACTCGTACTATACATCACAGCAGTTAATGTTTTGCTTAGTCTTCTCTGATGAGGTGAAGAAAGAGGATTTTAACACAGCATTGCACAACATACAAATAAGGTCTAATTTAAGGACATTGAGATCTCTAAGCTAAGACTTGTGCCACTGTGAATTGGGACAAACATAATTTTGAAAGCTGAAAGGTGTGCAGCTAGTGATTCCTCCAGTTTCTTCATCCACAAGTGTGTGAGACCACCTTGTGTCCAGAGATGCATCAAAGACATGATGGCAGGTCCCTGAGGCTAATGTACATCGTACATAGCAGAGCTTTCAGGCCACAGGACAAGGCATGGAGCAGTGGAAGAAGGCAGAAACTGGGCCTTCTTTTTGTTGCAATGCAACCCTTGCAACTACCATCTCCCTGCCCTGCCATGTGAGGTATCTGGTGTAGTGACAAAGTGAGGAGAGAAGCCAAGAACAGGAGGGCACTGGGACTCAGGAGTCTAGGTGAAATGACAGCCCCTTGGAGGAGACCTCTAAGATGCTAGGCTTGGTCTTTCAAAGCTAAAATCATCTCAGAAAGGATAAGTCAGTTGTGCTGGGACCTCAGTTTGGCTGAAGCCATCATCCGTGTAATTATGTGTTGAACACAGGCTTGCCAGGGAGCTTTAAATCAGTACTTAGATTTGTCTCTTTGACCCCTTGTTGGCCAGCCTCCCAAATGCCCTAAATCCTCTTTCATGGGGCAGAGGTCTTCTGAGGCAGAGACAATCCCTGGGCTATTCTGAGCCCAATGAGATGTCACTTTATCATCTGGGGACATGCAAGGGACCGAGTGATGGAGACAGCCTGAAGAGCTGGCCTGCCTTTTCACTGGAGTGTGTGTGTGTGTGTAGGCACACTTGAGGCTTTTCACAGCTTATCCTCACCCCCCAGCATGGACATGGAGATCTTGGAGAAGGAGGTAGATAGGTACTGCCATGCCTTCCCCTGGTCCCTCCGTTCACCCATCTCATCCCTGTCATCCTTGGCGTCTCCTCTGCAGAGGTGCCAGTGCAATGCGACAAGGTTGCAAATAGGCTTGGCAAGAGAGTCCTGCTTTCTTTTTTCCTTTCCTCTGCAGGGACACACAGCCAAGAAAGTGCCAACCACATAACTCAGCAGAGTCCTGCAAACTCCCCCAGCCAAAGCAGCCGAATAGGAATTTTGATGGAGCTGGAAACTTGTCCTTGTCAGCTGGGTTCTCCATCCAACAACTCATAAAAAACCTGACGTGAAAGCAGCTGGAACCGTTATAACTTAGTCCTATCTGAGAAATGGTACTCATTTCCCCAACTGTTTATTTAACTCTACACAACAGTTGTGTAACGTCATGCTGCTCTGTCCTGATCTAATTCCACAAAGCGGCTTTTTGGCTAAGGAAATTGATGGGTCAAACTTGGTGTTTTGCAGAGCTCTGCCATGCAAGTGATTATTTTGAAAAAGAAAGGCCTCTAACCCAGGGCTTTGGAGACTAGCAAAAAAACCCCAAAAAACAACCCACTAAAAAAACCAACCAAAAACATGGGTTTAGTTTTATTTTCATTTTAGATACATTTGTAGTGAAACACTTGCATTGAACCTAACCACACAGGAACGAGCAGGAAAACCTAGGCCCCCAGACATACAGTTTTTTAAGCAGTCACCTTTGTTAAGATCATTTTGGGACTATTGAATCCTTGGACTGGGCTATTTTTTTTCCTGATTACACCTGTATGACTTGATTTCCTATTGAACTCACTCAGGTGAAGCCAAGGAGGACAGCACAGCTGAGAACAAGGTCTGGTCTCATGCTCCCCAAACAGGACCTTGAGAACTAACGCTTCAAAACCTGCTCACTTTCCAAAGCTGAAAACATTCAGAAGGAAGCTGGCTTGAATCAAGTAAATTCCCCACATGCTTGGTAAACAAAAGTGAGACATTTGATTCTCTACAAAGGGTGGACTGAAGATATTTGTTTTGCATATTGTGCTGCAACTTTTTTGTGTGTTTATCCTCATTTTTGCCAGAATGTGAGCAAGGAAAATTCAGGCCTAGGAAATTTGCTTGCATTGAGTTACAAGTACATCAATACAGAAATGTTCACGTATTACCTGGAAAGTTTATTCTGCTGTGTCCAGTCTTTTTCTTAGATTGTTTTTTGTGTAGTAAGAAGTTAATTTTTAACACTAAACACAAGAAGCACAGATGTAGGTTTGATAAAAGTAACTTGCATAGCCACTGAGAATGACATTTAAATGTAATACCTATTGTGATGAAGAAATGAAGGAAGTGAATACCTAGCATAGATTAAATAAGCTTTAAAAAGTGTACAAGATATTAGGTTTGGCATTTTCCCTGGTGTAGTGTTGTTGGAAGTCATGTTATTTTCTTACTGCCAAGTAGTGCTAAGACAAATACACCAAATGATCACCATCAAAATGCTAACCCTACACCTTGATTTATGCTTAGGTAAGCATGTAACTTTGTGCAATAATTCTCACAGTCAGAAATGAACACACAAAACATTCAGTTTTCATTTAATTGTGTTGCAAACAAAATCATAGACAAATGTCAGAGAAAAAGGTTGAGGGTCAGTGATCCTCTAAACTGTCTGCTGGCCCAAGGGAGGATGAAATTCATTTAAGCAGTTCCTGAAAATATGCAGGTGTTTTTAAGAAACACTTCCAGTGGTGGAGAGCCCAAGGGTTCTTTGGGCAGGTGATTTCTTTGCTTTATCAGTCTCCTGATGGAAATTGCTACCCATTCCCCCAGTGTTACATGCAGGGAGCGAGCCTCAACACAGGGCTGTCTGGCCAACTTGGAAGCTGTCGGCGCTGGCTCCGAACTGATCCGTCTTGTGGCTACTCTCACAATGCACGATCAAGGAACAGCCTTCCACTCGCAGCCCTTTTCCCTACTGCACACATGGAGCAACAAATGGTATCTACATATATGACGAGCAACGGATACAACAAGCAGATGGCAGGAGAACAAGGGCCCAGATCCATTAGCAGAAATCTGGATCAACATGTGAATGATTCACCAACGCTAATCAGGGGTAAATACACAACAGGCAGTCCACGCCAGCCATTCCCCCAGGAGCTGGAAGTCTTGAGTAACAAATCCAGGGCTCTTGAATCCTTGCATCTGTCTTTTTGCAGTTGTACACAGGAGGGCAGCAAACATTTACTCTGCGTTTGGCACAGCATCTCTTCCTAACCCCTGCCGTAAATAGATACTGTTGGGATAGCATAAACTGTTCTTCATCATGAGTGGATGCCTGCTAAATAGCCCCATAAAAAACCTCAAAGTGACTGTAATTAGACAGTGTGAACATTTCATTGCTATGACTAAGACAAAACTTTTCTTGGATTTTTGCCTGCTGTCAACCTAAATTCACCCCCCACCAAATTAGCTCTGAATATTCCTTTCTTCTCTCTAGTTCAGTTTTATGGGGTGTTTGCTATCACTTGTGTAAGTTTTTGCAGTGGTTTTCATTCTTCAGGGAAATTGAGCTTTTAGTCTTCCTATCAAGTTGCTAACACAGGTGTTTCAAACATGTCCATTCCCCTTGTTTCCTGATGAAGAGCATACTGGGGATAAGAGAAGAGGGGAGTGTGTTAGAAATATTCTCTAATTCTAGCTAATGAAGCTTGTCAATGAGTATGAAAATCATTATTTTGATTTTGAAAGTCAAGGCCTGAAAGGGAGTGTTTCTCAACCATGATTCTCTTTTTTTTTTTTTTTTTTCCTTTTCTTCTTTTTTCAGTAGGTATAATTAAAACAATTGTCTTTAGCCTGCAAATATAGCCACTGCCTCCCTCCTGCTTTCAGCCCTGCTCCCTTGGTTACTTTGACTTCGGCACCTTGGCAACTTTGTCCATTATCCAGCACAAGAAATTCTGCACATTTATGTTGATGCCGATTCAGATTGAAGCCGTTTGGATGGAGCAGTGTATTTTGCCTATGAATTTGCTCTGGCTGATCCTAATTAAAGTATTAATTGCCACATGGTTGGATTCTTTTCAGCTGTCTAAAAGGAGTCCAGGACGGGTGTGTAAGATGAGATGAGTTCCCCTCCACAGTCCCATTGACTACAACGGGAACTGATGGTGGCTACCCACTTTCAAACATCCCATTTCAGACATCTAAAATTAGGTAAGATGAATTCTGAGACAAGGACCCATTTTCTTTCCATTTAACTTTATATACCAAACTGAGGGTGCATGTTTAGGGTACAGAGCACCTCACCTCTTTAGACCAAGGAGACCCTGCTCTTGGGTAGTTTGCACTGCCCTCTGAAAGCAGCTGTTTTCTTCAGCAGTAAAGAGGGAACTTTGGAAATCACACTCTCAGGTAGGTGCTTAAAATGAGATAGGGCGATCTGTGCCCCAAAGTCAAATTTTACATGACTTTTGAGCACTGAAATTAATGAGATTTAGGAACCTAAGTGCTGTAAAAAAACACCAGAGTTGATTCGTCTGCCTATGGTCATATCAGTGAACACGTAATAGGAATTGAACATGGATCTGCGTCCCGGTCTAATCCACTAAGATTTATCATTCACCCCATGAGATTTAACAGCCTCACACACACAGAACAAGCCCAGCACAAACAGCATGCATCAAAAATTATTGTAGGAAAATGACTGAAAGGGTATGAAATAGTAATGCTGCATGTTGCTGCAATCTTTAGTACGATAATGTCATTGGGGACTGGGATTATGAGAGCTGCTGTGTGGAACGAGGCAGTCTTATATCACAGGAGTCCACTAAGACAAAACATACAATAAGAAAGAGCCTGACCAAGCAAAACGCAGACACTATCCAGCTGTGTTTTCCTGGCAACAAATATAATTGAGGATTTTGCTTATCTAAAAGTTTCATCCTGCCTTTTGTCACAGAATTGGAGTCCAAACCATGAATTCTGATTTGGAGAGTTCACCTCCAGATACAGAAAAGCAGCGTCTGGGGGTGCAAGGAATACAGGAACAGTCTCAGTATGTTAAAATAAAATCCCTGGCATGGTTTACTCTAGCAGTTGTATTGGGAATATAATGTTAATTGCCAGCATAGGCTTTGAGTAGCTAATGAGTAAGGAATCTTCAATGGATTTGGGTCTTAATTACCTGATTTCCTTTAACCTGATTTCTTCTAACCTACCAGGTCAGTGGGACTAATCCCAGAACAAGTAACTATGCTATGGGGCATCTTCAAACAGGTCCAAGGATTTCCAAAGGAAAAGGAAGTAAGAAAAGGTGCTAACCCAAGTGGAAATTAGGCACCCATGACTAACATAATAACCTAGAAATAATCCTTTGCAAACCACTTATCAGCCTGAAAACCCAAAGACACGTCAGATCTTATCCCCTCTCCCTCCCCCCCATACATCGGTGCCTAGACTTCTGCTGCTGCCCTCAGTCAAGCTAAGGAAGCACTGTGGGAGGCATTTTACCTGACTTTAGATGCTTTCAGTGTCAGCACAACTCACCTTACCTTCCCAAAAATTCTGTGATGTGCTGCTGTGCCACAAGTCCTACAATTTCCTGTTTCTCTCAGCTGGAAACCAAAAAAGTTATAAATTAAGAACTCTCCATCAACGCACAGAGGGAAGGCATGTGTCTGAATCAGTAGACATATGGTAAGTCAGGTTTGGTAGGACCAGCGCTTGAGTTGAGCGCATGAGCTCCAAAGCTTTATCACTTTTTTCTACCTGATGCTTGCTGTTCTTTACACCTTAGGTGGCACCGGTCCCAGAAAGGGAAGTTTGCCCTAGATGCAACTTCTTTGAAGTCATTTGTAGAACTCTGCTCATTTTTTCCTGTAAGACTCTAGCACCCATTTTGGTTACACTCTGCACCAGGTTTATCCAGGCAAGTATCTGGTCTTATCCTTATCCTTTAAGGAGTAGCATTGGGTGCCATTCAGTTGTGAAAACCTGGTTAGAATTAGGTCTCCGAACCAGTGGACAAAGTCCTTGCTGGGTTCTGTGCTGAGGATGATAAACTCTGCCACCACCTGGAGACGGCGTCTCTCATCTCACCTGGTGTTATTACCACAGCAGGACGGTCAATGGAATTTACATTTGTTGCTCAATATCAGAACCTGCAACTACATAGAGATCACAGGATCACAGGATCACAGAATGCTAAGGGTTGGAAGGGACGCCTAGAGATCATCTGGTCCAACCCCCCTGCCAGAGCAGTTACCTACAGCAGGTAACTGTCTGTAGTAACTGGTAGATGTGTCCAATTAAATGAAATATTCATCTAAAATAGCCCAGTTTCTGAGTTAAGGGTCTTTTATAGTTCTCTTGGGTTTTTTTTGTTTGTTTGTTTGGGCTTTAGCTTGTATTCTGTGCTCCTTATTTGGTGTCTTCGACTCAATTCATTAAAAGATAAGAGAAAAGGAAAATAAATTAAGAGAATCCGCAGATTATCCATTAAAACTTTGAAGTAAGAATGAGTTGGAAATGCTCACCAATTTGTAGGCTAAATTGCAGATTCATTTCACTTTCTTTAGGTGTCTAAGAGTTAGGCTTTTAGTCTAGCCTACCTCTATCTTTAGTAGACACAGACACAGGAAAGACACAGACCTCTCCAGAGACTGCTAAAATGAATTATCATTAATTGAATGGTCTCACTGGGCCATAAACTGAACACGTCTTGTGCTTGAAGTGACACATATGCCTAAATGACAGATTAGGCACTACAATTATTAGCAGTGGAAGTTGGTATTCCTTGGGTTATGATGACATACAAAGCCTTTTCAAACTTCGCTGTAGAAACATGTACCTACACATTTGCAGTAGAAACAAGATCTCTTCCAAAACTTCTCTTGAAAGCTGTTTACTTTACCTATTCCTAAAATCTCCAGTAATGGAGAACCTGTTGTGGTTGGGTGACTTAATGCCATGCCTACCATAATTTTACAGTTAGTCAGTCTTAAGTAAGTCTTCTGAATAGACTATGTCAGTATCTTCCTCTTTTAGCAGAATTTCTTATGGTTTTAACTGATGCATATA
Organism: Chionis minor; assembly: GCA_013398295.1. NCBI lineage: Eukaryota > Metazoa > Chordata > Aves > Charadriiformes > Chionidae > Chionis > Chionis minor. Next base: position 506,693 of record VZSF01009322.1, read on the forward strand.
ATTACTACCCATCTTTAAAGCCCAAATGAACATTTTGATCACCTTGTTTGATCTCCTGACAATAGCTGTCCACAGAATTAGAACTCTATTCCTGAATTTAGCACTCAAACATAAATGCATGTGTTTCATAAAGGCAACCAACCTTGAGTAAGGTTGAAGAAGTGAAATCCAATCAAGCTCCTGATTTATATGCTGATTGCTTTTTTTTACAAATACAAAAAATTTGAAGAAAAGTGAATTTAAAATTAAGAAATGCACCCTTTCCGCCCCCAGAATAATGTAAACAAGATTGTTCAACTCTGTTGCTTCTCAGCTACTGATCTGCTGCTTTGACCTTGTAATCAGAGAAGACTGTGAGCCCTTCATTTTTCTTTGAAGACTGCTAATAATTAAATCCTATTATTTCATCGAAACAGAACATGACTTTCTCAATTTGTAACCAGAAGCAGTATAGCTGCAAAGAACAATGTTGGATAAACATGCCCTTCAAAGATCAAAGGATGGAGGGCTTTGTCAATTAAAAAAAAATAAATCAGCATAGCTAAACTGCTGTTTCTCAGCAACTTAGTGCGGGTTCAGATCTGAGGCTGCCTAGATTGCTTTGCTTTCATTTCGCAGTCTCAAGGGCATCCTTATTCCCCAAAAGTGCATGGGGAAGCTGGCACACCCACATAAGAGTCACGAGTCTGCAGGCAGAGGGATAGAGTACCCCCCTCATCACTAATTAAACGTTCAAAGGATTCATGTTTTCTCCAAACAGCACATCTTTGTGACATTAAATAAAAATTGGCCTCAAAGAGAAAACACACACACAATATGTTCAACAACGCAATGGGCAAGAGGATAACAGGAGGGTTTGACTTTGTAGTGATACTGTTTGCTTTCATTTCTTTCCTGGGAGAGCCCTTCCCTTCTCCACGGATTTCCATCAGAGAGTTTGTCCTCCTTACCAATCAGAAACACCTCTGATGCCACTTTGGCCAAGCAACTCCAAGAGGAGACAGGAGAAGCCACAGTTGCTTAAGGACTTTACCCCTTCCCATGAATGGCCATGTGACTTATGGCCAGCAAAGCCTGCTTAAATTATCATGGCTCTCACTAGTTTTTTCCTGGTGGTCCGGAAAGGGGGCATATTTGCAGCAAATTGAGTCACAACTAAACCTTGGTGTATCTGGTCTGTATTTCATAGCTTTTCCTGTCTCTGTTGAACAACTTCCTTGGACATGAAGACTCCCTTGCTGAAATATCTCGACTTGTACAAGGACAGGTCTCTGCTGAGAAGGGCAGATTGCATTCTCCATGGACCGACCTTTCTGGCAGGAGTTGTGGGATACAGTCCATCCATATATTCATCTCATAAACTTCTTGAGTGTCTCTTGTCCCAGTGCATGTGTGTATGGACATGCTCCCAGCACATACAGGTCACTGGCTAAAGGGTTGAGACAACCCTTCCAGCAGCAGTGTAGGCCTAGGACCTTTCTGTTGTCTAGATGGAGGATCACTTAGCTACAGCATGTGGGTCATAATGTAAAAGAGAGGTTATTTTCCGGTGAGAGCGTTGTTGAAGGTCAGGATGAGGTAGGAGCAGATTGTATGAGACAGAGGTGAAACTAGGCAGGTTGCAGACAATCAATGAGGACCTCATCCACTCAATCTTATGCCAACACGTTCTGGAAGAGAATGAGAATTTGGAGGGTGCTTAACACTGCTTTCTCCCATCCATCCAAATAGTGATCAGATAGAAGCAGCCCTTTGGAGGGAGCTAAGAATTAAGAATGGTGCTGTGACAGTGTGCACCGCACTCTCCAGGTGCCACCTGATCCTTATCTCCCATGACCCCAAGCTATAACCTCCCATAGTGGTCATAATGGGTACATCTAGCCATAATGGAGGCATTCAGGGCTCAACATGGTTTCAGGGAGACAGATAACAACACAATAGCCAAGGGCTAACTTAAGTAATGCTGGTTCTGTTGTCAATATGCAAATATGACTATAGGTCAATCATCTCACCCCCATAAACAAGTGAACAGCCCAAGAGCTCTTTGAGCTCTCCTGAACAGCAATGGGCTGCATGCCAGGGTCTCTCCTTGAGCAGGGATGCCTTCAAGGTTTCTCCTCAAGGTTCAGAGATTCCTTGCCACAACAGATCCTTGGTAAATGATTAATAGCATGCTAAATTTTGAAATTCTTAGCTAACTGATATAAAAGACTGATTGTGCATATGTAATCATAGAATCATATAAAGGTTTACATTGGAAGGGACCTTAAAGATCACCTAATTCCAACCTCCCTGCCATGACCAAGGACACCTCCTACTAGACCAGGTTGCTCAAAGCCTTATCCAACCTGGCTTTGAACACCTCCAGGGCTGAGACCTTCCCTGCGCAACCTGTTCCAGTGCCTTGCCACCCTCATGGTGAGAAATTTCTTCTTGAGATCTAATCTAAGACTACTCTCTTCCAGTTTGAAGCCGTTATGCCTTGTCCTATCACTACATGCCCTTGTAAGAAGTCCCTCATCCCTTAAACATAAACCATTGACCAAATCTGTGACTAGGATAGGATCCAGCCGCACCCAAGCTCCTCTCTGAGACGGAGATTAGAAAGAAAGGGCATCCTTTCCGAAACCTTGACTCAATGGGAGGGTCTTCCTGACAGTTCTGTCTGACCCTGTCCTCTATGCTGTAAATAACCAAGTGTACCTTGCCATCTAATCTTGTTGAACTGTCGCATCTACTATCAATTTTGTTAAATCGTTGTTTTATACTAATAAACATATTACTGCTTCTCTCTTACAAGTGAAGTGCATCACTCTATCCGTAACAGGTGCAGGGTGAAAGCTGCTCTTCCGGTGTTTTCACACAACAGTCCATGTGTGGTTGTCTTTTCTGGTGTCACTTGTCTTTGCATAATCAGCTACCATAAATATCAGTCATGATCCTCCACAGTCCTTTGCTGTGATGAGTTTTAGTTGCAGCCCTTTCCCAGCACTAAGCCAAACTTCTGAAGCAGACAGAGAGGGACAAGGTAAGAAGAGGTTCATTAAGGCCCACTCAGCCCATCTTATTCGCTGCTGTACGGAATAAGTACTGCAATGTTCTCTGAACTCCCTGAATAGCCCTGGTCTTGCTTGGGTAATAAGGTTAATGATATGTTTTAATGTAAAAGTGAATTTAACCCATTTTCATTTTAGAGAAGAGGGAATTGAGGAAGATGTAAAACAAAATAAACAAATCATGCTGAAATCTTCCAACAGAGCTGTCTCATGCATAGCTCTGTACTTTCTGCTGTAGGTGATGGTACTTCAGCTTGAGAGGCAGTGAATGAGCTCTAGTTCTGGGGTTTTTTTAATTGAGTTTATTAGCAGGTTATTGAAATACAAGTGCATTATAGAGAAAAAATGACTGATTTTTCCAATTATTAGGAAAAAAATAAGTCTTTATAGCTGAACCACTCTCCTTTTCCTTATCATTAAGTTACAGGGTGGACCTTCAACTCACATTAAACTGTGGTGTTTCACTCTTTGTGGCATTGGGCTTGAAATGGGCATGCAACCAAATCTGTGAGTGAGCTACATCTTCAAATGTTCCCTTTCCCTTACAGATGGGGAGCAAACATCTGGTGGAGAGTGGGGATCGTCTCTTTTTTGAACTTAGATATGACCTAAGGTTTCCATCTGAAGTAGGGAGGAAAAAGCTCGTTTATTCTGAGAATGAGGATAATATTTGTTCCCTTTACCTCTTGTTTTTCTGGACTCCAATGCTGCTATTACGTGTGCCTGGTCTTAGATTTATTAATACAATGAGAAGAACATGAAGCATGTACTGTTGAACCTATGTGGAAGAGAAATATCTAACCGAGGAGCCTGCTAAAGAATTACAAATATTTGTTGTTTGTTTGCTACATTTTTTGATAAAGCAGAGCTAGTCCATTCTGCATCCTGTTTATATATATATTTTTTTTATTTCTCAGTTCTTAGACATTACTGTTCCTCTTTGGAGACTGTTTTGCAGTTTCCTTGAAATAAATCTCTCTCTCCACCTTCCTGTCTACTAAAGACAAAATCTTATTTTAATGAGTGAAATTTTAATGTCAATTAAACTCAGGAAAGAATCTGGCCCATCAAGTTTGACAAATGATTATCATTTTAAAAAATAAAATGTACACATTTTGTCTAAACACAATTGACCTCATTCCCCTATGCTGTCCTGATGTTCAGCAGTTTGGAAAGTTTCCTCCAGGGAAAACCTTTATTAAATGATTTGTGCTTCTTTTACATTTTGTTCCAAATTATCTCACTCCTTCATTTTATTTCTTCTTCGGGCTGGCTGCTTGCTACAGCTAATTTGGTTGTCCTTGCTGGGACTACCATAAATACTCTTTCCCAGTAGTACTTTGTAAGCTGAATTAGTCAAGTGATCTTGGCTATAACATTCAAGAAAACAGTCGATAAGATTAAAGACTGGGAGAACTTTATGGTTGGAGACACCGTTTTAAAGTCACCCATAAAGGTGCATGAGCAAAAAGTGCTGACAAGGCCAAAACGTGATAGATGCTGAAATTGCGACCTTCAGCATTGTATTAAGAGGGATAATTGTTCATTCATTTCTCTCCCTACAACGACTCTATTAAAGCACAACACTCTTCGGAACTCTTAACAAGGACCGTTCCGCCCAAATAGATGGAATATCAGATTAAAAACAAGGAGATAAAGCCTGACCTACAAATTGAAAGACAGAGCATTGAAGCCTTCACAAGCCTCCAGGTATACTGGGTCCTCATCCTTCTCTGACTGTGAAGTAGAAAGGGTGACATCCCACCTGGGGTAAGTGGTACAGGAGTCACCCAAAGCAACAGAAAAAATGGTTTCTTCATTTCTGTCTTTGCTTTTCAGGCTTTTATTTCCCCTGACAGTACTTAGAGCTTTAACCTGTGTTGGGCTGTGGCTCTTGGATGTGAGCCATAGCTGGAGAAGTTGGCTGTTGGCTTCAAGGTGGCACAGATTTACCGCCCTCCTAGAATTACAGGTGATCACTGTGGCACATGGTCCTGCATTGCTCCAGGCAGACTGGGTCTACAGTCGCACTTACAATGTTTTCATGTCTTTCTCTCATGAGGCTGAAGCTCCTGCTTTTATTTTAAAGCTGGATGAACACTTCATTCACTGAGACTTAATTCTGGGGTAGCAGAGGGTGACAATAGGGCTGGAATTTTTTGTGACTGAGTGGAATTGATGAAGAGGCTTCTGTCAAAAATTCCCCTTTTTTATTTTTCCAGCCAAGTACCAGTCAGAACATTTCATCTGAAGATTTTTAAAAGCAAATGTTCTTCCTTTTCAGTTGTAAAATAATCATTTTCAAGTCTGATATTGCCAATATTAAATTTAAAAGCATTAGAAAAATCATTAAAAATGCCCCATCAGCCACACAAAATGTTTTGACTTGGGATATCTCTCTTAAATTAATTTTTAAAAAAATTACTTTTTCCCCCCTTGTTTGACCAATATGCCTCCCTTCCCTTCATGCCCCCACAAAAGTTTGCAAAGTCAATTGTTGCCACAGTTTGCTTAAACCTTTTGAGACATAGTGGACAGAACCACTTTCATGTCAAGGTTGTTTTTAAGTAAAGATGTTTTCTAATACTAAATTGAAAAGTTTCAGACTTTATTTTGATGAAAAAGGTGAACTGTTTTAATTTTATATGTAAATTAAAATGAGAAAAGTATTAAAATATCGGCATTTCTTGCACACTCAAAATTCCATATATGCTTAACTCTCCTGTACCACACACAGGATAGATAGGTCTTTATCTTTACAAGGGCTTTCTTACTATTAAAAGGTTAGTTTATTCATGTTACAACAAACCTGGAAAATTCCAGGGTGCAAAAATGCATGGCACAGCGTAAACATGATCTGAGACATTTTTGGTACAAGTAACAATTCCACTTTTCCTGTAACAGATGACACCGCTTGAGGTTAGAACAAGAAGTACCTGTTGCCTCTGCTGTAACATCTCCTGCAAATAGCTTCTTATTTGTGGCACTGATACAAAGGCTGTGTTTTATGGAACTTACCCAACCAGCTTTTCTATGTCAGGTTATCACAGATACATTTTTTTCCAATTCAGTCTGAGACCAACTGCTGTTAAGAGGTTGTAACAAGGGATGTAACTTGCTCCTTTCACTTCCGTTCAGACAGTTTGAATAAACCCACATTTCAGCTTTTTATGGTTCCTCTTTCCATTATACTTATTTTATTTTATTTTTCTCCATGGGGATTGAGCCACTTTATTCAGGTCATTTTCTGCAATATCATGTTAACCCATTAAAATGTCAAATAATTTACTGTCCATTCAGTCCAGATGCCTGTCCTTTTCCCCTAAAAAGCACAGTCATTTCTGTAAGCTCTCCATTCCCCTGCATGTTCAAAGGGCCTCGTGGATCTCCTCACCTTCTCATTAAATCTTGCTGAAGAACAGTTGCCTTGGAAACCAGGGAGCCGATCCAGCAAAGGGACTGAGCATCATCACCTTGCCTTGACTTTGGTGGGAGGTGAAGCCGTTCAGCACTTTTGAAAGGACACTTAGCACCTGGCCAGCACAGAAACCTTTAGGCACTAACTACTGTTTTGCTGTAGTTTCAGGATGATGGGAAATGACGCTGGTCCCTACACACCCTCCTATCCTCTGCATGAAGAACAGAAGATAGAAAGAGGTTGAAACAGCTGATGCTTTTGTGGCATCTGTGAACTCATTTGTGATTGCAGAGATTTTGGAAATGCAAATGTATTCTAAATATTACTCAAAAGAACATTTTCTGAAAGTCTAAGAGGAACCAACTTTCTTTTCAGGTTCTTTATAATGTGTCAGTGCATTTGTAAGGAAGCTACCAGGATCGTAGTTGGAGTAAGAAACCAGTTTGGATTAAAAAGAAAACAAAACAAACAGCAAATCTTAGATGTTCTTTGAGATAAGAGACAGCATCCTTCTAAGGACTCAGTCAATGTAAGCGCCAAATCTTAGCATTTCCAAGAAAACCACCCCAGGCTTTAGAAACTTGCCAGAGAAGAAATGAAGTCTAGATTGCAGTGATAATCACAGCAAGATATTATGTAGATAAGCTATACCCTAAGAAGAGAGCTGACTTTACTTAGGCCACCTTGGTCTATCAGGTTGATTATCTCAAGGCAGAGCCACGCAAATGCAGCAAGTTTGCTTCCAGTGCCAGCTCAGCCCAGCATAATGTTATCTGCTTTCATGAGGCCTTCAGACTCCCCCACAAGTACTTCTCAGGCTCACCTGGCTCCATACAGAGCCATTTCTTGGATCTGCACCTTGATATAGGTACCAGGAGCATTGTTCAAGGTCCAGAAGACCTTTGCAGCTGAAGCAGCACTGCAGAAGCTCAGCACAAGGGACCTTAACCCAAAGCATCTACACGCATTCCTGCAGGGCTGAGCGTGAGTTGAGCAACCCTTCTCAAGTGGGGAGTCATGACCATGAGCATGATTACTGAAATATTTCCATCCTTAGCCTACCTGGGCCCATTCTGGACCATGGAGAGATGCAGATCATAATGTTGCCTTGCCAAATCCAGGCACTAACCCTGATAAAGCTGCAGGTAGCTACAAGACTGTCTTTGGCAACATGATAGTACTCTAAGTATGTTACACCTGCCTACTGCCATCTTTATTGGCTTTCTACAGGCAATTTTATGGTATTGGCCTCTGGTTAATAAAGAATGAAGGACCGCATCCCTTCCCCATTCAGTCACAGCTTAAAAGTAGATGGGAGCTGTGCTTTACAGACAACCCCCTACTACCAGGATGTGTTAGGTGGCTCTGAGAACATTTATTGAGTTTACAGCAATTTCAATGGAAAAACAAAAGAGCCTTCACATCAGAAACAGAGCATCTATCAAGCCTAAGCAACCCCAATGGAAAAGAGAGCTTTTCAGGATCACAGTCTCCTGGAGATGACAAAATCTGCCTCGGTCTTAGTTGTAGGTTTCAAATGTTTTATTGGAGCTTGCTTTTGGTCCTTATGTGCTGGCAGTAAAAGGTCTATGTGGTGTACATCTGGGAGGATGCTCCCCTCCTGACTGAATGTCATATTGGGCTTTTCTCCTCTTCAAACATAGTGGAGCTTTTTACCTCCAAAATGAGGTTTGCTCCTATGGGTTACAAATCTTTCTCTGGGTTGTCCCCACAAGGAATATCACCATCTTCTTATCCAGACACAACATACAATGATTGCTTTCCCTGATGGGAACCCAGAGTGGTAAAAGTTCAGATAACTTCTGTTGATCCCAGGTTGTTTCACATATTGAGTTTGGTCAAGATATTTTGCAGAAGGTCTCCAGTAATATTTTTTCAGGCTCCTTCTCTTGATAATTTTAGTGTTCATCCTCACATCAGTTTTTATTTGTTTTCTTTAGATTCAGTTGTATTATGTATTATAACAAAAAATAAATTCCTTAAGATCAAAAGGATTTATTTTTATTTTAGACAGAAAGGAATTTTTAAACTTGAGGAGATGAGCACTGAGTAGTAGACAGAACTCAAAATCCATTTCAGAAGTAGACCTTTCTTCTTTTACATAAGTGCATCTGAAAGCCTTTCTATCTAAAAACATTTGCTTACAAAATACTGTGCTACAAGAAGGCAGAAGTTCCCACAGAATGATGCAAGGACAAAAAAGAAATTTGCCGTATCACTTGATGCATTTCTTCAATGTTTCTCATGAAACAGTTTCCATGTGTCAAACTGGTGCTTTTAAAAAGAAATTAAAATGAATTGAAAATTATATTTTGGTCATGTCTAGAGGCACTAAATGACATTAGAGTTACTGGCTCATAGATGCTGTAGAAAGACTTTCCTTGCCTTAAAATGTTTGTAACTGGAACACAAGTTAGCAAAAAGGATTCAATATCTTGGTTTCCCCAAGTTCATCTGAGACATGAGAAATGACTCTCCCAGCATCACCCAGAAGTGTGTAAGATAGAAAAGCAGATTCGAACGACACAATGTGGGATGCACAAGAGCTTGTAGAATGGTTATTAAAGAGTTGTTGATGGACTTGTTCCTGTACAAGGAAACCTATGGAGGTCTGAACATCTCTGAGAGCATGGGGTAAAAGGGGAATTGGGCATGGACAGGACAGTGCTCATGGGCAGGAGAACATGGCACTGAAGTCTTGGTTTGGGGACATGAGATATGTTGAGATACCTGCACTAAAGCTGCGCTCTTCAGAAAATCCAGCCAGGAGCAGTGGAAAAAAAAGACTTTTAACTCAAGCTAAAATACACTATCCCCTAACTTACGGCATTACTTGGTGTTAAATGTCTCTCTCCTCTGCCCTTTTCCCCATCATTTACATTGCCAAGTTTTTTTTTTTTGGAGATGGTTACTTGGAAGAAAGCAAAGAAACAAATCTGTGGGGGCTGAAAAGATAGGTAGTGGAGAGCAGCTTTCTAATACTTACAGCAAGGACAGAATAAAGTCAGGGCAGTCTCGCCCAGAAAGAAGAATTTACTGTTACCATCCCAACACTGCAGCATTGGCACCATAGCTGGTGTTGACTTCATGCAATAACAGGGGACTTTCAGAGCCATCCTAGTCCTTAGGGGTCACGGGTGTGAATTTCTTGCTCTGATTTTTTCTCCTGTCTCAGGCAAGCTGAGATTGGATCCAGTGACCAGTCTCTGAAAAATAAGGGTAAATGCATTTCTAAAGTGTGAAATGTTTGGACAAAAGTCTCTTGCTTATGGTAGATGGCACTGGGAAGGAAGCAGGTCAGGTAGGATCCCTGCATTGAAGGAATTAACACCTCCAAAAGAGGCTTTCTGTATTGACAAATAATATGCTCCTAATTAAAGCGGCTGCTGTAAAATCTCTAATCTGATAACACATTGTGTGGGAAGCAAGAGACAACTGTTCATATGAACACATCAATATTAAGGTGGGTTCTGGATGCAAAATTCTCCCCACGCTGTTTAATAATGCCACTGGCAGAAAAGATCTCCTGCATTAAGATCTGGCAGCAAATGTTTTGCAACATGAGCATGGATTCCACAGAGGATTGTGTGAACATAAGATCTAATTTTCCCTGGCAAAGCATCCATCATGTGTGTGAACTTTTCATGGAATACCTCCCAACAATAAAACCAAGATGATGGGCTAAACAAGACTAGGTAGAGGCACAAACACCCTCACCTCAATTATGATCAGTGGCCTCTCTTTGGGACTTACTAAATGGAAAGCATTTGGAGTTGGGAGAGATCATCCAAAATGGCACCTCTTTGGTGTTTGTACCCCATCTCACAGAAGTCTCTGAATATTCAAATGTTGTTAGCCTCATGCATCCTTAACTGATGAGATAGGGAGGATCAGAGGTGGAGGGTGAGGAGCCATCAGCTAGAGGAATTGCCCAGTTACTGTGGATCTTGGGCTGGGGGAAGATGTGGGATCACATCAGGCAGAGGAACGTAACTGTAACACAAGAGAAAGGCAGAAACAGTCACCTCGGGAGGTATTTGTAACACTCTTTATATACTGGTGAGGCAGAGGGACAGTAGAAGAAAGTCCCACTCTGTTGCTGAAAGGGAGATTTTTCGATGGAGGGGATGAGCGTGTTGGGGATAAGGTCCTAATGCTCTTATGAGGAGAGATGCCCATGTATGGCCCCATCACGTGGCCTAGTGCACGCCCTTGTGCAACTCAGGTTGGGAGTGAGTGGAGGAGCATACCTTGGTAAAGATGTTGGTCCATTTAGCAGACAGCTACATTTTATCCCCAGGGTATTTTGCACTCTGGGGATCCCAGAGCTGTTCCTGAAGAGAAGTAGGGTAATGCAAGACCGACTTTTTCAGAACAGCCCAAAGACTGTACTGACTTGGTGGTCTGTCACCACCAGTAGTCAAGTACAAATCCTTTGTAGTATTTCATAGCCTCCTCAAGTACTCTTTTCCTCCAATAGCTTGCTGCTCAGAGTATTACAAGTCAGAGTTAGTGTCTTTATATTTAACTGCCCTCAATGCATTTTTCTTCCATGAGTTTGTCCTGCTCCTTTTTTGAACCCATGTAAAGTTACTACATTCGCATCCTCCTGTGACAAGACTTGCACAACTTAGATACAAACTGTGAGCAGAGCTACACGTTTCTGCTCTCCTAAGACCCCCACTGGCATCTGCTAATTTAATTTGCTGAAAGCTTCAGCCTTGCAAAGACGTTTGCTGGAATCCAGTAATGCTGGCGATGCTCAGCAGTACCAGTGGGTGGCAATCTCTTATTGACACCAGTCCTGTACGCTAGGCAGGCTCACTTTAGGTGTTCATTTTGGGTTGGCTCCAAAGCTAAAGAGACTAATTAGCTTTCTGTCAGGCGTATTTTTCCATTAACTTGGTTTTCTTCTATGCAAATAAGAAAGCAGTTTCTGTTTTTGACACGCAGATGTGTTGGTGTCAGTGCCCAGCCCCTAGAAATAGCTTTGTTGCTAACATCCAGCACAAGACTTGCTGGTTTTACCAGGAATGGAAGAGGAAGTTTGATAAACTGCACATATGAGGTGATAAAAATAAACCCCCAACCCACTTACGCTGAAGAAGAGCAGCACTTAACAATTCAGGGCGATGCAGCTGACCTTGCATACAAAGAAGCAGGAACAATTGCTGATGTAAAAGATTTTTAATTCTCCAGTACATCTGCCCTTAAAAAAAATTGGGATAAACTCAAGCAGTGAGAAGGACTCCAGGAAGTGCTTTTATGGAGGTGGTTCTCCATAAAGGGCTGGTCTTCACTGCAGGGAAATACAGATCTAAAAACTCCTGCTGAAGGACTCCTGGGTTTTGACATATAACAAGCTTAGAAGTCCCTTTGGAATCCCTTCATAGAATCATAGAATGGTTTAGGACCTCAAAGATCATCTAGTTCCAAACCCCCTGCCATGGGCAGGGACACCTCCCAGTAGACCAGATTGTTCAAAGCCTCATCCAACCTGGCCTTGAACATTTCCAGGGATGGGGCTCCACAGCTTCCCTGGGCAACTTGGGCCAGTGTGTCACCACCCTCAGAGTGAAAATTTTCTTCCTAATATCTAACCTAAATCTCTCCTCTTCCAGTTTGAACCCATTACCCCTTGTCTTATCACTACACTCCCTGATCAAGAGTCCCTCTCCATCTTTCCTGTAGGCCCCCTTTAGGTACTAGAAGGCTGCTATAAGGTCTCCCTGGAGCCTTTTCTTCAGGCTGAACAATCCCTACTCTCCCAGTCTGTTTTCTTAGGAGAGGTTCTCCAGCCCTCTGATCACCTTTGTGGCCTCCTCTGGACCTGCTCCATCAGGTCCACATCCTTCTTGTGCTGAGGACTCCAAAGCTGGACACAGTACTCCAGATAGGGTCTCACCAGAGCAGAGTAGAGGGGCAGAATCACCTCCCTCGACCTGCTGGCTAGGCTTTTCTTGATGCAGGCCAGGATACAGTTGGCCTTTTGAGCTGCAAGTGCACATTGCTGGCTCATATTGAGCTTCTTTTACTCTACCCTCAATTACCCATCACACTTCACCTGTGGTCCACATCAATATCATCACCTCAACCCACATAGACCAGCTGACACTACTTGCAAAAGCAAAGTGGAAAGAAGACCTTGAATGAGACCTGAGCACATCCAGAACTGCAGGTCAGGTTTAATTGGTGGACAAAATTTAAAAATCTTTTGACAATCTTATCGCACACTTGTTCTTGTGGAACAACTCTAGCTCTTTCAACATGCCTTCATAGGAGAGGTGCTCCAGCCCTCTGATCATCTTTGTGGCCTCCTCTGGACCCGCTCCAACAGGTCCATATCCTTCTTATGTTGGGGGCTCCAGAGCTGTTTCAGACCATGTTTATTTGCCTTCTGGTTTCACCCATACCCCATTTTACAGCTTTGCTTTGCAACTCTGAAAACAGATACATCTTTTTTGACATGAAATCTAAGAATCTTGTAATTTCAGGGCTATTTGAAAATCATCCCAGATCACTAAACTCCCAACATCATCATGAAATTTAGCTGTGTCAAGGCAAAGCATGGTTGTGTGGGATAACCAGCTAGGAAAAAAAAAATTAGCGGAAGTTGATTTTTGAAATAAAGAATGATCTTTTTCTGTCATTAACAAAGTTCAATCGCTCTTGCTTGTGGATTACTCCATTCATTTTGTTTTTGAATGGTTTGCTTCAACTTTTTGGCACAAGGGTATGTCTTAGTACTGATACAGTCCTAACAGCAACTGCTAGAACAGTAACAAATACTTAGGGTGTGTGGTATTGTTGTTAGCATACAAACAAAGAGATGGATTTGTTGAAGGTGCATTTGCACTGTCAGTTAAACCTAGGTATAAGATTGTTCCGAAAATACGTCTGCCCATTGCCCCCACTGTAAAGCCATTGCTCTTGCTGTAAGGCAGATTCTGGCCATGTCCTACAGCTCTCTGGAGAGACAAAGTGGACATTATTCTTGCCATGTTGCCTAGAGAGGTTGGGCCAGTGTATTACAGCCTCTCTGTCCATCTGCCAGTCTCCTCATCCCTGTGTTTGAGACAAAGCTATGGGAGGGCTAATGGCTTTGGCCTGCCTAAGCCCGTTCTCAAACCTGTCTCCGTCTCCTGAACTATCCTATCTAAGGCCATATGGCATCAGATCCACAACTCACCATGGTCTTTGTGTTATCATCACTGAGATTTGCAGGGCTAAGCCTTGCAAAGAAGAGCAGAAGAAAGAAGAGAGCTTTGCAAAGAGAAGAGCAGAACTGGCTCATCTTTCCCAAAATTAACAGAAATAGCCAGAAACCTTTCCTTCTACAGTGACCCTTGCCAGATTTGTTGTTTTCTCACTTTCCGACCCCCCCCCCCCGAATGAGGCGAGAGTGGATGTTTTTCTATTAGCAAAAAGTTTCCATGGAAAACAAGCAGCCCACTGTCACACCGAGAGCCCACGTGAGCACGGCTGGACTCTCTAGCTGGTTGCCTCACACGTAAAATTCATGTGGCTCTACCTGCGTACGAGGCACTTGTGCAGCCCGGCTGGGGTGGGGAATGGTACACACACCTCACAAACCAGATCTCCTCCTCAGCTTGCAAAAGGTTTCCTTCCCTCCAAAGCCAGGCGAGACTGTCAAAATCCCTGCTCGCCCAAACGCACGTCTCAATGAAGAGATTTGCTCCTCAGAGCCAAGAACACTGAACTCCTTTACCTTTCATTTTGATGGTTTCCATGGTAACCATAAAATTAAGCTATGCAGTTACTTACTGCAACATTACATAATCTGCCAAACACTCCGTTGCTTTTCAAAAAAACGTGTTTGTTCTGAGTTGGTTTTGGTGGGTTTTTTGTTCTTTTTTTGTTTGGTTGGTTGTTTTTTTTGTTTTGCCCAGTATGATCAGCCCAATCTGTGTTGATCTGATTAAACAAGGAGCAATGGTGTAAAATCAGGTATTAAAATGCAACTTCTGTCAGTGCTTCTCTCCAGAGAATGACAGGCTGCCTTCTTCCACTGCTGGTTTATAGCTGCAGTTAAGGTATTACAGCATTGCTCATCGCCTGATCATATAGATGAGGTTGGGTTGATGAGGGTCTGATCCCAATTCTGACCTCAGGGACAATAAATAGGTTCTAGTTCCACACTGCTTCAGGTTATTTGCATCCATACAAATAGTATGCAAAAGAAATTGGTCATATGCAGCATTATTTTTTTTTTTGCTTAGTTAGTGCAACAAGGCAGGGTAGAATGGGCTGACTTGAGTTCAGTTTCCCCCTGGACCTATGAGATCACCCAAAATATTTTGGACAAGCGTTATGGAATATCCTGCAATCTTTATTATGAAAGAAAAATCTCATTATAAAGCAATGCTAATATCCATTTTCCCATGTTCCTGGCACTCAGCCATCCCTGTTGGAACTGTACCAGAGACAGCAGCAATGTTTGGGATGAAGGAAGCTGGTGTACAATCACTCTTTAACTTTTGTGGCCAGTCTCATTATCTTAAATAGAGCTCAGCAAAGCCAGATAGCTCTCCTTTGTTTTGTCCAGGATACACAATCCTGCTACTGTAGAGAATAATGTCAAAACTTTCTCACCATTGGTGAGAATAAACTGTTCCTTTTGTAGCCACAGAGGGCAAAGGAAAGACCTCAGCCAGACCTTGGGGCTTGCACAAAAGGGGAAAAGGGAGGCCACAAGCACATAGGGACGTATAAGCAATGTCTTAGGAGAAGGGTATGAAAAGGGTTACAAGTTCGGGCTCAGCATCCGTTACCTTCCCAGTGCTGCATCTCTCAGGCCATGTCTATGCTAGGAAATTAAAAGGGGCCAGGAGATTACTCAGGCCAGACTGACTGATGACTTGGATGCTCTAGTACTGTCCTGGTCCTGTGCCAAGTCTCACATGATGCTGAGGAGTGTGCAGATACAGCACAGAAGAGGCCAGCCTACCTGGGGTGCAGAAGAAGAAAGTTCAGGTGCCATGCCATTTCCCTGAGGGCCAGAAGTTGGTCCTGGCCAACTTTTATTTGCTAGTAAGATAAGATGTAGTTTCAAAGATAATTATCAAGTCCAGTGGTGTAAATTAAAGCTGATAGAGATGCAGTCTCTTCCGCTGGTGGCATCCTTTCCTATCTCTCCAATTGATTTATGCCTTTAGCAAAAAGCATGTCTTCCTCAAGCACTGCTCAGCCTTGGCATAGCACCTTGAAATTCCCTTTCTGAGGTGAAACTCCCTTTCTGTAGTTTTTCTGAGAAACCCACAGAAAATACAGGATTCTTCCTTGCACCACCAAATGGGACATCAAGGGACACCACAAAACCACTATCCATATCCCTGGAAAATCTATCGTTTCATGGGTTAATCTCAGTCTGCTCCAGCCTCTTATCCCTCACTGGTTTTGCGTGACATGTGAGACAGCGATCTTACTATGATAGAAAGACATAAAATGTTAAGTAACCAAAGCAGCTGCTGGTGCATCATTTAAAGGGCACACATATCCAATAAACCGGGCATTTACAATGCCTATAAGTAGATGGAAATAGCAGATAACTAATTATTTGAGTGCCAAAAAAATCTCAGGCAACCTCAGTCAGCATGACACATGTCATGGCTAATAACTTCCAGGCCGAGATGAGCTGAGGAGGAACTTTGAAAGAACTGAAGGTTTCCTGTATTTGCCAAAATGGTCCATTTGTTTTTCCCATTTCAGTGCTAAATATTGGAGATTTTTCTCTCATTGAATCCTTATATATTCCACTTTGAAGTCAAGAGGTTCACCATAGTAAACTGGCATCCCTGAAAAGAAACAGTTTTGCACCAGCAGAGAGTATAGTCTGGGAAGCAAACATAAGTATTTCTTGTAACTTTTGAATTGTAGGAAAAGATGTATTCCCTTAGACTACATAATAAATCTTTGCAAAATAAAGACTGCATTTAGCATGTCTGTGGGGCCTAGTCTTCTGAATTTCCTGGTTTGCTCTTTCTCTGCTTTCTATGTATTGCTTGATGTGAAGAGTTTCCTGACTTTATATATTCATTTTCTACTACACTGAGCAGTCTCAGTGCTAGATGAGTAAAATACAGGATAGTAAAAATTTCACCGTTGTAAAAAATCACCGTAAGGTATAGAGAAAATATCAAATATATTGGTGGTTCCCTACTTTTTCCCAAACTGGGGTTCATTGAGTCTGCAGACAGACCTTCCTGTTAGCTTCACTGCCCACGAACTTGCAGCGCCTGGATGATAAACTCACAGGCATATTTATCTTCCAAATCTTTGTTACGTAGTTTAACTCCTGTTTTTTAATAAACTGTTCAAGATTACTACCTGTAAAGATCAGCTGCAATAATTATCCCCTGGATTTTTATTTTTCATTTCTACAGATGATTGTTCAGAGACATTTCTCTGTTGCATCAGAGTCATGTAGTTACTATAGTCACTCTGGTTACTACCCCTGTTTCCAACTGGAAGGATCATTCAAACCTCCAGACCACAGGAACAGGTCAAATATATGACCCAACATATCCAGAAACAGGAAGAGGACATCAGTGCTCTGGCGTCAAGTGGCAATTAAACAATAAGCAATTAGCAGAACATGTCTTCCTTGTGTTTTAGGAAGGGTGAGGCAAAACAAATATAAAAAAAAAATCAATGGATCAGAGTAGTAGTGATGTGCATTCACTGCTGGGTGGGAAAGAACGAGGTGACACCCAGCAGCCAGAGAGTCATCAAAACAGTGAGAAATATAAGTTTTAGAACATCCAGAAGATCCTGGAGAACTGAAGAAGCTTCTAGAAGCCTGAACAGAGGTATGACATTATCTAGTAGGAACCACAGTAGGTGGCTTTCAAAAAGGAGGGAATAGGGTGAGCACAAGAAATCGCTACTTTAATTAGAGCAAGAATAAACTAGGATAAACTATAAAAAACATTGCCAACAAGCACTGGAACAAACTGAGAGGGAGTGGGATCTGTCACTACAGGGTTTAGTTTAGTGAAACATCTGTCAGTAACAGGTTTTCGTTTAGCTCATCCCCGAGCATCAGGTGAGACACTTTGCTCAGTATTGTAAAGAAGGTGCGTAAATGGACTAAATCTTGAGGTCCCTGCTTCTCCTCTGATGAGTGTTCCTAAGGTCTTTGTGGTAAATTATCCACTTACAACAAAAGTGAGGATGTAATACAAGTCCTGCAAGCATGAGAAGGGAGTTGTGATAATCTTTTTAGCTTGCGCTGTCTAAATCAAATTCTGGTCAGCTAACTATAAGATTGATTTTCCTAACCACCTTTCAGAGACCTTTTTATATTGTTGACACACCAGAATAAGCCCATGGACCACAGAGTAAAATTCACGGGTTAAATGGATAAAGAACAGACAGTTTGAAATATCAAAACCTGAGTGTCCAAGGATAGTGAAATTATCACAGATTTGGGTAATTGTTTCTTGATTTTTTTAAAAAATTCAAATGCCTTCTGCTACTGTAAGATGCTTTCCTGCACTCCAATCTCATAAAACAAATTTCTCAGGGCTTTTCTACATGAGAAAATTGATTGTTGTCACAGTAGTGGCATAGTTCTGCTGCCTATGTATCAAATTCCCTCTGTTTAACTGGCTTTAACTTTAGAAGCATATGAAAAAGGGTAAGTTTCATCTGTCTGACCCAAGGTGAATTTTGTATGGGTACTAATGGCTTAGCTAAAGCAGGTGAGGAAGTTGTGCTTTTGGATATGTATTTCAGAGTGGGTGTCGTGTTAGAAGAGTCTCTTGAGAGAGAAGTTTGTGTCAGCAGAAGTTTGCAACCAGAAAGAAACTCTTTGGTGTGCTTTCTGACATAGTGACACCAGGTGGATACGCCACATCTATAGTTACGTTTGCAGAACCCTGTTGTGTCAGGCTCACCTTGGGGAGTGCTAGAAACTAGGAACTGTTTTCCTCTATACAACAGATAAAATTTCTAAAGGAAACAAATCTTATTAGCAATTCTTTCAGAAAAGTTTCCATACAATGAGACTTTTGGAGGGGAGAATTGCATCAGAAGAGTATATCCTCTATTGAATTCAACTTCAGAGACACTTCTCTGCAGATATCAGCTCAATACAATGTCATTTGTGCTAACAAGATCTTTAGTTGGGCTAGCTCAGAAATTACATACTAAGCAAAGACCCAGTGAAATCTCCCTTGGTGTCAAATCCATTGTTTTTTCACTCAACAATCAAGAGCTTTCATCCCCTGCTGCTTCCAGTGGGAGGCTAGCTGGGTTGGCAAACTTTCCTACTCCATCAGAATACAAGTCTAAAATCTGGGCAACTGCAAAAGGGACTTGAATCTCTCTTCAGCTTCTCTCATGTTAAAAAAAAAAAAAAAATCAACAGCATGAAGTTATGAAGCAGAAGAATCAAGCCCTAGTTTCTAGAATCACAGAATAGTTTGCGCTGGAAGGGACCTTTAAAGCCCATCTAGTCCAACCCCCCTGCAATGAGCAGGGACACCTTTAACTAGATCAGGCTGCTTAGAGACCCATCCAACCTGACCTGGAATGTTTCCAGGGATGGAGCATCTCCCACCTTTCTGGGCAACCCATGCCAGTGTTTCACCACCTTCAGCATAAAAAAATTTCTTTCTTATCTCTAATCTAAATCTTTCCTCTTTTAGTTTAAAGCCATTAGCCCTTGTCCTATTGTAGGAGGCACTCCTAAAAAGTTTGTCCCCATCTTTCTTATAAGCCCCCTTTAATTATAGAAAGGCTGCTATAAGGTCTCCCTGAAGCATTCTCTTCTCCAGGCTGAACAACCCCAGCTCTCTCAGCCTGTCTTCATATGAGAGGTGCTCCAGCCCTCCAATTATTTTTGTGGCCTCCTCTGGACCCGCTCCAACAAATCTATGTTGAGGGCTCCAAGAAGTCCTGTGCTGAGGGCTCCAGAAAATTGCCTACAAGTCATAAGTATATAAATATATATATGTAGATATAGAAAGAGGGAGATACATACATATACGTATGTTTCTACAAGTGCAAAATGCAGGTGATTTAATGACCCCGTGTGACACATACATTCACTTGACCAGAAGGCCAACCGCATCCTGGGCTGCATCAAGAAAAGTGTGGCCAGCAGATCAAGGGAGGTGATTCTGCCCCTCTATTCCACTCTCATGAGACCCCACCTGGAGTACTGCATCCAGCTCTGGAGTCCCCAACATAAGAAGGACATGGACCTGCTGGAGCATGTCCAGAGGAGAGCCACGAGGATGATCCGAGTGCTGGAGCACCTCTGCTATGAGGAGAGGCTGAAAGAGTTGGGGCTGTTCAGCCTGGAGAAGAGAAGAGTCCAGGGAGATCTTATTGTGGCCCTCCAATACCTAAAGGGGGCTACAGGAGATCAGGGGAAGGACTTTTTACTAGGGCATGTAGTGATAGGACGAGGGGGAATGGCTTTAAACTGGAGGAGGGCAGGTTTAGATTAAACATTAGGAAGAAATTTTTTACTTTGAGGGTTGTCAGGCACTGGAACAGGTTGCCCAGAGAGGTTGTTGAGGCCCCATCCCTGGAGGTGTTTAAGGCCAGGCTGGATGTGGCCTTGGGCAACCTGGTCTAGTGGGAAGCGTCCCTGCCTATGGCAGGGGGGTTGGAACTCAGTGATCTGCAAGGTCCCTTCTAACCTAAACCATTCTATGATTCCATGATTCTATGCATATATTACATATATCTGTGTAATTTGATGGACATATAACTACATATAGACAATTTTAAGGTGTGTGTCTGCATGGCTATGCATAATTTAAAGGTATAGAAACATTAGGCATTGATTTCTCCTGGGCTAACAGGATTTGTGATTGGATGCCTACATCTCAGCAAGATGATTTTGAGCTAGGGAGGGACTTCTGTGCATGACAATTTCTCCCCCCCCCCAGTTGGGAGGCATTAGCTCTCAGTTTGTAATGCCTTTTAAAATCGCCATTGTGAAATGTGCCCTTCTGGGTAATGCTTGCTATAGATGCTGTAGGTCATACAACAAAATGAATCCTTTGCTACTGCACATTGTGAACACTCACTCATGACAAGGAGAGGTAACAGGTAGGGTTTATTAAAGTTCCTGATTAAGCATGAACTGAGCACTGTTCACTGGGAAGATTTTCACATTCACACCAAAAGTTTTGCATAGAGTTTGACCAGATCCATGAGCCATATCATCCAATATAAGAGCATCCATAGCATCCAATGTAAGAGCATCCACTGGCCGGGCCCCTCTTGTGTACTCTGAAGAATCATCACTGGGGAAATTTTACTGCTTTCTGACCTCTATTTACTACATCTCCAATATAAACATGGCAGAACTCATCCCAAAATTTGAATTAGACTGCCAAGTGGCCAAAAACTATGTCAGCACTTCTTGGTACATAGAGTTGAACTGTTCTCCCAGGGAGCCTCTTTAACTCCACAGGACAGAGAGGATAAGAAAGAATATTTTGGTAGCATCAGGAAGCTTTATCAAGTCTAGGTTGTATAGAAAAAAGACCACCTGGTGAAATACATTGTGGAATACCTCATTTGTCCAGCTTTACCAGCCTTGTGGTCCTTTGAGGGCTCATCCGAAGATAACGCCTGAGTGATCAAGACCTCCCTGTTCCTATCAGCTGGCAAAGTCCCCCCAAGCCATAACTCAAGATGAGTCATTTCTTATGATGTGACCTGACCAGAATCACTAGACTGGAACAACGTGGCAGCCTCTAAACACCCACTGTGTTTGCTTCTGGCCCCTTCTTCTTAACAATTCTTTCCAAGAACATAAGAAAGCTTTTTAAAAAAATCAAAAGAACAGCCTTGATGAGGATAATTTTAAGAATTTATAAGTTACAAGCTCACACCTGGCACTCTGCTTTTCTCAGGAAGCGGCACTGCTGTTTGTGCTCTACAAGTGGCACTGCTTATCAAGAGAGACACTTGCAGTGTTATTTTTATGCTTCTCAGCTTGTACATCTGTCTGAAGAGCAGATCGGACTCCTTGCCTCCCCTCCCACACAGGCTCTTCATTTATGCAGCAGAGATTCTTGTGGTGTCTGGGATGTAACAACTTCAAGGCTGACTTTCAAGGCTTGCTTGCTTCCAGGTTTATTGTCTTCTGGCCGCCACTCCAGGTACTCAGTGCCAGGTGCTCGGGTACTTAGCACTTGCTTTTGGTGGCCAACAATCAGATTCTGAAATAATAATCTCATAGTTTGTGTGAAACCTTCGATACAGCTGTGTCTTCTTATTAATACAACAGCACAAAATGCTTGTTTTTGTTTCCCTCTGTCGACATTCATCTCTCTTATCCACCTGAACAGCCCAGAGAAGAAAACATGGAAGACTACTCAATGGATACCGTAGACAGAATTTCACTAGGTTGCCATTAAACAGACTGGCTCTAACTGATAATAAAGAGTTGATATTTACTATAATTTTTATAACTCTCATCAAGATGTGGGTCATATCTAGAGAAACGGTGCCTCACAACACCCAGCACATCATGGCAAAAGGTTAAAGTGAACGAAACCACTCAACTTCTCAACAGTGATCAGGAGTACCTCCATTAAATTTAAAGGCGTTACCTTGGTACAGAATTGCCTCTCCACCTATACTTTAAAACTTTTTCATGAAATAAAGAAAATCTGAAGGAAGTCTAATTTGTCAACCAAACTGTCTTTACTCAGACCACAGCTGTGGACTTTAGGCAACGGAACTCTGTGACAGTTGACTTCTCGTGGATTTGAAGAGGATCACAGTAATTCATGTCAAGGAAAAAATCCTAACACAAAACAGGACTTGCGGACCTGGCTTGAATCATGAGAGCACTTTTTAGGCTCTTAGGTTCAATCAGGCTGTAAAGCTTACTCTTTTTGAAGACTTCATAGCACTTATAGAATCATAGAATGGTTTAGGTTGGAAGGGACCTTAAAGATCACCTAGTTCCTGCCATGGGAAAGGATAGCTCCTGCTAGACCAGGTTGCTCAAAGCCCCATCCAACCTGGTCTTGAACACCTCCAGGGATGGGGCAGCCACAGCTTCTCTGGGCAACCTGTTCAAGTGCCTCACCACCCTCATGGTGAAAAATTTCTTCCTGATATCTATTCTAAATCTCCCCTCTTTCAGTCTAAAACCATTCCCCCTTGTCCTATCACTGCATGCCCTTGTAAAAAGTTCCTCTCCAGCTTTCTTGTAGGCCCCCTTCAGGTACCGGAAGGCTGCTCTAAGGTCTCACCAGAGCCTTCTTTTCTCCAGGCTGAACAACCCCCACTCTCTCAGCCTGTCTTCGTAGCAGAGGTGCTTTAACCCTCTGACCATCTTTGTGGCCCTCGTCTGGAGCTGCTGCAACAGGTCGATGTCCTTCTTATGTTGGGGGCCCCAGAGCTGGACACAGTGTTCCAGGTGGGGTCTCATGAGAGTGGAGTAGAGGGGCAGAATCATCTCACTCGCCCTGCTGGCCACGCTGCTGAGGATGCAGCCCAGGATATGGTTGGCCTTCTGGGCTGCAAGCTTACATTGCTGGCTCATAGAATCATAGAATGACTTGGGTTGGAAGAGACCTTCAAGAACTGAGCTTCTCATCTACCAACAGCCCCAAGTCCTTCTCCTCAGGGCTGCTCTCGATCCATTCTCCGCCCAGCCTGTAATTGTGCATGGGATTTTCCTGACCCACATGCAGGACCTTGCACTTGGCCTTGTTGAACTTCATGAGGCTGGCAAAGGCCCACCTCTCAAGCCTGTCCAGGTCCCCTTACGTCCCTTGCAAATTACTATTTTTGTTACTGCACCATGAGAACACCTTTCCTGAGACCCAGAACTCACTGGACTGTCATCACCTCAGCATTCCTGTCCTGTTTCCCTGGTTGGGCATAGCAAAAGTGCTTCTGCTTGCAACATACTAGGCTCCTAGGGCTGGAACCCATCTAACCTTGGACATCTAACCCATCTAACCGGCGCATCTACACATGTGTAGTCACCCAGTCTCCCTTTAGTTTAGGAGAGGAATAGGTTACTTCTAAAGCCTGGAGACTTTCTTCTCTGAGAGGTGGAATGGCTGTCCTATAGATGCCCTGATGCTGACCCAAGTGTAGCAGTCACTCTCTTTCTGTTCTGTGTGATGAAGACTCACATCTAGATTGAAAAAAAAAAAACAGCTAGTCAACTAAAAAGCGGCTGACCCTTGTTGGGTTTTGCACATTTAAAATGTGTAATGTGGCTGCTTCTTTGCCCCTCTTACTTGACCTCATGCAGAAATTCTGGCAGTTTCTGTACAATTTCAAAAAGACCCGGAAACCGTTACTGTAATGTAGATAGTTTCCCTTTCACCTATGCAAGTTTTCTAACATTATGAGTGTGAGAGTCACCTTTAAATCATGGAGAGATTTCTGTTTTAAACCATCTCTGTCTAAATGAGTTTTCCATCTCAGCAACAGAATTAAATTTGTCCCTTTCTCCAAAAGAAATTAAAAATTTCTTCTCTTAGAAAACTCTTGCAAAAACTAAAGTTCTGCTAAGAAAACAACTACTGTTTAGAGCTTTCTTTCACTAGACATGTCCATAGCATATCTTGCTTCCCTGGCATTTTATGACATGGGTATTTGCTGTTCCCATTACTTGGCCTAGGATTACTTTGTCCAACCTAGAGGAGGTGTTGCCCAAAATGAAAGACCAGCTTCTTCTTTTGTGCTGGAATTTGCACAGTGCCACCAGCTTTTGTCTGGATCAGGTCCATAATAGTATATAAAATGAGCTGGGGACCATTCCACACAGGAATGCACAGGCAGCACAGAACAGTTCAAGTCCACCGGACTAAACTCTGCTTTTTCCTAACATACACCTCATCCAAATTGTGTCCCAGGAGCTGTCTATAGCCCTGGACATCTCCTGTGAGAAGCTGAAACCATATCAAATACATTAACAAATAAAAAGTGCAGATGATCAAATGACAGGACTCAAACCCCAAACCCCATGCTCTACCCCATTTTACTGGCAAGTATAGATATAATTAGTGTGCTTATGGAAGCAGAAGTGTCCACCTAAAGGAGGAGGCAGGACTGGGAATGGGAAGGCCATGCCACACTACCACCCTCTCAGCCTCAGCACAGATTCATACCACACTAGGATGACCATATGTCACCATCATGCTCCAAAAACAATTCCCTTTTTTTTTTTTTTTTTTTTGTGACACTAGATTTACTCCTGGACTAGTACACTCACAAAAAGGAGGAAAGGGGTCTGGTGAACCCCTGGGGCTGGCACAGAGGGAATGAAAGGGAACGGGCAGCTGAAGAAGGGAAGAGAGGGGGAAGGACTACAGCCACCAATAATTAGATCAGGTTAGGTTAGTGTGAAACTGCAATCTGAGAGCACAATGGTTTGATGAGACTGCTGGCCTCCTCTTGAGTAGGTTGATAGTCAAATCCTTCACACAACTATGTCCACGTGTAGAGACCTTGCCTTAGTCTAGATATCATTAACCCTCCTGATCCAGACAGCTGACTCTTTGCTCTAACTCATTTCTTACCCCTGTGACCTCCATCCTTATCCCCTCAGAAGTGTTTGTGGTTAGTATCTTTCCTTTAAAACTATTGCTTGATTTTCTCTTCTACCAACATACTCATCTTCAGCAAAAACATGCTGAAGAAGATATATTTTCCCTGAAAACTCCATATCTCAGCAATATGAGCTCTCATCAAGCAGTGATGCCACCCTGGGGGTTTGGGTTAGGATCTGATCTCTTCTTGCTGCAGGAAGCCTTCAGGAAGACTTGTCTACACCTCTCTGCAGCAATAGGAATGGTCAGAGCCTGCTGCTGGGGTTCAGTCATCTAAAACTCGTTTCAGTGTAGACACAGCATTTGTTACTTACTTCTTATTTTCACCTCTGACCAAAAGTCTTTCACATTATTACCTCCTTGGTGATCACCACTGTCTTTGGAAGAGGCCCTGGATGAAGTGGATGTGTCAGTGGCTCCCAAACCTCTGAGCAACCACAGATCACTGTCAACTCTCAAATTCCCCGTGGTTCATGTGTGTTAGAACTGTCTAACCTGCAAATGGCTGTGCTTAATTTTATTTTGCATAACAGCTTCAGACCATAAAGGACAATCTCTTGGAGCACAGTTTGCACAGAAGTAATGACTTTCAGTGGAAGGTCTTCTGGAAAGCAACTGTCTCTATTCCACATGCATTTTTTTAGTGTGCCATTTGGAAAACAATATTCTTATCTGTGCAAAAAGCAGACCTAAAATTGCCAATGTCCTAACTTCTTCACTAGTGTAAGGCAGGCTAGTTAGCATTTTTGCTCAGTACAACCTACATCTCCTGCTGTTCTCTAAGTGCCTCATCTCTCAATAAAAAGACACAAACAAAAATCAAGATTCATTTTAAGTTTTTCTGTCAATCCTAAATTCCAGGTTAAAAGCAAAAAAGAAACTAATTCCTCTGTCTCGGATGAGGGAGATACAGAATATTGTTATTTTTATATCACTCAATCATGAATTGAGCTATAAAAAGTCCTAAATTCCTCACAGTCCCATGTTGAGACGGAAGTTAATGCTTCATTAGCAGTAAAAGCTTCAGGTTATGTTACCGAGTAACCCTTTGTTCAAACACGATGTCTGGCATTTGCCTAAGTGCTCGGGTATGTCTATCTCTGAGCTATTGAGATGATGTGACTCACCAAGCTCTTGTAAACAGGGTTGTTGTTGTTTGGGGGTTTTTTTCCTACCTCCTCTCTATACCATACATCCTTGAAGTTTGTTTTCTCAGAAACACAGCTGCTTGGCTGGGCAATGACATTTTTGGGCTTCATCTGCCTTTTTGCTAAGGTATCAAAAGTGTCTCTATTGTGTACCTGGCAGCTGATACTAGAGATGAGAGAGCCTAAGACAGCAGTGCCTAACCCAGCTGGGCACCTGGATTAAGTGGGACACAGTTGTAACAGGCAGTTCTCCAGAAACAGCAAGGCAGAGATGAAATTACTTTCTCATGGTGTCCTGAAGATCTTTACACTGACCCTGATTTCATGCAGTGGGAAGGTCACCTAACAGATTCTTTCTATAACCTCCTTCTGTAATTACTTAGTTGAGCTTACATGCAAAATTAACATCAGGACTTATTTAGCCTCGAGCCATATGTGAGCCCTACACAGGAACAGACTAACCTTCATGGAGCAATGGGAGGAATGAGGCATCTCTTTGTAGTGATGCCTGGTTCTTCACCAAGACATGAGGCTGGCCAGGACATGTTGGGCCTTAGAAATAGTAGTAGGAAAATACAGCAGGAAAACATATCTCAGAAATTATACTCCTTCCATAAAAGTATCCAGTTCCCTCTTTAAACCAACTGAAGACTGCTCTGAAATGTCACTGTTTGAATGGGTAGGAACCATCCTTTATTTGCCAGACAAAACATACCTATGGCTCCATTTCTGCTGTGACTCACGTTGCAGTTTTCCATTCAGGCTACTATACTCTAAAATGGGTTTTCTTCTTCTTTGCCAGAAATGGGAAATTCAATTCTTTTTGAAGACCTGCATGACTCAAGCTGGGCTGCTCTGGGTAATATTTTCAAACTTGCTTAAATCCCAAAATTCAGTATATAGAAGTAATTGACAGTCCATGTCCTATAGCATAGACTGAGTTAGGCTGGTAACAGCATTAGCTCACTGCAGTAGGTTGGTTCCAAGGACAGGGCAATACTAAAAACACACAGGGCTATATTGGCACTGTTGTTGCTATCACCTTCAGCAGGGCTCATCCTACATTCATTTAAAAGTTTGTCTCAGAGGTGAGCATAGGCCTGGGTGATATTTTGTTTTGTTTTGTTTTGTTTTGTTTTGTTTTAAATGAATTCTAGAAGTTGTGTTTTTGCTACATGCTTGCGATGAGTCTGCAACTAGCATTTAAAACAAGAGCAACCGAGTGAGTTTCACTGTCTCTAGAAAACACCAGAGGGAATGGAGTAGAAATGAATCTTCCCTATTAACAGACCACACCAGAATTAGGGATCATGAAGTATATCTTTCTCCCTCCAGGACGTGCCATTATTTAATTTTCTTTTATGGCTTTTTAGTCTCTGTTCACTGTCTTGATTTCAAAAGTCAGGGAATTATCATTAGATAGGTGAATTTCAGGGAGGGCATATCTACCTCTACCAAGATTTTTGGTTGGCTTCTTGGTTGGTTTTTGTTATCTTTGTTCCTCATAGAAAATTTGTCCAATGGAGGGAACATCATTACTCACAGAGGAATGTTTGCCTGCACGTTTGCCACTTGGAAGCTTGAAAACTGCTGTTTTTTGCAAATGATGTTCCAGTGTTTGGGAACTACAGAAAAGGCTTTCACTGACAAGTTACAACACAGTGGTTTCTTTTATGTCCCTGCTCCTCAACGTGATCTTTTTCTTTATTTCATGTGCCTTACAACCTCCTGCACATCGAAATCAGGATAAACCTGTTTCTAACACATCCTCCATGAACCTTCATTCCTCATGGATTTCTTGTGGCCCTTTAATTAAATCATTGCTGTAACCTGGTGGTCACCCTAAGGCCTCTCCAGTGTTGCCTGAGTAACTACATAACATTATCTCCATGCATCCTGAGCTGCCTTTGCTCTCCATGGCAGTTCTACCTACAGGAGGCTGTACTGGCAGAGGCGATGATGCCCAGGTAGGCAAAGCAAACCTGGGGAGCCTGTAAAGGTGAATACTGCGCAGAGAAAGATACTGGGGCCACAGCTGCAAGGCCACACAAGCGAATAAACCTTCATCCCATTGGAAGGAGAAGGTCTTTGGGGCTGGGTACTTCTGAGAACTATGTGGACTTGCATCATGGAAGATATATGGACACAAGAAGTCGGGTACCACCAGCCTGGCAGGATCATAGTATCATAGAAACACCTAGGTTGGAAGGGACCTTTAAGATCGAGTTCAACCATTAACCTAACATGGCCAAGTCCACAACTAAACCATGTCCGTGAGCACCACATCTACCCAGCTTTTAAATACCTCCAGAGATCATGATTCAACCACTTCCCTGGGCAGTTCCAATGTTTGATGCCCCTTTCTGTCAAGAAACTTTTCCTAATATCCAATCTAAACCTCCCCTGGGATGAGCTGGGAGTCTCCTGTGAGGTGTGGCATGTTTTGAGGCAGAATTTTTCAGCTCTTTAGCTCAACTAAAAAGCCTTCGAGGCAGAAGGTCTGCTCTTTGGTACTGCCAGCCCTGGCTCCCCATGCAGTCAATAGGGCAGGAATCTCCAACGGGACATAACTACATCTCTGTCTGGGCCAAGGGGTGGTCTCTCTAGAAAAAGATCACTGGGTGCAGCTTTTAATTAGCTGTTAAATAACAATAATCCATACCTAGAAAACAAGTTTATGTGTTTATTTCTGCCTATTAGCAAATATTCCCAGTCATTTGCTGGAAAAAAGGCAGGTATCTAGTTCAGGCATCCTATTAAAATGCTGTCAGCTGTGAGCTCTTTAACATTTTCTCTTCAGGGATCCATAAATATTCAGTGTTCTTGTCCTAAAGGGCAGTTATTTTAGACCTAAGGATGTCTTGACATCCTTAAAAGCTGAAGTCCACCAAAAGTACCTGTAAACTTAATTGCTTCCAGACCCATATGGAGAATGGCAGGCCTTAAAAGTGCAAGATCCCCTTTGCAGAAAACTGTTTTTCAGACTTAGCAGTGTAAGCAACAAAGTAATAGCAGGAACAAAGAAATGTGTTTTATGGTCACATTTGGGGTGTGATTATTGGAACATCTGAGCTGCCATGAAAAGGCAGGATCTTTCACACAATTTCTTCTCATTTTCCTCTTTCCTGCTGCCAGTTCTTCTGTCCTCTCCTCTTGCTCTTCTCCTTTGTGTCAGTGCTGTTGCTCATCAGCTCTGGTCCTGCTTAGCTTGCTGAACCAATAGAAAATAGTTCATTACCTTTTCTTTGGAAGGAGAGACGGAGGGGAAGGTTCATTTTCTGACAGATCAGGGAGTTGACCTGGCTCTCATCATCTTTTGATGAGTTGGTATAATATATGTAGCATTAGCATACAACCAGAGATGGCAAAACAGAAAAATCTGGGTGTGTGAAATGGGACCTTCCCTTTTTGACAGTGCTGAGCCATTAGATCAGTTTACTTTGTCCTGTGCAACTTTGTCTTCTGATGTTGTGGACTTTGTCCCTTGGAGGTGTATTTACCATCATGGGGTTTCCTTGACATGCAGACAGTTGAGCCTTGAACAAAAGGTGAGAAGTGCCTTTGCCATCTACAGGATCTGTAAAGAAAAGGCAGTTGCCCTGAGAGATGTAATTGAAACAAATCTCCATGGAGAAGGCAACAGAGCCCCCAGCAGAAGGACAGTAATTAGGCTCTGATATTTCTTTGCTTTAGGATGAGGTCACTAACAAGCACTGATGAAGCTGTGGAGAATACCAACCTTTTCTGGAAAAAAGACGTGTCCTGGCTTGATATTTCATACCAACCCAAAAAAATGCACCCATTTTTTTCTTCAGGTTGGTTTGCTTTTTTGACAATGCAGTCATGAGTCATTTCTGAGTTTAGAGTTAGGGCCCTGTGTTCAAGAATAAGGTGGCATTTGGATCTGAACGAAAAATAGAACCCCTTAAAGTTCCTCTTGGGGGGCTGACCAGGACATTTCCCAAAACCCCATCCTTTTTAAAGCAAGCTGAAAAAGCTGATTTCTCCAACACTCTTTAACCTCATGTTTTTATGTTTCCTTGCATGATATCAAAGAACCACTCCTTGTCCAGGGATACACAGCCTTTACTCAGCAAAGTTCGTGTGAAAGGAGAATTGGCTGGTTTCTCGATAGAATGCGTCTAGTTGTAAGCTCTCTCTTGATTTACACGTGGCGCTGTACCCAGATAATCTTTCTTGGAGAATGGCAAGTAAATTCAGATCAGCCTGATAAGCCCTCCTTCCTTTCAGATTGGATACCCAACCCAATGGGAGGAAAAAGAACTGGCTTTAAAATTCAGCAGGTTGTTTCTTCTTTTAAATGGGTGATTTGGATTCTGCTTTGGAGCATAAGGAAGCATAAATTATAACACAAATGAGAATGTGGGAGACAGTGTAGGAAAATTCTGTATAAAAAAAAGCAGAGAGGGAACAACATTTGGGGAATAAAAAGTAGGGCAGATTTTGAAATATTCTCAAAACCATTTAACACCATCTGTCAGGGGCTTGTGTTGCTAGGGATTTATCATCTCCTATCTACAAAATCCTCTGGCTAGTGCAAACAAATTTGGGAAAAGATGATTAAACTTCTCCTACCCTTCGATTGCCACCCCTGCACTCCCACCAACCATCTCATTTCCACAACTATGCTTAGCACAGGAATTGGCTGAATCCACATGCAACTCTATGGAACGAGAAGAAATTTTTAAAAATCCTAATTAATATTTGTAATATTGTCTCTTTTAACTTGCCACAGTATAGCCCTTATTTTGCAGTGCTTATACAGCAAACCCTGAAACACAGACTCACAACCCAAGGGCCAGCCAGGCTCTAGATTATAATGTCCCTGAGGCAGGACATTGATAAGCAGGAGGGAAACAAATGCAGAAACCCAAAAGCATCAGAGTCAGAACTGTCCCCAGCAGGTACCAGGGATTTTGTTACTGCATGTCCTGAAAGCTTTTTGACCAAAATCTGCCTTGCATGTTTTTAAATCCTACTGATCATGCTCAATCTGGAGACTGCCATTGCAAAAGGCTAATTAATAAATTATAGTGCTCTTCTGGTTGTATAATAACGATGTAATGAGCATGTTACAGATATCAAAGATGGGTGTAAGGTGCTGAAATAACCTTCTTGGGTAGAAATGGTTAAACATTTGTATGAAAATTTCAATACTGTTTTCATTTCAAATCAGTAATAGAGTCAGTTCCTAATTGCTGTAACACTGCCTTTGGGGAAGAACTACAAGAACATTACTTTCTCTCACTCAATAGGCTTCCTTGCTTTCCTATATGCCTCAGGATACAACACAAAGTCTCCTTACAGAAGAGCAGAGAAGGAACAACATTTGGGGAGTAAAAAGTATTCCCCAGAATCCTGGCCATAACAAGCTGCAGGAGATATAATCCCCTCCAGGTCTTCTTTATCCACAGAGAAAGACGTAAAAAGGGACAGCTACACTAAATATCCCATAGGGCATTTCTGCAGAATAATATTACATAAAACCTTTGCTTTTTTGTGTATTCCAATGGAATGGAAAATAATTGTAAAAATTACTTGGAAGTTACCTTTGTGAACAGCTGACTTGAATAGTCCAATTTTAGGATAAAGTATTTTAATTGTTCTTTACAGCCTTTACCATTTAAGTTGTTAAACTAGTTATTTAAATTCCTGTTAAGTACCTAGTAGCCTGTGCTAAATGTCTTAGAAATGTGCCTTTAGGTTGAACTTTGTTCTTGATGTCACCCTTTCTGAAAGCAAGTTATAGACTCCATGCAAATGAAATAAAATAATCAGAGAAGATTTTTAAATAGAAGTGTATTTGCTGAGACAATTAAATTGTAATTGTCTAATAGCAGAGGCTCTGGAATGACAACTGAATATTGGAAAATACAATGTGCAGAGGTGAAGGCAAGCTCTGCTAAACTTCAAGGGTGGCAGTTTGTTTCATTTCTGTTGGCAAATCTGGCAATTCGTTTTTCAGTCTTGCAGGACTTCAGAGAGAGGGTCAGTGAGAGAACAGGGGATCGCGGATCTCTGGAAAAGAACTCTGCATTCAGGTGTCATTGAGCTGCTGTCACCATTCAGTGCCTGTGGGACTGGAGACACCTGCAGAGAAGACGAATAGGAGGGTCTTGTTGCTACAGATTATATGAGTGTATCTTTGTAGGTGTGTACATCTGCACTGACATGCTGGAGCACCTTAAGGTGTAAGGACACTCATCCCATGCATTTGGGTCATCCCTGTCCATTACTTCACCATGCGTCAGCTGCTCTGCTGTAACAGCCCGTATGATGCTGCTCTTACACCCTGGCATGTGTGAGGGTTCTATGCCTTAAACGGCCACAAAAGAAGGACTAGTGCGTGGGCAGTTCCCATGGAGCACCTGACGTGGTAAGAAGTGCTTGTGCAAAGGGGGCAGCTTCATGCTCTGCTCTGCTCTGTGCTCTGTGGTTACATCAGTCCTTCCAGAGCGTTTGTTTTTAGGGGAAATGAGACTAAATGGTTGGGATGAGGAGAGATGGTAGGTAGAAGGGGTCCTGATTTGAGGAAGCAGTGAGGGTGGAAGTAGGAGACCACAGAAAGTAGGAGCGCAGCACATGGTGGGGGAGGGCTGATTTAGGAAGAGGTGGATATGGGGGTGGGTTTCCATTTCTAGATTAATTAAACACCTGGCTCTAAATTTTTTTGGGATTCTCCCCAACTAATTTGGGTAAGACCTGTCCTCAGAACATGTGCCTGCATGTGTGTACATGGGTATTTTTGGAGATACAGAGACCTTGGAATCCTATCTTGCAATACAACCAACAGCGGTTTTCTGCCACTTGGAATACGAATGTGTCATCCTTGGCTCAGCTGAGGTATCATTTCGAAAACAATCCAAAGGGTGAAGTGGTGTGTGTTTGCCTGCCACAAGCCAGACACTCAATGACCCATCTTCATTCATTCCACTTCCAAAGAAAACCTGTGTGTGTATCTGATCTGCCAGATCTTGTCCCTTGGATATTCCTGACAAATGACAGCTTCAATGCAGAAGAAAGCAATTTGGTCTTCAGTCACAGGTAGATCCACAGATATGATACAACTCCCCATGACACTGTTCTGGACTCAACTCAAGGCACAGCAAATAAAGATTTCTCATATAGGTTACACTGGAACCGTATGTTCTGAGTGACCTGCCTGCAAAACCAACAAGAGCCACCTCTACATTACCTCCTAGGAAAATTTGTCCAAGAAGTGAAGGTGAATGGAACAGTTTCTCCATCCTACCATTTACAATTTGGAACACTAATTCCCAGAATCTATGGATCTGCTGAACTATTACTAAGTGCTGAGCTCTGGGAAGCTGTATAAACTCGCAGGAAAATCACTAAGGATGTCGTTTTAATCCTATTGATGCTGGTGCCTCAACCCTATTATCGCTAGTGGGGTTAGAATTTAACCTTGAGTTCAAAAACCCGAAAGAGTACTAAACAGATGGATAATGACTGGGTAGACAGATAAGTGCCAAAATGGATATAAGTCATTCTTTCACTTCAAAACAGGCTTTATGAGGAACATTCATCTTAGCAAATCTTTGCTCCCAGAAAGTGAAGGTTTTGAATGCTGGCTTTTAATAATTCATGCAGTGATTCTTGCTGAATGCCATGTGGATGTGAATTTGCTTTTCTTCCTTATAAAGCTTATATTCAATTGGGAGAAAAGGGCTAATATTTACATGTGTGAGGATTAACCAATGATGGTATTTGTGAGGTGAGAAATCTTATTATTACCGTAGAATGCGTTTATGAAATGGGCTTGGGTTGAGGATTTGAAGTTTCCCACAGCTAAGGAAACACTGCATTAGTCAGACGAATGTTATTTTCTGTGTCTGCAAAGTCTGATTCATATTTGACTCCAAAACTGTTCTTGGAATATGTTCTTTAAATGGGCCTTTCAAGTCACTCTGCTCACCTATTGAGATCCTCACTGAAGATGGACACACTTCAGTATTCCTCTAACCCAGCTGTGTCAGTGACAAATCAGTTTCCACAGTCGCTTAATGCCAGCTCTCACTACTGGGCCACTTGCAGATAGACCAGATGCAACATTTGTAATTCAGAAGTAATGACATTTGTCCACTGAAAACTGGATCAATATCCTAAATCCTTTCCACTAAACATCAGAGAATTTCAGTTGCTACCAAGCTAGGCAGGAGCTACTGACTCCAATAGCTCATCATTAAGCACAGAGTCAAAAATGCTCCCCATAATTCTCTTTTACTCTACATATGAATTCTGCATTCAGACTTGGGTAAGTAAAATCACGAACAGAAACAGACTGATTGCAATGAAAAAACTTTCAAAGTTTCCTTCCCCTATGAAACTGACCTTTTCTTTTCCTCTCTCAGTTGGGTGACGTGCTGTAGAAGAAATATTAACAACTGCTCATCTGAAGATATGTAAAATACAGAAAAATGGACTTTCCCTTACATGTTTTTTTCATGATTCAGAGGTTTTTTGACAGCTTTGGTAACTGATGAATGGAAAAGTTTTGTGGAGAGGTCTCACATGAGCCAAAATGACCAATGAAAAATTATCAAAACATTTCACTTCAAGACTCTTAATATTCCGTTTCTGCTAAGGCTTGGCTATATTGTTCTGACTACAATTGAAAAATTATGTCACTTGAATCCGAAGTGCATTTCTTCTAACCTCAGCAAAATAAAGCCATTTGATAAGGAATCCTGAAAACATTTTGGGTATTCTAGGATTTGGCCTATTTCAGCAACTATTCTGTGCAGTGGTTACACTAGGGACTTCCATTATTCTACTGCCTGGCCACTTCTTGCTCTCTAACAACTATTTTTTTGCATGTTATCTCTGTAACTCACATCAAAGTTGGGCATTTGTTTAAAAATGCGGGATGTTTCTTCTAAAGTCTGAAACTCCTCTGAACAAGGACATCCAGGTCTTTAATGACAAGATACGAAGTCCCTGTTGTTTTGTATGGGAGCTGGATGATGAATACCTCTGAGGACATGAGACAAGAGAGTTTCCTGGGGCCTGCAACTCATCTGTAGTCAAGCCGGGGTTTAGAAACAGCTATACCAATGCCAGGTCATCATAATAATCCCTGGATTTGCCTTCTTCCTCCCCAACTTCTTCCACCACAGTAGCAATAGAACATAGATACTACACTGGGCGAGATTGGACCAAACTGCAGATTAACCCATTTGCCCTTAAAACTGTGATCTTTGCCTCTGCTAATGCAAATTTATCTTGAAATTAGCACAGAAATCAAGCCTAGCTGGTGACTCATTTTGCAGTGGGGACCTTTTGAATCATTCTTCCCCACACATATCTACATTTAATGCCTGCACACAGAAAAAGAGCCCAGAAAGCTGCCTTCTTTCTGTGAACAGCAATGGTTTCAGTCTGAATTAAAGCTTTTGATGCTAGGAGGGTTTTGCAGAGGACCTGAGAGCTTCTATGCCTACATATTCCATAACCGCCAAATCCTCATCCTAGGGCTGCGTGCACAGAAGTCAAAGACTAAAGAGACAGATATGGTCCCAACCTGCCCAGACAACGGTCCTCTGTGTTGGGACATGAGTGGGTTGCATGCTCCATGGCAGAAGGAGCTTGTATGGCCAAGATCTTACTTCTTCCCAGTGCACAAGTGCCCTCCTGGAAATAATTCTTCCCAGCAAGTCCACCCATATGGGAGTTCTCATAGCTTAAGCACTGATTTTTTTTATATGATCTGATGCAGCATCATGTCTCTTGTCCCTATCTGCTTGTCTATGTAGGTGGTGAGCTCGTGTAAACCAAAATGTGCACTTACACATCCAGCATAAGACATTGATGTTAGTTGAGAGCTATAGGTAATCACGGGACAACCTGTACTTAATTAGAATGTATTTGTGTATTCAATGACTCATGTTCAGAAGTTTTTGTAAGATCAAGGCTTAGTACTGTACTCATGGCCTTTACAATCTCTGCATGGGTAGTAACAAAAAGACAATACGCTTTGTCCAAGTTACAAGGTTTCTGCCAATATTTGTCATCTGGGATACATTCCCTATCTTTGCCCTCGCCTTTCTGTCTGAAGTAGCATCGTCTGAATGGCAAGACACGTTGCGGTCACACATGCTTAGTGTTTGTTACTTGGCTTATATTCAGACTCCATGGAGAAACACTCATAAAAATTGTCCTGATCAAAGGACAACAGCAACAAAACTTTGCAGATGTGTTAATGAGATATCTGGGGCTGGACAAACAAAGTCATGCCATTTGAAGGCAGAGCCTTTAATGGATCCATTCTGTGTGGATGCTGGCTGGGATGAATCTGTTTCCAAGAACATCACTTTAAAAGTTCAAATGATTCATCTTCTAGTGAAGCACTGTGGGACTATGTCTGCGCAGTTGTGTCAAACCTCATAAGAGTTTCTTAGGTTGAAGCTCTCTGCTTGGCATCATTAACCACCCTGTAGATCCTGACAATGGTCCTACAGCTTCACAGAGACTAGGAATTTACTCTAAGACAGTCAGAAAAATATTTTTATGTCCTTAGAGGTCAACATCTAAACCTCTGTAAAAATCAGGTTGATTTCTTTTCCTCCTTTCATCCTACCTAGCAAGGTCCTTCCTCTCTCAGAACACGAGCAGGTACAAAGGGGACACACGCCACAGCTCATTGCTCTTTTCAGCACAGAGGATGCATCGGCATCCTGCATAAGTGCAAAGACCAACACAAGAGACATGGTCAAGAAGAATCAGGTTCCAGAATCTTGGTCCAGGACATCAGCACTGTAGGTGCCACTTAAACTTTGCATTGAACCCTCAACAATGAAAAGGATCGATGCGATTTGGAGCCAGCCTGTATTGTATAAAAGTTTCCCACAGCAAATCACAACTGAAGTCATGTTGAAGTCAAATTATAAGAGTTAATTTTAATAACACTGAAATGTCTCATTCCAACTACTATTGTTTTGAATTTCATAGTACACTTACCCAAAAAGTATTCTTTTTAGGGAGATGTTAGGTTGAAAAAAAAGGAAAAAATATTTTTTAGAAAGATCTCTCAGATATTTGTTTGGTTTGGGCCCCGCCCCCCTGCCAAATGAAATTCTGTAGAAGCTGTTAACTTCCTCTGATTCATGTATGAACTGTTTCTAACAAGACAAAGGAGTACCTTCAAAACGTTTCACCCAGTGATGTCAAATGTCCGACCAGGTAGTGCATGGCCCATAGGGAAGCAGCATGGCCCACTGAAGTGCTCTGGTTTGACATATTTGTTACATCTGGCAATCAGATTTACTGAGAGACAGACACAAAGATTGTTTTCTCTTTTATGTTAAAGACTCATCTCCAGTTTCTAAGTCCTTCCTGACTACTACTTATGAATCCTACACAGAAATTAAGCGGAAATCACTATGAGCCCCTTAAAAGGTTCATTGCTTGAATTTGGGTGTTATTATTTGGGGCGTAGAGGTTGAGTGTGGAAAGCTCTGATCCCTATCCAGTCATCATTATTACTACCTTTTTATGTGGGCAGAAGAGAAGGTAAAAAATAACATCTCCATTTTGCCAGTCCCCACCCATGCTAAGTACTCTGCATCTTTCCAAAAGCCATCTCATCGCATCTCATAGCATCGTCTTCTGGCTGGCCTTGAGCAGCACTTCATGAGCGATTAAAATGGCTGGGGATGTGTCTGGGGGAGAAGATATTTCTCCGGCCTCTATTTAAATGAAGCTGCTATTCATTCACTAACATTTCTAATTACCAGAACTATAATTGAAACATTGGAGTAATCTATTTGAGGAAGGGGAGCGGAGAGGAGAGTGATTTTATTAAAACATGGGTTGGCAAGGTTGGTGCTAATTTCAGCTGAGCAAATGTAATTCAGCTCAGAGGAATGCAGGTAAAGATGAAGAGAAGACAAAGGGATGGTGTAGGCATAGCCATGAGGTGGATGGGGATTTGACATAGCGCTCTTCATTCTCCAGCAGACATTTTGGGGTGATCTTAGCCCATGAAGCCTCAGTGATGCAGGTTCCTTCACAGGGGTGTATGCAACCCACTTGGGCGTGATGGAAGATGCTATTTCATAGGAATGAGACAACAGAAGAGGCTCTGGATGCTATGAGGTATCATGATCCCTTTGGCAGTGAGGTTTTAGTAGCAGTGGGTAAAGGGAAGCCCCTTATTTTCTCTCTATATATCTAGATAGCCATTAACTGTGTCCAGGTTCTAACCTTGACAGTAATCAATGTGTCTATGTGTCCGTCCCCACAGTCTACCTCCAGGCCTGGCATTACTACGGAATATAAGTATTTTTGTTCCCCATTACATCTTCAGCTGTGCTGGTTTTCCCCTTTCCCTGTGGCAAATCAGCTATGCGGTTGTAAGCTCTACTGGGACAGGCTCTCCTTTTTTGTACATGATCAAACTCATACTTGTGTCCAGCTCTAGAGCTTAATATTGCCTTAATGGTAAATGGCCATGAAAATAGCCAGGCCCCTCCTTTAGATAAGAGCCAGCTGTGAAGTCTTGGTGTTGCTCCAAATTTCCCCACAGTTTGGGACTGTGCCAAGCTGGGGATGTGGTATGAGCTAATCGCTCACAGAAAGTAGAGGCTGCTCTGAAAGGCAAGTGGTTGTTGTGCTGAATGCACAATATTAAGATCTTATCTTGCTTTACAAGCAGACTAAACCCAGAATGAATCAATTATGAGATTAGAATTAATCCAATAATCCTCTGTTCTTCTGTGCCTGGAATCAGATGGTGCATCTGTAAAGATAGTGTTAGTTACGGCAAATGAGATCACCGTTTGTCCCATTTTATTAAAAGCTTTTCCCAAGCGTTAACAGCTAGGGTGAGAGGTTGAAATGAAATTAAATTGAAATCTCTCCTCTTTGACTGATTGCCATCAGCCACCCAGAGGGGATGGCCAGCACAGGAAAGATGCCCCGTGACTGTAGCAATGGGATAAGGAGAAATTCTGCTGAGGGATTTCCACCCCTGGAAATGGCTGCCAGTGTAGCTGGGCTTGTGGCACAGATGAAGCCAGAAAACATTACTGACCTCCTTAAATTCCTCTTGCAAACCCCTCTTCCAATGCTGCAGCTTGGGCTCAGGGCAAAAAAGCTGAAACGTGCCTCCCTGCCCGCCAGTCATGCCTTTTACTAGCTGGGTCTTGCAGTACTTGTCCTTGCTCCCTTCTTCTGTGTGCTTTTTACAGTCTCATTTGTCTTGACCTAATATCGTTGGTCTCCTGGCTTATCTTTTGCATATGGGACCAGACATGGGCAAGCACAATTATGTCATTTGCCTGGTTTTACCGTTTAACACTTGTGCCTCAAACACGGTGCTTCAAAAACAGACTTTTACTTAGTGTTCCCTACGCTTCTCTCTCCTTTTCTTTAAAGAAAAGGAAAACCAAACAAAACCCAAGCCCAAAGTAATACTGCTACATGCAGTTATAGCCACTCCTTATTTGAACCATCAGGGCTTGAAACTGAGATTTTCAGTGCTGATATAGCTCTGCCACCAGGTCTAAGACATGGGACCTGTTGAGCAGCACCATTATCTCTGTGCATGCTCTCAACGGATGTGCAC
This sequence comes from Chionis minor, assembly GCA_013398295.1. NCBI lineage: Eukaryota > Metazoa > Chordata > Aves > Charadriiformes > Chionidae > Chionis > Chionis minor. The sequence continues at coordinate 546,514 of VZSF01009322.1, forward strand.
AGATATTGCTCACCTCAGAACTCTTTGGAAAGCTCAGCCATGCAATGAAGCCAGAGAAAGACGGAAAACAGACATCCAGAGGTGGTCTTGGCTATGGAGAAGGAACGGAACCTAACAGCTAGAGCAGAAAGCTGAACAGATTACCAAGCATCACTTTTTTTCCTCAGGGGTTTGCAGTGTTGTTGTTCATAGTAAAGTTGCCCATTTGACTGACACTGGAGCAAAACAAGTAGATTTGGCATTTTGAAAGACAAGGGTGAGTTTAAAGTTGTTACTGAAAAGGCCTCACACAGCCTTTCTGCCCTGCAGTTACACCATCTGCAAAATAAAGCAGTAACAGCATTACCAGATCCTGATCAATGATAAGTGTCATGAAATGCAGAACACTAAGTATCATTGAGGGGAAGAGACGGGACTGGAACAAAGGAGAAAGAAGATGACTCTTTTCACTGTAGTCCTGCCTTTGTGTCCTTCAGGAAGCTGGGGTTGGTCCAGGGCCCATGCATTGAAGATGGCACTTGAAGTTTGAAGCCTGCTGCTAAGACAAGTACTTCAGGTCTCTCCCTCTACCACCTTTCAATTCCTCTTTCCAACCAAAATCACTTGGAGAAAATTTTAAAAAGCAATGGATTTTCTTTTCATTCTGCTCAAGAAAACCTGGGCAATTTTGTTTAGACTTTTCAAAATAACCCTGTCTGAAGCAGGGGAGGTACCTGGATAATTGCAGCTTTCACAGTTAAAATTGTCAAATTTAGGTGCAACTGAAAACAGAGCTCAAGAAAAGCATTTTTCCCTGACTTTAACATTAGGACCCTGCTGATGGCAAGCTGTTTGTTTGGAAACTTTAAGAGCTGCTATGACATTAAACTGGAAACACGAGCAGAGCTGTGAAAGGATCACACCTTAGAATTTGACTTGGATATTTAGTTTTATTTTTCTGAACTGCTTATTCTGCAGAAGTCATCTGGCAGTTTAAGGAGACTGAACTTCTAGCTCTATATACTTCTAGCTAGGCAGGATGTATTGCCAAAGCAGACCCTTCTTCCCAGATATAAGCACTCAAGAAGTGAAAAATATTGAGTAAAATATTTGAATTGGACACTTTTCATGACCCCAGAAAAACGCAATCCTTTCCTGAAGAGTGGCTTGAGTGTGAACTGGGAAGTGAGGAGAGTTGTACTGTGTCCCAGAGGTGACAAACAGCCAGGCTTGGTAGAATTAAACCACAGTGATGCTCCTAATGACCGATATAGGAGTCCAAAGAAAAACTCCTCCATCCTGGCACTGAGATTAACAGGTCTCTCTCTGAACTGTGACTCCCTTGACAGATGACTCCACCGATGAACCAGAGAAGAAATGTTTAGAGCAACCTGATTAGTGGAAGAACTTCTTAACATTTACAAATACAAAGCAAGATTTTTCAAGAAAATTTTGATGGGGGCTGTGGCTCCTCTTCTCAATATTTCAGTCCTCCCTTTTGATCTCCCAGTCTCCCCTTAAATAGCCATGCCCTTCAGTTAGGAGCAGCAAAACTTCATCCATTCCTGGACGTTGTTTTAGACACAGGCTGGTCCAAGAAGCCTCTTCAGAGGTGCCACATCACATACAGTATCACCTCAGCCACACACTTCATCTTGTATCCACATGAACATTGGAGATGGGCAAGTGCATCTTTGGCAGAAGAGCAGATCTCTGCAACAGAACAAAAATGCAGTCTTCCTACCTTTTTGCTGCTCTTGTCCTTTTAAGGGAAATGTTAACTTTATATGACAAACAAACAAGCAGATAACTGAGAAATAATTATTAATTGAGAAAATTATTGTGCAGCTTCAAACTCCTGTTGCTAATCTCTCTCAGACCTTTCAGAATCTACATAGCAGATTTTCTTAAATCAGCTGCAACCTGAGGGAATTCTTCTCATCTACATTTAGACCTCAGCCTTCTAAACTCTTGGATTCCTGTTCCAACCCACCCCTTCTTTTTGAATGGGTGCTGAATACTTCTGAGTAAACAGTCTAACTTCCAGAAGCTCCCAGCTTGCAGAAGTGTTTAGGGAATCAGCGTTCTGCAAGAACTGGTTGCCTGTTAAACTTTCGCTTTTGAATATTTCAGGGGAGATGAGTACAAGCACGGCAAGGACCAAGCTTGTTCATGGAGGAACAAGTTCATGGAGATCTTCTCTTAAGTCTGACACCAGGGATTTGTTTTGCAATGCAGCAGGAGCTCTTGTGGCAGGCATGAATGTGTCCAACAGCACATACAGCATGGAAGAGGGAGGGGATGTATTCTACTCATGGTTAGAGAATGTTGGTTATCAAAACTTCCTATTTTTGATACTTTCTAAAGTGTCCTGGTTTGAGGTAAAACCAAAAAAAAAGAAAAAAAAAAGAGAAGGATTAACTCAGGAAGACTTTTTTGCTTCTTGATTGTGACTAAAATGACAACTTTGCAGCTCTAAGCTTGAAGAAGCGACAGGAACTACTTCAAAAGGAGCCCAGCTCATGTTGACTGTATGCCTGAGAGCACAAAAAGTGGCTTGGACTGATTGCATCAGGCTGCCCTGGTACACTGCACCCTCATATGGACCAGTTTGTCCACCTCTAAGACATGGCTTTCCCTAGGGTGGAACATGTAGTATGTCATCCTGCTAAATACCAAAAGCCAAATGGGAACAGGAAGGGTAGAATGAATTCTTCCACATCTTGAGTTAAGTAAACCTATTTACACCAGCAGAAGATTTGGTGCACTGTAATCAACAGAAACTGAAGATTATATTTCCAGCTACTGTGCATTTCAAGCTGTACTCTTGATCTAAAGCCCTTCTCCAACACCATAGCTGGAAAAACAAATTGCAGTCCTCAACAGCAAGGTATAAGCAACAGCTCCATGAATATGTAAAGACCTTTCAGATGGTATTTTAAAACAGCGTTCAGTAACCGTTATGCCACAGTTAACTGACTTCACCAGTCTTAAAAACAGGAGTCTTTAATTACAGTCATTTATATTTCCAAAGATAGACCATAACATATTTATAAACAATCTGTGCACTTGGTGAGTAAATGACACACGGCATGAATCATTTGCTAACAGTTCTTATATAATATTCAAAGTGGGCATGAATGTTTCATGAAGGCGCTTCCACCACTGAACTTGGTAGAGAACTGAGCTTTCTTCCTTTCTTATACACACTTCCTAGGCAGCCTCTCCCATCCCTTTCTCTTCTCTGAAATCCCTGAAAGACTCAGAATTCCTGGCAGAAAGAAACACCTTTGGATTTGCCAGCCTCTCTCTAGTGCTGGATCAATGCAACTAGGATTTGGAGCACCTGTGCTAGGAGAGACATGCTTTGTCTCAAGGAATAACCTCTAAAATAGCAAACCTTTTGTGTCTCATGGATGAGGCACTAGTCCCTCACATTCCACAAGGAGGTAGTACCTTACACATCTGAGGTGTTAAATATGTCATCTCAGAGATTAGAAAGGGAAAGCATGGGAAATTTGATTTGCAGCCACTCCAAGGATTTAAAGTTCTGTCCTGGACAGGGAAGCACTGAGGTCATGTCCTTGGTGTAAAATCAATGATATTTAGCAGTCCCTTGAGTGATGAGAAAGGATTGAATTAGGGTCCATCAATACTAGACATGGACGAGGCTCGATGCAAACCCTAGCTCAGTGCTAACCATGGAGCTCTATGGCCTTGCAGACCAGTTGGCCAAGAGCATGATGATATCCCAAGACCTGAGGTCATTCAGATAACAAAGGAGGTGTTTGCACACAAGAAGAAACCCTTGGTCTTCTGTTGGGCATTATCATCTATCTCTTTATAAATCCTGGCCCAGTTGACTGTGTGGGCTTTGTGAGGTTTCCTGATGTTAGCCCCAAATGCTGCCCTGACGTGGGGTGTGGCACTGTGCACATCTGGGCACCTCTCTGTTTGTCCTCCTCATCAACCATGTGTTGTGTTTGGTTAAAGCTGTTTGCATAGCACTGCACACAATGGGGGACACACAACTGTCAAAAAGACCTCAGGCACATTTCTGGGGGATAAGACTGGAGAGCAAGTCTTATGAGGAGCAGCTGAGGGAAATGGGGTTGTTTAGCTTGGAGAAAAGGAGGCCGAGGGGAGACCCTTTTGCTCTTTACAACTGCCTGAAAGAAGGCTGTAGTGAGGTGGGGGACAGTCTCTTCTCCCAAGTAACAGGCAATAGAACAGGTGGAAACAGCTTCAAGTTGCACCAGGGAAGGTTTAGATTGGATATTAGGAAAAATTTCTTCACCAAATGGGCTGTCAAGCACTGGAACAGGCTGCCCAGGGAAGTGGTGCAATCACCATCCCTGGAGATATTTAGAAGATGAGTGGACGCAGTGCTGAGGGAGATGGTTTAGCGGTGGTTTTAGCAGTGTTAGGTTAATGTTTGGACTTGATGATCTTAAAGGTCTTTTCCAACCCAGATGATTCTATGCTTCTATGATTCTATGAATAATCATAAAAATGGCCTCGATGCTTTCATAAGCTAAAGGCATCCCTAAACTATTAGTTGCCAGAAGCTGGGTCACTATATCAGAGAAGAATAACTTTCTACGGTTATTTCCAATTGCATTTCTTCTGTCTCACATTCTTTTCCAAGGTCCCTGCTCCTGGCCAGAGTCAGAGCAGAGGTGAATGTTTGAATTGATCCACATAGATATTTTTTTCCTCCTGGCCCATGGTCTCCTTAAACCCAAAGCAACAAGTCAACGTATTAAGGGACTGCAGAAAAGGAGAAATAAAAGCTAGCTGCCACCCAGTGTGAGAAGGGAGTTGGGGGTACAAACCCCCTGAGTTTTGGCAGGACACATTTAGGCATTCTTGTGGTAGAGCAGGGTGTGTGCAAGTGTGTGGGTTCATATGTGCGTGCCAGAAAGAAAGACTACCCCATGTGCTGCAGTTGTTCTGAGCAAATGCAAGCTGTGACTGCAGAAGAACAACTCACCTGGGGAAGAAGCAGGCCATAAAAGACATTTTGGATGTTTGCTATCCTCACTCAGCTTTTATGAGGCTTAACTGAACTTCGGATGGCCACAACGACTGTCTCAAAACAGAGGGGTGAAGTTCTGGTGTTCAGGGGAGATCCCACATTTAAGTCTGATTTTCTTATTTGTTGGCAGGACTGACAAGATGTGATCTGGTAATAGGCAGTAATGCCAGCATTGCATTTTATTATCCCTTGTTGCATTTGTGCAATTCATAATTCCATTTATTGGAAAGGTCTTCAGTGAAGAGACAGAGAACAAGGTTAAATTCACACACATAGCTCAAATCCATCTCTCTTGTTAAATCAATTATTGGTGCACCTGCCCAAAGCCAGTGTCTTGGCATAAGCAGGTTTTTATGTCCCTTTTCTGAGCTTCACTATGTGCAGCACTATGTAAAGTTTCAACAGGAGTGGCTCAGTGAAAAAATGCAATGTTTTCCAAACTGCTTTTTGGCAATCTGCCTGCAAAAGTAAGATGGTTTATTTTGCTATTGTGAGATTAAATGAGTTTCGGGTTTTCAGGCAACTCTCGTCAATTTTGAATGAAACACACAGAGATACACGAAGGCTTTGGCTACCCTTCACCTCTGTGATTCTCATCCCAGATTAAGGTAGAAGCAGGACTGCTAACAAAGTCTGAAAAGTAAAAATTGAAGTAAATCTCCAAATGGGAAAGACTGAAGTCCATTTCTGAGGTGGTTCCCATTATTTCTAGCTTTTGCTAGAGACTTAAGTGATCATGTTGTACATCCTTCCTATTACTGTCCACCCAGTGTCATCATTATCTCTCCTTTCCCACCAGCCATTTCCAGCCACATCTGATAAAGGAATATTTAAATTCCTGCATTTATTTTCCTTCTGTAAAAGTCAGTAGAGTAAAAAATACCCAAGTGAGGGATGTAGCTGTGGACTACCACAGTGCTGATGATTTTGCTTGTATGAAATCACCTCCCAAGAATGAACTGTAGGGCAAAACAGGTGGGGAATAATGGAGGCAATAGGAGAGCAGGGGGAGTGGTGAGGTACAGTGGGGACTAGAGGACTCAGCAGTGAACTGGAGGCACTCATGTCATGGAGAACAGAGGCAGGGCTGTTCTCAGAGCTAGGCTCAACGTGGTGAAGAGAAGTAAAGACATAGGACACAGGAAATTAGGCTCCATCATTTGCACTCCATATGGAAGAGTATAATCCTCCTTCACCTGAGAAATCATATTTTCTTATAAAAAATACCAGGATGTGTGAAACAAAACATGCAGCAAAATGAGTTCATGGTTTTAGTGACATTCCCCAGGAAAAGCTCATGAAACACCCTAGGGAAACATCATAGAATCACAGAATGGTTCGGGTAGGAAGGCACCTTAAAGTTCATATAGTTCCAAACCCCCTGTCATGGGCAGGGATACCTTCCATGAGACCAGGTTACTTATCGCCATTACATATCCCATTCTGTGCAAGCTACATGGGTCCATTATCTGGCAGCTCAGCACCTCCCAAGAACTTCCGTAAAGAAGAAACAGGCAGCTGCAACAGCTTTGTCAGAGGTCAGAGGCAAGGACCATTTTAACTCTCTGTGCTTGTACAGCACCTAGCACATAGGGAGCCAAGCTGTAATGAAGGCTCTAATGGGAGACGATGCTATAATATATACATAATCATATGTCTATAAATTTTCTGCTTTTGTCTGTTAGACCTCAAATTCCCTAGACTCTGATGGATGTTCACCTCACTGAACTTTCCAGCCAGGTAGGATAATGTTTCTTTGTGTGGACAGCAGTGACTATTGATGAGAAGAATCCTTTGTTACAGAAGTAGTTTTACTGATACATGACAGCTTGGACAGCAGGGGTTATCTGAGTCATCCTGTTCTGCTTTTGCCATTTTAATTTCCCTACAAGCCCCAAGGGTCAAATGAAAACATGAATGAATAAATAAGAGGATGCCCATTTGCAATATGCACACAATTGGCTTCCTTGGAGCCTTCCCTATCTATAGCCAAGTGTCCCAAAATTACATCAGGCAAATACCACAGACGTCTATTCTTTCTTCACTTTCATTAAAACATGCTGTTCATAGCAGCAATAAAGCGTATCGGTTTTAAATGGACCTAGATTTGTATTTTATACAGGCTGCTCAGTTGTTGTTGTTGTAATAATAAATGACATGGAGACAATTTCAGATTGTTCTGACAAAAATCAGGACTCCTAAGGGGAGTCTGCCTCGTGCACATGAAGTTGTAGCTCTGAGCAACCAGCTAGGAAGATGCAATTAATTTCCCCCTCATGAGTAAAGCCATTATATAAAATACCACAGTTGCCTTGAGGGCCAAATTGGAGCCACTGAATTATGTATTATCAAAACTGACTTTACAACGATGTCTTCATGGGCACTTCTGTGGCTTGTGAATGGAAAGGGAACAGCAGTCAACTGCATGGATCTTATTTGCCTCTCACTCGCTGTAAACAATACACTGCTAATGTGAAGACCTTAATGAGATGGAGTGACATTGCTCTTTCCCTTGAGGCAGTGGCACAGAAAGGAGAGGAAATCCTGGGGATTCTGCCTAATTATATTGTGTATATTACTAGGTCAGCCCAAGTCCACCAGTCTTTGCTCAAGATTTAGTGGTTTTCCAGCCCATTTCTCTCCTGTTTGAACAACATTCTTGCAAGACCTAAACTGAGCTTCTACTTCTAACCTACTGGAGCCATTTTATGCCTGGGATGAAGGACTGAAGCTTCAGCATCCACTTTGGGTACCTTCTGCTCCGGGATGTAATGCACCACAGACAGAAAACCTCCCCAGTTAATACTGTGTAGAATTTCATGAAAGGACTCAGCATCTCCCTTCCATAGCTGCTGCACTGGCCAGTAATGTGGAGGTTTTCCTTGTCTTTCATGGGGAAAGGGAGGAACAAGGGGATTAGATTAGATCATATCAATTCACTTGTCAGCCAACAAAGGGAGTATCTGATAAGCCAGATAGCAGGCATAAAGTCCAGCAGGTCAAACCAGATCAAAAAGGAGTTATTAAGGAGTATTTTCAGCTGGGTATTCACAAGATACATTTCTACACAGCAAAATCCTTTACATCTCACAATTTCAAGTCAGCAAACCAACACCCTGTATGTGCTATTTATCCTTAGCAAGAAGACACGAGGTAAGAAACAAAAAATTGCAATGCCTGGAGCAAAACTGGATGGTTGCTCAGTGATAAGGGGGAAGTGGGTTTCACTTTGCATGAGTGTTTTCCCCGCTTCCTGGCTTCTGATCTCAGTCATCACACTGATGCTATGAGGCAGGTATTCACATTAAAAGCAGCAACTGCTTAATTAAACTTTAGGTACTCTGAACTATTCAAACACACATTAAAAAGGGAAAAATACATATTTCTTTTGATAAATGATTGTTACACACTCTCTTGTGGCCCATGATTCATGAGCAGTCCAGTGAGACACATGTTGCTCATCTTACAAAAAGTAAAAAATAAATCAAGATTGCTTCTTTCCCTTCAGTCCCACATTGTGGCAAATGAAAAGGCTCCAGACAGCAGGAGGGGGAGTGAATTTCCACTCCAGGAGAGGGAGCATCCCGCAGGACAGACTGCTGTAGTGGGAGAATTGAAGCTTCCCTGGTCTGACTCTGAACGAGCATAAGAACTTTCTGAGCTGGAAGTTGCCCTGAGAATGTCCCCCTAGAAAGCCTATGATTATTTAAAACATGCAGAACTACCTGCTAAAAGCAGTAATTATTCCTTAACAGAGGAGAAAAATTAAAGTCTTTCAGACAAATAATTCCTGACTTGGGAAACGGACGATGCTGACAACCAACCAAACAGTTCATGGAGGCTGGTTCCTCCCCGCCTCAACCCTCTTGCATACAGAGCAGTGCAAATATAGACAAAAATCTGAATATTCAACTCCCCTTGAGGGATTCCCACTTTATTTTCTCAGATTGCCTGAGTAATTTGCCAACTTTCCTCTGTACCGTGAAGGGAAATCCAGAGCTTACTGGCCTTTCTTCTGGTCCTGAGATGTTCCTGGGAGCTCATAAAGTCCAATCTGGCAAAGTAACCTTTCAACAGTGCGATGAGTGTGCATGTTGTGTATGTGTGCTAGGGAGACGTGCAACCCAGGGGTGCTCTGAGCCTCTTGGATACATCCACATTGTGAACAAGAACATGCCTATCTGGGTTAGAAAGAAATGTTTCTGCTCCTGCTTCATTAACCAGGCTGAAAAAATTGACACTTATCAAAAAACTTTTCAATTCATCACAGCAACAGGTGAGCCATGTAAAGCAATAAACACTTGAAATGGCTTTACTTTTGGATAAAATGTCAGCTGGCAATTTCTACCTAGGCTCAAAAGGAATTATTAGAGGCCCAGAGATGGGCTGCTTTGGCTGAGCTGTATTACGTGTCTCCAAAGCATCTTTTCTGTGCTTACTGCCCATTGTGATCTGCTCCCACAACTGTTGGGCCGCTGTCGAGGGTCTGGGCCGGATCGGCCCAAGCAAGCCGAGCGACAGATGTTCCCTCTTTCCTGCCGAGCAGGAGAGAGAGAAGAAGAGAGACTAGTTTAGTAAGAACTAAACTACTTTAATGAAATATAAAGAATAAAATAACAAAAGAAAATAATGAAATATATACAAAACCGTATCAAGCTCCCAGGATGACAATCACGTCACCAGCAGGCACTGGGAAGTCCCAGACTGGACTCAGCAATGGAAGGGAACTGGATCCAGGAATACATGGGTCAGGATCAAAGGCAGACGAACCGATGGAGTCCTCCTCGGATGCCGGCCATTGAAGAAGGAAAGCAAGAGTCCCAGCAAGAGCAAAAGCCCAAGCAAGTCGGAGAAGAAGGTGAAGCCGTAAAACGGGAAACGGATAAAACCAGAACAACTGAAACAATGGAACCACGGAACAACAGAACAACGGAACGGAACAACGGAACGGATGCTAACCCTTTGATCCCTCAGCTTTTATACTGAGCATGATGCAGATGGGATGGAATACACTGTTTGGTCAGTTTTGGGTCACCTGTGCTGTCTGCTCCTCCCCACAGATGGGACCCCTCTACACCTCTCTGCTTCCAGCCCTCCAACAGGGCAAATAACAAGGTGTCTGGCCTTGGTCGTTATCGCAGTAAGTCTAAGCAAGGGCTTCTCTGCATACTGTGCCTTGGCATCAGCTATAAACATGAGTCTTATCACCCTGAGAAACAGCAGTTTTCTGCACAATATGCTGTTAATTTCAGCAGTTAGAAGAGGCCTAGTTAGAAAGCAGAGTTACTGAACAAAATTGGTCCTGTTTTACCTCAAACCAGGACAGCCACTCTATCCATCATCTACTGAGATAGGACAAGTTTGCTTTTACCCTTTAAATAAGAGATTTTTGTTCCTAGCCCTGGGCAAAGGGTAACAATCACAGAAATATTGGTTGAAAGGAATCTCTGGAAGTCTCTAAACCCATCTCCCTCCTGAAGCAGGACTGTCACCAACACTAACAGATGACCCGTGCCTTTGTCTATTTTGCCTAGCCAACAAAAATCCTCCTTGGATAGAGATTCCACCACCTCTCTGTATATCCTTCTTGGCAGTGCTGTGTTTAGGAGTGTTTACTCATGTAGTTATATTGGCAGATTTGACATCAGCAATAACTTAGGGCAATGTGAAAAGGAAATGTTATTCATCCCCTTAAATCATCTGTATACACTTACTAGTCCTGCTGAAACCAGGGTAAACTCTTGAGATAGCAACAGCCTCTGTTTTATGTCTGCACAGTGCCTGACCCAGGAGCTTGCTCATGACTAAGCACTACCCTGATAAACGTAAGTAATAACAATACCAGCAAAGACAGCAAATCTTAATGCTAGAAATATTTTAGTGAGGTCTGTGGGAACCCTTCTCTGTAGGGAAGGGTTGGAAGGCCAGTAAAAGCCTTCCTTCATGGCATTTTTCTTTCAAGAATTCCCTGCAGGTGATAGGAAGTGCAAAGGAAAAATAAAGACCAAGACTTTGGTTGAATTTTGAGTTTTTCTGACTTAAAAGAAAAGCCAAGAATAGTGACCATATGATGTACTTTGGCTAGGCTATCAGATCCAGCTACATCTATGCTGATTTGTTCCCAAAAGGATAGCACTACTCTAGTTAAGGTCCCTTCAGGCAGCCATATTAAAAGGGTTGTCTGTCATGACAGTCCATTCTCAGCCCAGGATCCATTCCCAGACAGTTCAGACCCTCCTCTGTTAGGAAGAAGAGAAGGAAAAAATTATTTTTGACAAGGTAAAAGGCAAACATGTAACACATGTTCAGTTGAAGTGGCTGCCTATTTACCAAACCAAAGAACTCAGAGGGTTACCAGCCATACTCTCTGTTCAAAGGATGTTCTTTAGCCAAATTGGAGGATTACATGAAACTCTTTGAGTTAATGGTTTTCTTTCATACCCAGTAGCCAACATGCCCTTTTGATCAGTTGGGAATCAGACCACAATGCAAATTAACCCCTAGTTCTCCTTACTGTAAGATGGATCTTGTTCCCAACACAAGAACGTTGTGGTTTGAAGTGCAGGAATGTCCTCTTCTTTTTTTCTGAAAATACAGGGTAATTTAAAACCTGAATAGACTTTTGAGGTATTTCTGTGATCCACACACTAGATAGAAAAGTTTCATACCGTACAAGAAGTTTCACTGAGATCACAGCCTGCTGTTTGGGCACGTCCATCTCCACCTCATTGTGACTTGATTATGCAGGATGCTGGGCATGACTGAAAAGATGGCTGGTACCCCATAGGGTTGGTTTACTGTGTAGATTATCATTGGGCAGCAGCCGAGTAAGGATTGATGGAAAGGTATTAGGTCCAAAAATTTACAGCTGCTTTCTTAGAATCATAGAATCATAGAATCACTTGGGTTGGAAGAGACCTTCAAGATCATCAAGTCCAACCATAAACCTATGCCAAAACCCACCCCTAAACCATGTCCCTCACCACCACGTCTGCCTGGCTTTTAAATACCTCCAGGGACAGCGATTCTACCACCCCCCTGGGCAGCCTGTTCCAATGTCTGATAATCCTTTCGGTAAAGAAGTTTTTCCTAATATCCAACCTAAACCTCCCCTGGCACAACTTGAGGCCATTTCCTCTTGTCCTGTCGCTTGTTACTTGGGAGAAGAGATTGACCCCCACCTCGCTACAACCTCCTTTCAGGGAGTTGTAGAGAGTGATAAGGTCTCCCCTCAACCTTCTCTTCTCCAGGCTAAACAATCCCAACTCTCTCAGCCTCTCTTCATAAGACTTGTTCTCCAGACCCCTCCCCAGCTCCGTTGCCCTTCTCTGGACACGCTCCAGCACCTCAATGTCTCTCCGATACTGTGGTGCCCAAAACTGAACACAGCACTGGAGCTGCAGCCTCACCAGTGCTGAGCACAGGGGCATAATCACTGCCCTGCTCCTGCTGATCACACCATTCTTGATACAGGCCAAGATGCCATTGGCCTTCTTGGCCACCTGGGCACACGCTGGCTCATGTTCAGCTGACTGTCGCCCAGGACCCCCAGATCCTTTTCTGCCAGGCAGCTTTCCAGCCACTCCTCCCCAAGCCTGTAGCACTGCCTGGGGTTGTTGTGACCAAAGTGCAGGACTCGGGACTTGGCCTTGTTAAACCTCACCCCATTGGCCTCAGGCCATCAATCCAGCCTGTCCAGATCTCTCTGCAGAGCCTCCTGCCCTCCAGCAGATCAACACTCCCGCGTAATTTGGTGCCGTCTGCAAACTTACTGAGGGTGCACTCAATCCCCTCATCCAGATCATCAATAAAAATATTAAACAAGACTGGCCCCAAAACTGAGCCCTGAGGAACGCCATTTGAGACAAAAAGTTCTTGATGAACTCGAAAGACTTGCAGTCCTTAAACTCAGTCTTGCTGCCATGTACTGGCAGCAGCAGCATGAAACCATGCCCTTTGAGTTAAAAGCTTAGAAACTGTGATCTGGGAAATGAAAGTACTCATGTTTTTTTACTCAAAATGTGAGCTTCATCTCAGCTAATGCTGACTATCTAAAAGGCAGATATCACTACCCACACGACTCCTGACTCCCTTTGTAGTCATCTATAGGGTGTGAGTCATCTCATCCTAATGCAGATGTTTAGATAGATCGCATGAATCACGTTCATAGAAGTATCTTCCTCTCTCTGTTGACAACGTAGCTTAGACAACCAGCTCAGATGGGGCTGTCAATGCTGTGACTGCCTAAAGATACAGAAGACAAATCCCACACTTTTGTTCCTTACGCAGGAGTGTGGTCTGCAGGTAGAATTTAAATGCTGAAAAGCAACTTTGATTGACTTCGCAGAAATCTCACTGTCGCACTCTCTGAAACTTTACCCCTGCTAGTTTGAAAGATCTGTATCAGCCGTCTTAAACTGCTGGGCCCACCAAAACTGGATTCCAACATATGGTGTAAAAATGTCAATAACTAAAACAGCACCAAAAGTTAGCCCTGCTAGTTGTTGAGGTTTCCTGTTTATTAACCGTTCTTACACTGGAAATATACCAAACTGCAAGAAAAAACAAATGTGAATTTGGGATGCATAATGTTGTTAGCACGATACGTTTCTCTCTGGATGACTGTTCATTGATCTTAACCTTCTCAGATTCACTTTAGTTCATCTTAGCAACTTTCCTCTTAAACAAAAGGCCATATTCCGATTTCCTTGTTCATTTTTCATGTCTCTTTACTCCTAAATCACCCTGTTGACTTAAATGAGATTACCTTAAGAGTGGTGTACTACAAAAGGGGAAGAGGCAGTCTGCCCAGAGTGACTAATTTGGATTTTTAGCTCCTTTCCTGAAGCTTCATTTTCATCTTTTCTATTTATTCCATTATTCATGTTTCAGTTTGTAGCTACTCCAAAGACTGTATTGTAGTTCCCGTCACAGAGATGCATCTTTTGAACGCAATAGGGTACTTTCTGGGAGACGCCGAACTGCCCTTTAGAGTTTTGCTGTTCTTTGGTGACTTGCTGAATACAACCTCCTTTTGTTCTTCTTTTCTTCCAGCGTGTGATCACTTCACAGCTGTGCATTTTCTGAATGTGTTAGCCTTTACTGCACACATCCTGCTCCACAGATGTGGTGTCCTTGCATTTTCAAGACCTGCTGTGGGTCCATGGGCAGATTCACTCTTTTTTTCTGGTTAGAAATTGCCTCAGTGGGCACTCAGAATTGCCCACTTCGCAAACTCTGTCAGAGTGTTGTATTTTCACCAGTTTCTTATCTGACAACCAGTTGAATTCCTGAGATGTAAAATGATGGTCATTTTCCCTTCAGAGGTAAGAGTACTCAGCCCTTTTGGGAGGCCCATCCTCCAGTTCCACAATACTCACTTTTTGAATCACTAATAAACTTATTGATTTAGTCCAAACAAAAGTTTGCCATTCCTTTTTAGGGTTATGCAGACCACTGTTATCAGAGTAACTTCCATTGGTCCTTACGGTCTGAAATGACTAATTTTTGAAGGGTATTTTGTTCTGGTGAGCTGGACCACGCCTATAAAATGCACAAAAAAACCCCAAAACAAAAAAACCCAAACCAAAACACAAGTTAAAAAGAGTTTCAGGAGGGAAAACCAGCTCTCAAGAGACCAGAACAGCTCAGGTGTTTGAAGCTGGTAAGGTGAATACTGGTTATACCTTCTGAGGTTTTATTTACCTTGCAGGGACAGCCACAGGTGAATCAGATTGGTTTGGAGAAGTGGCTGGGCGCATCCAGAGACAGTGGCATTTTCCTAAATATACAGTCTTGATTCTCCGGAAATCCCGTTCCTGACGTGTGTATAAAGCAGTGTTTTACTGTGGTGTTGTCCAGGTCCTCTACACTGTACTTTAAAGGGCAGTGAAGAGATACCTGAGCTGATTAGAAAGGTAAGGTGATTGTTCCAGGAAAAAAAAAAAAAATCAAATTTGATTTTAATTCTTAGATTTTGCAGCTAATGATTTTTAGTCTGACTGTGACTGGGTCTGATTCATGTCATTCCTTTAGACTTAATTGGTTTTGTTTTATTTATCCAGTGCACCATCTGTTGTTTTACAGTTCTCTGGTTCCTTTTTGGCCCAGGGTGCAGTTACCTGAATTTTGTAAACATCAGAAAGCAGTACATCTGGAGGACAGGTCAAGAGGCCACAAAGTCCATGCAGTTTTCTAAAGGCAGCATTGACTGCACCTGGGTCATATGGTTGTATGACAGGTTTTGTTCTGCTGGAAGCCTGTTTCCTCTCTTTCTTTACAAAATCAATTTTATCCTCAAAAAATACAAACTATTCTGTCTGGGCTCTTCTGCATGTTTCCAGGGCAATGATCTCCCAGCAGAGTTTAGCACAGATGTTGGTCTTGATTTTCACATCACTGACTATGGATCTTAAAATCCTCATTGATTTCAATTAACCAACATTTGTTATGTCATTCCAGTTAAATACATGTTAAGAAATTTGCTGGCTCATGGAATCACTGGGCTGAAGAGACATTTGGTGGTCTTCTGGTCCATCCTCTGCCCCAAGCCTGGTTGAATTTTACCTATTTCCCTCCTGACATATGTCTGTATAATCTGTTTGTAAAGACTGATATGAGGAGAGTTGAAATGGGAAAGGAGAAAACACGACTTTGAAGAGGATGAAGAAGGATTTAAAACAACCTATATCAGTTTCAGCCAAGCCTTTCTTTGGTTTGTTGATCAACAGACAGTCCCTACCAGTGTGTATTGCTATGCCTCTGCCAGATAGCAAGATATTAAGTGGTGAGGTCTTATCACTTTGAACTCCCCTCTATGTCTTTTTCATCTCAGATTTCAAAACCCGTGAGGTTACACCGTGGTTTCTTTTGACAACTCAGCAACTGTTAGTGTTTTCGGAAAACAGCCTGAAAACAGGCACTCTTGCCTTTGACAGCAATGCGTAATAATAGTCACACCCTTTCCTGAGCCTGCAGCTAATGCAGAAACTCTTTGAAAGCCAGTAAACATGCATTTTGCTCTAACCCTCATCATCTCCTTCCTTCACAGCCTCTGGCTGGAGGTCTCCTCCCTCCTCTATCTGCCTGACACACATTTTGCACAGGGAGAAGAATCTGATGGTTTAGCTACAAAACAGAGAAGAAATAACAGCTCTTCTTTGTTTAGCACGCAGAAAACTCCTGACTGAATTGTCCACTATGTGGTATCACTTCAGCAGATGAGACTGAAAACTTTGTATCCAGGGAAACTGTTTTCCCTTCCTAACATTTCACAATCTCTGCCATGAGCAATTCCAACACTTGGGATCCATTGAAATATTACATACCTCTGGAACAAGCTTGTTCAATGTTGTGGCATTTCTTGGCCTTGGTAAGGCTTCCTCTCAATCATGGTTGCATGAGGAGAAGTGAACTGGGTTTACCAGTGAGGAGGTTTGCTGGAAGACCTAACAGCAGTCGAAGTAGTCTGTTATGTGGAGTGATCTGCCTTTATAAATAAAATGTGAGGGATTTTTCAATTATTTGATAGGGCAGTAAAGTCTAGCAGCTGTTTATTTGTTGGACCTGAATGCCTTTGTCGCATGGGATGGATGTCTGAGCATTAGATGATGAGTGTGCTTTGAGAAGATGTTAATGGACTGTGACTCTTCTGTCTCTCTGGATTTGTATGGTCCTTGGGGAAGGAGTGTAAATGAATTCATTTTTAAACACAGGATTGAGGGGGGTTTATATGCACCCTGGAGTGCACACATCCTGTAGGGTATATGAGCAACACAAAATGTTGATGGAGTCAAACTCAGCCTGTTCTTTAGTGCAAATTCCACCTCTTACAAGACAGAACCGCTGAATTTCAGCGTGTAATACCAGGAAAAATACCTATCCTTTCACGCATCGTACTTTTCCCATTTTCAAAATGTGAGCAAGGTTAACAAACAGCTTATGATAAAATGAACAGCAGATTAGATAAAATATGTGGCTTAAAGAAATGACCAAGAGCAACTTCTGATGAGATGATAACTCTCAACATCTTGTTCTATCATGCCAAGGGGGATATGGGTTTGAAAGGAGCAATAAATTTCTAGTGGAATTGGGCTTTGTAAGAATCTGTCTTTGATTCGCACATGAAAGCATACGCATGTGGCCTCTTGACCACAGGATGAAGTCAGCCTGTGGTTTCTGTCTTCATTTTAGCTTGATGGGTCAGAATCAAACCCACCAAAAAAATCCCCTCTCCACTGTTAATTGAGACTTATTTGATCCTGAGCTCCCCAGATGGTCATCACTCTTCAAAATAATTGTATCCCTGAGATTGCCAGGTATTATACATTTCACATTACTTGGTGAGACTAGAACCATTAGAGCTCCTTGGCCAGAGCTGGGAGCAGAGAAAATATAAGGGATTTAATAACTTTTGGAGAATTCCCTCTCAGATGAAAGATCATCCAAGTATCACTGGTGATATCAAGTCTCCAGTGATATCAAGGAAAGAACATTGGTATTTTCTGTTGGGCAAAGCATTCAAAAATATTTTAAAAGCTTTCAGGTTAATATTGTTTTGTTGTTTTATTCATAGCACTCTTGACAAGATCAGGCCTTCTCATTTTTAAAAAATATATGACCTTAAGAGAAGAGCATTTAGTAACTTGGGAAAATGATTCATGGTTTAGCAGACAAAATAGCCTGGGAAGATGTCCAGATGCTGTAGAAATTGTTGCTGCTGTTGCTGTGGACAAGGAACACTGCTGAAAATATTTTTTTAAAAATTAATAAGATGCAGATAATAAGACTTGTTCGTCAATGCAATGTAAATGCTATTGAGGCATTAATTAAATTCTTTTGAGTTATCACAATGGATTTTGCGTGGGATGAAAATTTCATGTGAAAAAGCAAAATACTTACCTGTTTTTTTTTAAAAAATGCAGTTTGTGGATCTAATGGTACTAACAATGAGGAGAACATTCTTAGGGGAAAGTGAAGTCCTGCATGTTCCCATATTAGCTGCTCCTTCAGGCAGCTTCATCCATATATGCCACATCTTCAGAATGTCCAGAAAATTCATCTTTATATAAAATGGTCTTGCATAAACCAACTGCCTGCTGCTGTCAGCTCTTCCTTTTCTTTTTTTGCAGATTTCTCAGCATCACCACGGAACATCTCTCCATGCTAAAGAAGCTCCTGTTCTGCTGACAGTTTGGGCAGAGAAGCAGCACCACTGAGCTGTGCCAAGGTGGGAATGGAGAGACCCTCAGGAGTGGTGAAGGCATCAATCTGTTGTGCCTGGCACATGGCAACCTGAGCTGGGAGGGAGGATGCCTGAAATGCCAGCAGCCTCCCAGGGTGAAGGATGTGGGGACCCAGCTGTGCATTACCCATGTGCTGTGGGGGGGCTGCAAATCTGCCCCTCGTGCAGAAAGCTGCTCGCAGATGTTGTGGGATCAGGGACAGAAGGATACATCTTTTCAGAGCGAGCAGTGATGATTTCACAAGTGCCAGTCTTGGTTCTTCCCATACAGGCAGAAACTTGGAGGTCCTTGATATTTTATAGCATCAGATTATGGGATGAAGGATGAGGATTCTTTCTACTTGTTTTTGAACTTAAACCCCTTGCTTAGGCGGCACAGCAGACTGTTGTTTTACTTCTGTTTTGGCTAATAGCTTAAAAATTGCATATTTGTGAGAATATCTCTAAAAACAGTGGACTGGGTCACAAACCAGACAGTGAATAATTACTAATTAATCAACCATCAGACTAATAATGGGCCTTCAGTTTTGCCAACAAACCCCTCTCTTAAATTGCTCCCTCATTACCAATAACTACCAATTTAGAGGCTGTTATTGCACTAGTTTTATTAATGTCACATTCAGAAGGATACTGTAGCAATAAACTGGCATAAGGCTATAAAAAGAGGGTTGCCGTACATATTAATAATGTATTTTATAGTGCAGTTTAATATTCTGAATACAAGCTGCCTTGCCTTATAATCAGAAGAGGAAAAAAGCAAGTTGATCAATCATCCTTACCTATTCTTACAGTGGCCAGCTAAATAGAGTCATGGTGATATATATGGGGATAATATCTTGTTACAAAAATCATGTTATTAAGCAACATTGTTATATGTAATTCATTATAATGCCTTATAATAAGCTTAGTAATAGGTTTCTAAATGATTTATAGGGTGGGGGTTTTTAAAGCAGGAGACATCTGCAGTGACTCCAGAAGATGTGCTTCATGGCTGATGAGAAGCTGGGAGAGGACATCTCCGAGCAAGAGGATAGCGCTGTCGTTGTGGGGGCGTAGTCTGAGGCTGGGCACAATCTTTCCTCCAGATCTTCTCCGTGTGGGAAAAACAGCATCCCAGATGCTAAAGCTATAGTGACCAAGGAGCAGCCAGGAAACTGTTGCTGGATCTGCCCTTCCTGGCTCTGCCATAGAAGTCTCTTACTTTCACCTTGGATGAGACAGCTGCGTCCCAAACTGCACACATGTAGAAATTTGTATGGTTTTGGGGTTTAAGCACTTCTATGGGTTCATGTCTTTGCCCTCACTCATAAAAGGGGCGTATTTTGTAGCATTTCCCTATAACAACAGGATGATGAAGGAATATGAATTAACAGTTGCGGTATACTCAGATAATATGACAGGAGAGACCAAAGAAACACTTATGAGGAAGAGTCTTTGCCTTTGCTCCATGTATTTATTGCCTTCCCTGCCTCCATACTGGCCACCAGTGTTCTTAGTTTAGCTGATATTAAACATACACACCTGGCTTTGTGTTTTTTGGGAAGGAGGGATGAAGAGGTCTTGGGAATATTCACTTGCAAAGATACTTGGACAGATTAGATGGATGGTACCACGTGGGCAGCTTGGTCTCTCCATCCTTATTGCAGAACTGCTTGGGAGCTGTAGCAAGGACACCAAGGCAATAAGACATGTCTCCTGACCAAACACGGTCAATCCAATAGCATAACTTAAGCAGCGTCCTCCTCAGGGTCATCACTTTGTTCCACATTTTACCTCTTGTCATGATGCGATCAGATGGCTGAACCAGTCTTGTGAAGAGCTGTGGAAGACTGTGTATGTGACTCTGCTCTTTCCCTTCTGCTCTTCCTGGCTTGGAAAAGGAAGACTTCAGGTTCTACTGTCAGTCACAGCTGCAATGTCTGTTTCACATCTAATAAATTGTAGATCAGAGTGACTTGCCAGAAGGCGATTGTCCCAGGCAGGTGGACCACTCAAACCATGCAGGAAGGTGAGGAGAAAATTATCAGCCTTAGGAGATACGTACGATTCCCCTCACTGCTGGCAGCTTAGCTTCTACTGAGGGATCAGAGAGGTGAGGATGGGAGGAAGTAGCTGAAGGGATAAGCGTGGATTTGCACTTAAAACCTTGACAACCAGCCAAGGGCTCTATTTTCCCCACTGTGAGATGATTGTTCCTGTGTGCCATGGAAGCAATGGGCTTTTAACTGTAGCTGCAGCCATTAATTTATCACAAAGGACAGCACTTCAGTTCCTCTCCAGTGGAACATATTGTTTGTGTCTAATGACACTGATTATGGTCCCCACTTGCCAATGACAGACAGGGCTCTTTCCATTCCAGCAAGCTCAGGAATAAGGCTGGAAACCTTCAGCATCAAGGTGTACAACTGTCATTTTATAACCACAGTGAAGGTTTGTAACCTGGACTAGGTCTTCAAGTAATTTGGCTTCTAATTAGAGATGGACAGGAGTAGAAGACGCCTGCAGCCAAGTCCAGGCGTGGATTCTCACTTGTTATAAACCGATGTGGTGGAATTTTTATTTGATGGTGTTTACAGTGCTCTGTTCCAGTTAAGGACTGCTGACTCCCATATTTGACTAAGATGAAGAACAGCCCAACGAACACAGTCTTTGCCAAGTTTCTCACTGTCCAGGCACACTGAAATGTTTATGGAAAAGTTACAGAGGTCCTATTAAATAGACTTAATATCCTTCAGTAATATACAGAAAGGAGTTGTTTACTACCCTGTTGCAATGGTACTTAGCAGAAGTTGGGTGAAAAGATCCCCAAAACATCACCCTCGGGAAATTATCAGATAATCACCTTGTTAAACATATGTTTTGTATCATAGTTTAGTTACTTTACACATTAATTTTCTAAGCATCTCTTAACTGCATTGGCTAATTAATTAAAATAATATTCTTAGTGGCTTTGTGGATCACTTCTGTCAGGTTTATCGCACTGTGTCACTTTGATAATGACTATAAGCAGTTCCATTCAACTGGCTTATTTTAACTCCATGGTTGAGGTTTACCTTCTCTATGCTCGCATTTCCCTGAAGGCCAGATTTCAGTAAGGACAACACAAATGTCCTCCAAAGCTGTTGAAGATCCTCTGACAGTATATTTTGGTGGTGACGGACTAGGAAAAGGAATATGAACAGGAAGTCACTGCTTCTATGGAAATACCTCCTCCTGCCCACTCTGTGAGGTTTCCTCCCCATGCCCCCACCACTTGAAATTTGCTTGGGGCTGGTGGCTTTGCAACTTTATCTGCTCAATGAGTTGATAAAGCAGGGCATAGTTGAGTGCTGCGAGGTGACTTTCCCATGGCAGACAGATCTGCTTCCCTTGGGACAGATCCTGCCTCTGTCATGCCACCAGAAGAAAGTGAACTCAGATCAATATCTAATTTGAAAAGGAAAAAGATGAAGTCTGCGCTGTTATTAAAGGCAAATCTCCGCAGATCTGTGAGGATATAGCTGTTGTCTAATGGAAACAGCTAATAAACCAAAAAAGCCACATAAAGGGGGAAAAAAATCCATTATTTATATGACAGGTAAACTGCATAAAGACTCCTTATCAAGTCAGCATTCTGGGCCAGATACTAGCTCTTCTAATCTTCAAAAAAGTCTAATAAATAGTCAGACAGAGGTTTGTTTTTTATTCAGTATTTCTATTAGCTAGGTGAGCACCTGCCATTCCCAAAGAGTTGTGCTCTGCATAATTTACAGTACCACTGTATTGTTTGGCAATATTCCTCCTCAAAGAGGCTACTGACAATAAATTAGTGCTTTTCAGTGATTTAGACATTTTTATATGTTTCTAATCTCCTCCGCCTCCCCCCTTTCATTGTCAACAAATTCAATATTTGTTACACTGTCAAGGTTCTGGTGCTTTTCTTTCTTTATTGCTGTACATGTTTTACTGGAGTGTTTGGTTGCTCCTTGTGTGACACAATAATAATACCTTTCTGCTGGATATGGCAATTTTCTGAAGATCTGAAAATATTTTGTAAACTTTAATTAAGTCCCTAATTATTCACACTGTAATGTCAAGCTAGATCTTTAAGGCATTTTTGCAAGTGCTGGTGAAACATCTGCACTCAAATTGATGAATTTGAGGTAAAAAAATCACCTACCTGGTTAAATGTTTGTGAACTCAGGCCTTTGTGGGTGAATGGTCTTGTTAAAAAGGTACCAAACACGACAGAGAAAGACCTTAATAGGTCATTTAGTCCATTCACACCTAAATGCATTGTATATAAACCAATCCTGGCAGACGTTGGTCTAATCTGTTTTAAACTCACCAGAGGCAGGGATTGTTTCCCAGACACAGTAAGTTCCAGTGTTTCTGAGTTTTCTAAAGCCATTCTGCATTTAAACCAATGGTTTCTTACTATACCTATACTAGTCAAAAGAATAATTTATTCTACGCTTTTAAGTATTTAAACATTGTTACTGAATCTCTTCTTTGGTTGTCTCTTCTATAGTCCAAACAACATATTTTTTTCTTCCCTCCTTGAAAGCTACATTATCTTTCACCCTGCTCCTCCCTTCAAATCAGTGTAGACCAGCAGTGAGAAGCCCAAAATGCGCACAGGACCCCAACAGAGGCCTGAGAGGCATTGAATGGAGGAAAGAGAGATGTAATCACCTCCATCACTCTGTTCCCCATCTTGAGAACAGGCCCAGAGTTATCCTGTGCTTTTCTACTTTAGAGTGAAGGATCAGTTTGTTAAAGGCTGTCTTTTACCTCTTCTTTGTACACTGTCTATGGTAAGGAAATAATAATTGTTTGAAGATGCTAAGTATTACTGATGTACAAATAAAAGAACACAAGGACTGCAGAAGTTCTTTTGGGATATTGAGTCCTTTCTCGATAGTGAATCCAGACCTTCATTGTTCCAATGCTTGGAAGTCGTCACTTAATCGTGGGCCTAAAGTTACTCATGGTCAGTGTATAGGCAGTTTTTTCTGCCAACTTTGTCCATTAGCCTGACTATTTCTCAAGCAACTCTTATAGAGTGTATAGCAATGTCACTCCAGAATACTCCATTAGCTTCTACAACTTTTTATCAGAGAGATCTACATAAAGGGGATTAGGTTTTGGCCTCTAGACTGAACACTTCTGAAGGAAAAATCCCATCACTTCCTCAGCTCACAATGATTAACGCTAAAACGTACCAGCTGTTCTCCAGAGATTCAGAGCTCTCAACAGCCAGTGAAGTCAGCAACAGCTGAGGATGGCCACAATGTCATGTAAAAAAAAGTGATCCTGGAAGTTGCCAGATATTTTTAGATGATGTTCTAGTTGTTCTTAGATGTTAGATGTTCTTAGAAGTTGTGACTGTCCTTAACTTTTACAAATACCTTTTATATAGGAAGTAGTGCACCCATCCATTATTCTATGCCAAAAGACTGTTTTGCAGTATAAGTGCTTTTTGGATGGGACCAGTATATCTGCCAGGGCTCCACAGTAACGTCTAAGGAGAGAACTTAGGTATTCTGATGCCTGGGCCCATCTTCTCAACACAGGACTCTCACTTTGTGTTCTGGATTTTAAAAAAAGGACCTCTCACACCTTCAGTCTTAGAAATGGATTTATCAAAAAAAAAGTAACTCTCGGTAGGGGAAGACTAAATAATGGATATGTTAGGTGAGATATCTGCTTTCATGATATTTTGACAGTTTTGAAAAGTACAAGTGCACACAAACATGCATATATGTTACACATCGGCACACACAAACACCCACCCCTGCTCCTTAAGCAGCAGACTTAAGTTAAAGAACTTCATTAAGATTTCAAGGTGAAGAAAATCAAAGGTTGGGAGATTTCTTTCCACCTTTTCTGAAGGATCCCTAAGCACTCTTCATGTAGTCCTTCGTGGATTTGCCTTTTAATTACAGCCATGTGAACACTTTTTTATTCAGTGAGCAAATAAAATAGGAACTATTATATGATGAACTTAACTGAACAGAAAGAGATGAGGTTTGTCACATGGGAATAAAAGCTTGGGAAATCTACCATTTGATATTTTTTATTTTCTTTTTAAGAGGTTTTCTTGGATCTGATCTGAATGAGCTAAGTTGTAACTTTCAGTTACTCGCTCAGGGGGCTTTTACCTTGCAAGTTCACTCTTTGGATATCAAAAAGGTTCATATCCTTCCCTCCAGTAAACAGAGAAGCAGAACAATGTACAGCAGAAAGCAAGAGGCTCGCAGAAGATACACGGCAGAAGCAGGTGTTGAACTGGCCTCTGCTGACAACTGTTCAATGGAGTTCAGCAAATGTTTGAAACTTCGTCTTTGAACTAGCAAGAAGTGCCGCGCGTTCGTTCTGTGCTCCAATCAGTTCTCAGTGGGATGCACTCTCTGCTGGGAGATCGCAGGATGTCTTTGCAGGAACAACAGCCCTGATGCTTTCATAACTCTCTTCTGTCTACAAACCCCCTTTGAGCCTAAAGTCTTATCATCCAAGAATACCTCCATGTGTGCCAATACTCAATACAGGGCGGGGGGGAAGAGGCAGATGTTTTTTATATTTACAGTTGATCTAAAACATATTGGTAAACCTCAGTGTTTTACATGGAAAAGCTTGGTCTATCTTCTAAGAATATGTGTCTGTATTTCAGCTGGGGCATGAAAAACACAGACATCTGGTGGAGTTTTAAATGCCCCCTGGATGCTTTGGAAAGGTTTAGGTCCCACATATCTCCCACCGCAGCTCCAGCCTCAAGTGGGTGCCTTGTACAGCCCAAGGCATTTCACATGCCCCTAGATAATTTGATTAGGCAACTGAATTGAACCTTGGGAGAAAGTAGCAGCAATGCCACTGCAGCCCAGGGGAGGTCTTCTGCTGGCTTTCAGGGTCAGGATTTTGTCCAGACCAACAGCAAACGGACCTCAGGATTAATGCTAGAAAACAAGGAGTGATTTGCTGTGGGCTACTTTACTTCTTCTCCATGACACAAAGGCTGTCATATCGCTCACTGTGTTATCTGCACCCAGGTGGTTTCAGCAGGAGTTCAGCTTGTATCATTGGAGATAAGGAGCCTAAGACTGAGCAGCCTAAGTCTGTGGTGGCTGGGAAAGACAATGCCCAGCAATGACCATGGTCTTCCCACCTTCAGTCCTTTGCCCAATGTCAGCAGTCAGACCCTGGCATGTCATTCCAGGCACAGGGCTGATGGCCACTCCGCTGTCCTGGCACCTCTCCGTCATGAAGGTCTGGTACGAGCCATAAAGACAACAGCAGAAATGGTTGGTGTGACGAGACTGCAACCAGAAATGGGGCTGGAGAAAGTCACCGTGTATCAAAGGGCACCTTCGAGTCTGTTACCCAAATTACCTGTTAGTGACAAATGGTTGCATTCGCATGGGACAGTCAGAGTCAACGCAAGTCAGTGTGCTGAACTCTGTGGCATGTTTCGGAGAGCAGATTATTTATAATCCATGGCCCAGAAACTCCAGCTGTCATTTCCTGAGATGATGTTGCAATTCTCAAGAGATAGTAGGGTGACTCTGATGGTGATATAAGGGTAATTTGGTCTTAGAGCTCAGGTCCCCTGGAGACATCTGATCGTGTGAGAGACCTAGGTTGCTTTTTATAACAGATGAGTTTATAGCTTCAGAAAAGAAGCGAAAGAACATAAGCATTAGAAGCAAAAAGCAGAGGGTAAATAAAAAGAAAATAATACTTAAGATGCAAAAATATAACTTTTAAGCTAGTAATATAGTTTAGGAGCTCATGACTTCTGAATACATTAAGAATAATAAATTTTCTTCTCTCATAGCAAAAATATTTTCTCCCTGGCAAATATCCCTGGCTTAAAGAACAGATTTATTTGTAGAGTGGTTTCACAGTAGCTCCAAAATATAAGGTTTTTATTCTTAAGTCTATAAGCTCTGTGTGATTTAGTGCTGGGCGAAGAGATCACCATTTAATTAATTTTTTAAATAAGAAAATGCCAAATTTGCAGAGACAGAAAAAACTCTCTGTTCAGAGCTCTTTAAGAATAAGTTGTCAATTCAACTAAAACACTAAAACTAAAGCAGAGGTATAAATGGCTTGGATTTGGGGTCCACAGATAATTTAATCCTCTATATTTAGTTTAGGAAAAAAACGCTAACAGCTTGATTTACATATAATTCCTCCTGCTGTAATGCAAATGA
This sequence comes from Chionis minor, assembly GCA_013398295.1. NCBI lineage: Eukaryota > Metazoa > Chordata > Aves > Charadriiformes > Chionidae > Chionis > Chionis minor. The sequence goes on from VZSF01009322.1 coordinate 572,966, forward strand.
ATCGATGCCAACAGACCAATACTGACGAACAAGATGATGACAATTAACCAGTCTGCCCCATGCAATGCACAGGACCTAAAAATGCCTCCAAAAAATGCCAAGATCTTCAGGTGCTCTGAACCAATGCAGCCTGGACCTACTAACTTCCTATTCCTTCTAGAAACTGCAGATCTTTCCTTATGTATTGTTTAATCTCCATCAGAGACTCAAAAAAATAAGCCTATTTCCCACCTGGTACCTGTAACTCTAGAATATGCTCCAAGAATAATAATCAGCAAGTAGCAGTTTTCATTCCCATGTTGCTCAGAAATTAAGCAGGAATGTGTATGCAGGGGAGGAAGGGGAAGGTGTGTGCGTCTGTATATTTAAGTAATCGAAACAGTAATTACATTACAACACAGTTATGAATTTGCTTGTTTTACTCTCATGTCATTGTCATGATTTCAGCAGGGTTATACCCAGATTTATACCATCATAAATGACAGTAGAAATCTGGTCCTGTTTGTGCCCGTGTGTTTATATAGACCATCATTTTCTCCATCTCTCTCTGTCTTCCCCCTCTCTCTCTCACACATACAAACATTTTCTATGTGTGTTTTGTATTTTCCTAGGCAGCAAGGCTGGCTATGCTCATATTGCACCAGTTCTACTATGATGATGAAAAAAAAATAAAATACAGACATCAGACTACTATATACAAACACAGAATAAAAAGGTATGTTTACAGACATCTAGTCCTCAGGATGCAAACATATCTATTACTACACACAGACATATGAAGAAAACACAACATATGGCAACTTAATCATAACAGTAAATAAAAGTAATTTTCTATGTCAGTAGAAGGAGAGGAGCCACCACATGTAATCTGTATTTTTCTTGCACCATAAAGGCTGAATGAGACAAAGAGAGATTCAATGGACAGTGGTAGACTAAGAGACTCCAATGACATATTTTCTTTTTCCATTTCAGATGTAGAAGAAGGGTGGGCAGCTTTTCTGATCCCTCCTGTCTCAGAATAGAGTCTTTTTGCCGCTAAGGAAGAGACACATTCATGGGTTCCTCAGGGAGCCAAGGAAGACGATCTCTGAAGGCAGAGCAGGGGCATGTGGTGAAAAATGTCCCAAGTCCCACCACTCCACATGGGATTACACAAGAGAGGAAGAGACCTTGAGCCTTAAGAAAAATCAGTGGTGCCTCTTTCATCAATCTATGATGGTCCATCCCTTCTTCAGAAGCTCCAAAGACCCCAGGAGCACAAAGGTTTCCATCCTTTAGGGGTTTTTTTCAACTGAAAACTGTGGGCCTCTCTGGTTCCAGCATGACACAGGCTGTTTTGATGTCCTTTCCACTCCACTAAGATTTCCAGAAATGGGTGCCTGATACTAAACTCTTTAAATCCATGCTAAATAGATATGTGACTGCCCTGATTTTAGAAAGTAGATTGCTGCTAGTTCTCACCAAGATCCAATCCATTTTGATAGGGGTCAGTAATTATGAAGCTTTATGATGGGATTTCAGGAGTTTATTTTCAGAAACCCAGCCTAAGCCTAGTTCTGCTTCAAGGGAGCACCACGGATCGTCATTTAAACAGGAGCAGCTTTGGGGCCTAAATAAAATCCAGTCATCAAGGCCAGTAGATACCCACAACAAATCCAAGCTGACAGCTGTTTTCTCCAGGGCTAAATTTGTACCAAAGAGTTTAGGAAACATAAGCAACTAATCATCTCATCCTGAGAGAAATTAGTTAAGTATGAAAGGATTAAAGGAACCCTGAAAACTGAGAGGAAAAGTAAAGAAGCTTTTCATAAAACATCTATTTTGATACTCAGTAGAGTTTTCTTCAGTAGGAAATGTTGTCCAGTCATATTAAAGTCACTATCTGTTCTGCCAGCAGCACACCTCCTCTGTAAAGAAGGAAAAATCTCACAAGCTGCTCTGAAACAAATGCAAATTTGGGGAGTTTCATACAACTTTTCTTCACTTATCCAGGTTAGTGCTGAGATTTTACTTGGTATTTTGTCTTCCTCAGTGCAAGACAAGACACAAAAATGCCCTCAAACAGCAGAGTCCGCATTGTCATCCTTTTACCCTATTTTTCTTATTTTTTCTAAGAGAAAAAGCTCCTTTCTTTTTTAGGTAACCTCTGCCAAAATGAAATACCAGGGCTGGGTCACATCAAAGAATAATGATATCTCACTTCTCTGTGCAGGGAGCTAAATTTAGGTCAGCCTGCATTATTATATTAACCTCAAGTCCATGAGGTGGTAGGGTACGGAGACTGAGAGGCCTACAACATTCTTCCTAGTACAGAAGTCTAACTAAAGGTAGCATTACAAAGATCACAAGGGCCAAATTACACAATAGTTTGTGTATCTACAACAGGATGTAAACAAGAGTAGATCCACTGCCTTCGGTAGAGCCATCAATATCAGCTTGGCATCTGCACTCACAAATAAGCTTTTAGAATCATAGAACCATAGAATCAGCTAGGTCAGAAGAGACCTTTAAAATCATGGAGTCCAACCATTAACCTAACATTGCTAAGTCCACCACTAAACCATGTCCCTTAACACCACGTCTGCCTGGCTTTTAAATACCTCCAGGGACAGCGATTCCACCACTTCCCTGGGCAGCCTGTTCCAATATTTGATAACCCTTTCTGTGAAGAAATTTTCCCTTATGTCCTAATCTAAACCTCCCCTAGCACAACTTGAGGCCACTTCCTCTCGTCCTATTGCTTGTTACTTGGGACATCGATCCCCCCTTGCTACCACCTCCTTTCAGGGAGTTGTAGAGAGTGATAAGGTCTCCCCTCAACCTCCTTTTCTCCAGACTAAACAACCCCAGTTCCCTCAGCCACTCCTCAGAAGACTTGTTCTCTCGACCCCTCACCAGCTCTGTTGCCTTCTCTGGTCACACTCCAAAATCTCAGTGTCTTTCTTGTAGTGATGGGCCCAAAACGGAGCACAGTATTCGAGGTGGGGCCTCACCAGTGCCGAGTACAGGGGGACCATCACTGCCCCAGTCCTGCTGGCCACACCATTCCTGATATGAGCCAGGATGCTGTTGGCTGTCTTGGCCACCCGGGCACACTGCTGGTTCATATTTATCTGACTGTTGATCAACACCCCCAGGTCCTTTTCTGCCAGGAAGTTTTCCTGTGACTCTTCCCCAAGCCTGTAGCACTGTGTGGGGTTTTTGTGACCCAAGTGCAGGACCTGGCACTTGGCCTTGTTGAACCTCATACCATTGGCCCATGGACCCAACCTGTTCAGATATGAGTACTAGTCAAAAACTAGGATTTCCGGGTCATGACCTTCGCAGATAAGCTGTATTGTCCAAGACAAAGGTCAGCTGACAGTGTGGGAAACACTAAATAACAGGAGGAATGTCAAGGAGAAGAGACAAAAAGCAGAGGTCCAAGATTGCTGGCGTTGGGGCAGCATTACAGTGATGTGACCTGTAATGAGATATTTCATTTTGCTTTCCCATGGACTTATGTGGAATTGAAGCAAAACCAATGCTATTCAGCAGCACATGCACATACTATGAAAGGAACATTTCTTGTCCAATACATACAATCTCAGCCCATTTTCCAACATAATTGCACATAAAGTTAAAGCAGAATATCCAGTGCCAACAAGACAGAAGCAGTATCACAGGCAAACTCATTCTCTTGATATGAAAAAGGTAATGGGAAGAGGATATGAGTTTTCATCTTCTTTATGTGTTAATACCCTTCTTGAGTGTAGGAGCTACGCTCACCCCTGTGGTACTCCCCTGGGCTCCAAGTGCCTGCACAAACACTCTCACCTGATAAGGCCTGTTTTCTGACCTCAGTCTGTCCAGCACGAGACGTGGACAAGAGGTTTTTAGAACTGATGTTGGAGCAGGTTGCAGTCTAGGTTTGACGTCACCACACGTTGAGATGTCAGCCCTGTGATACAACAGGGCAGCCTCCGAGTGCACTACTGAGATTTGGTAAAGCTGCAGACTGAAGCATTTTGTCATGTCATGGTGGCTTATGCCACATATGAAGATCAGGCTGAGCATTGTGCACGCTGCGCATGTTGTGGAAGAGGCTTTTAACTCCAAGTCTTTAGTGCTGAGCTCTTTTCAAACTCAGATTGAAGTCAGAAAGATCTCTGCCCGGAGTACTTTCTGCTGATTCTTCATCCGTATGCTTTCCTTATTTTTAAGTGCCTGGCTTTGCGACCTGAATAATATTATTGTTCTGGCTATATTTTTTCAGAGGGCTGCATAATAGGTATTAGTCATTTGAGAACATTTTATGCATATAGAAATTGACGCACTAACACGTCCAGAAGGAAACCCTAGGTCCACAGACCATTGACTGTGTTTTCCAACCTGATCATCTCTTTGAAAGACAGAGAATTCAAGGAAAAAAATATTTTTTGCATACAGGTAAATTTTATTAAATCTTGTCCAATCTCTCTGACAACACTACAGTATATTTCATGTGCTACAGTAGTGGATCGGGGAGTTCCCAGTGGGACTTGCCTACATCTAGTGCTCCTCAAGGTCCTGCTCCACAACTATACTGGCAGAAAGGTCATGAGGAGCACCAGTAGCAGAGATCAGACTAACTCAAGTGTACTTGTTTCCTATCTAGACAGCTTCAGTGTCTAAGGCACACTAAGCATTTGACTTCAAGGAAAAGTAACCCTTTGTCTTACATACAAGATATCACAGTGCATCACACACAGTGGCAGTCCAAGCTGTGCTTCTGTCCCACCCTGCTATTCAAGACCTTGTGGCCAGATGGACATAGCATGTTTCTTCTCTCATTTTCTAAGAAAACAGTGCCAAAGTTACACCCAGTGCAGTTAAACTTATCTATGCCCACATGCAGAACCACTCAGAAACACTCATCACCATCACCTGCTCCCAGAAACCCAGCCTGAGAGCCCAGGGACACTTCATCATAAACACAGGGCAGAAATGTCTCCCCTGAAAGGCTCCAGACTGATCCTCCCTAATTCCCAGGCTGCTGTGGCACTTACCTCACCTTGTTAGCACTGGAGACCTGTGAAGACCTTATCTATAGAGAAGATAAACAGGTTAGGCTGGGCCAATGTCCCACCAAAGTCTTGTACAACTGGACATCTGCCTAGAGCAGGGTGGGAGATGGTGCTGAAGGGTGAGTGAGAAATAACAGCAGCCTCTTCTGCTCATTTTGCAGATCAACTTTCAGGAGAAAAAAAGAGTGGAAAAGCATCAGGAAGAGATGTAAGACTAGAAGAGTGAGAAGAGCATCTAGTTCCATGGCTGGGATTTTTTTTTATTTTTATTGAAGACTATAAGTCTCATTAGAGGAGTATAATTTCATTCATCTTTGTAGGGAATAAGCCAACTTCTGGCAGCCTGGAGTCAGGAAGAAGCTTTCTCTCCCATTTATGTCTTGCTACTTTTTCATGTGTTGCTCTGCATTTGGTCATTTGGACAACGGAGATGATGGACCTCGTGGTACAGTGCAGTGGGGCAGTTCCTCTGACATCTGCACCCCTCTTTCTGCATTTTCCCTTCTTTTCCCTCCACCCTGTTGCTGTCTCTCAAACCTTTACTCTAGCTGTGCTAGTAAATCCTCATACCTACCTATAGATGGCAGCAACTTTCCAAATCAGTTGCAGATACTGATGAAGCGGGATGGTCTCTGGCTTCCCACGGACAGAAGTGTTTCACTGCACGAAATAGGTAGCAAACTGTACACGGATTTAATGGTACGTACAAAGAAGTTCACTCACTCCTAAAGAGGGGGGTGATTTTTTTTATGTGCCTCTGAAAGGGTTTGGATTGACAGCAGAGACATGCATGGGGGTGGAGGAGGCAGTTGGGGAAAGCGGGTGGATTTCTTTATGCTGCTATTAGCTGCCAGCTCAGAAATATTTTTTTAAAAAAATAAATTAAATTGCACTCCCTGACTGTGATTGTTGCTGGCTCTTAGCATATGTCGAGCTCTTATCATTTCATAGCAGCTGGCAAGTTCATGCAGAACCACCAGGCGGCCCAACGTGGCCAGTAATCAGTTAAGTACAGATGTCCAAATAGATGAAACTTCCATTAAACTTTAAATAAAGATAATTTATGCTGAGTAAACAGACGAGTGAGCACATTTGCCCAAATACAGATGGCACTACCTGATAGTAGTGCATTAGAAGGGTCATTAAACAGGGAGGTTCAATAACATAGTACTCAAAGATGGTCTTCTGCAAGGAAAAATAGCTGAGATCAGGGGTATAAAGTCTACCTCTGCATTTATTTTTTCTGCTTCCTTTCGAATAGCTCGGCAGGTTTGGAGTCTTAATGGGGCATAAAGAGAAACACACTTTCTCCTAAAGGAACACCCTAGCACCTGTCCATGGAAAAAATAAATTGTAATCTGTCTCACTTGGAAACCAGGATAAGTGTGCTCACTTAGAGGCAAGGAGGAGGCATTTCTGGGGCTGACGGCCTTAATCCAAAGCCTGATGGCTGCACTGCAAGGGGTTTTGCATTTGCCCTGCATCCGCCTGGGAAGGTATGTGCTGTTGTCACACCCACAGGGACATATTTTGTCCTGGAAAGGGATTACGTGCACAACATGTGCACACACACAGACATTCCTTCCTCCTTCTAACTGCACAATAGGGATGCTGAGTTTTGCTGAGGTCTTCAGAACGGCCTCTTCAGTAAGGAGAGGGAATTAAGCCGGGGCACCAGATTCTATGATTCTATGCTGGGGTTTAGGCACCAGATGATGGAGTTTTTGCCTTCCTAGGACATTGAGAAGCTTGGTGAGGAATGATAAGGTTGGATCATCTTTAGTATAACTTGTATGGAGCTGTCTGGTCACACCACACCTGCTCACAGCAGAACTGCTGAAATCACTGTCTGTACCAGCAACCTGGACATCAGGAAGGCATCCCTTCCTATGGGCAGATCAGATGAGCATCCAACAAGACTATACACTGTTGAATTCAGTGCCCAAGCACTGCAAAGACACAGGAGGAGAACTGACTTCAGCTTGGGACAGCTACTGCTATCATCACCTATCTCCTGACCTTCTCTGTTTGCACAGTCCACCATGAAACCCAGGGCACAGCTGTAATAATGACAGCAAGGCACAAGTGAGGGTTTTGGTATCCTCAGCACACTCCCTGGCCGCTCCAGCTGTGGAGATGAGGACAGGTTTCGTCAGCTGCAGTGGCATTTAACTGACCTGCTGAAGGAAGTATCAGCACATGATAAAGTATCTACATTCACAGGTAACCAATGCCAGTTCCTAGATGAACTGTCTGTGACTTTATACTGGCAGTCACCTTTTGGACTTTCACCTATTCTGTAATAACTCTTCATGTCTCTTTGCCTGTGATCAGCAATAGCCACCTTATCTCATCTTTGGTCAGATCATGCAGTGGAACAATATTGCCCGTGACCTTTTTTAATCATAGAAAGCAAGGATGGGATTTTTCTTGACCAATTCCTGCCAGTTAACAGGTGGGTATTCATGCTAAGCTTGTCATCTGGATTCCTTCTGCAGCTGGTAGAGCTTCCTGGGGCAATTCATGCCCTGTGATGAATTACCTCCAAAACCGCTTCTCTCTACTGACGATTGAGAGAGTCCAGATGTCTGCACTAGGCCAGATGCCTCATTTTCAGATGGCTGATGTTAGATAAAAGAAATTAAACTCAAAAGGGAGTTTCATCCTGTCTTTATTATTTTTATTTACTACATTCTTCTCTCCGCCTCAATTTGGTCCTTGTGGAATAAGGATAACGATATGTTAACGCTAATGTGACGTCCTGCTGTCTCAAGCCTTCTCTTATCCACAGTAAAAGGTTGTCCCAGGGAAGGGAGGGCTGGGTTGTTTATTAGACTCACAGAATAACCCAAAAGGGAGGGAAATACTTTGGAGAAGGTGCAGTGGTGGTGGTGGTGGGGATAGGAAAATCTCAAACCAGCATGAAAACACAAAAACCACTGAGATATTCTCTAGGAAGAAAAATCCTGCTGCAGAAGTTGCATGGGTCTCTTTGCTGCCCACTGGGGCTCTCTGCTCTGTTTCTCTCTGATGACGATGAAAAGACCCTGATAGCAGCGCTGTGCCACAGACCCTCACGTGCTGCTCCAGCAGGTATTTCCACTTCAAATTTTCCCCCTCTTCTTGCAGACAGAAAACTTGAGCAAAGAGCAACCAGCCTTCCCACCTGGCTATCAGGAAGATGCCTGGGCTCAGCCCTCAGCCTCCAGAAGCCTTCCTGGGACACCTTCAGTGGTACAACTGGGGGATGTTGTTGTTTGGGTATTGCCAGTGCACTTTCAGGAACTATGCCCAAAACTCCTGAGATTTGAGTCCTGCATTTATGAACTTGCTTCCCATTCAATTATTAAGAAGTTATTTATTTTCAAGTATGTGTAGAGTCAAATTTCCCTCTCCTTGCATTACAAGATACTGTCTTTGCTTTGACCATCTCAGTGTCCTCCCTCCAATGACTCTCATTTTAATCCAGGGCCCTTTTTAAAAAACCCTTGGTGTAGTTTGATCCCATTCATGACACTAACCTACACGAACCCTTTCACCTCCTCTCAACTTTCCTCTTCCACCATTCTGAAGTCATCGCTGTTAAAAATGTAAATTGTCATGTGTCAACATCCGATCCAATATTTATATATTGGGGTTGCTGTCAGGATTCTCTAGAAAGAAGAATTCATGCTGCTGCAGGCACTGTTGAAACATGTTTGCCCTAAATTCTCTCAAATATTTAAATTAATGGCAAATGGCTGGGATAAGGTACCAGCCGACAGGATTTGATGCTATATTGAACATTTCCAACATCATACGTTATTTAAAACATTTCCTTCAGGGTGATTACTTCATTTTATATTTCCTGGCCTCATGCTCATGTCACACCCCAGTTCCTGTAGCTGTCAGATTAAACACTGCTTTATCAGAAGAAATGCCACTGATTTATAAAACTTCTTTGGCCATTTAACACCTTTATCTCTGTCTTTCCTCTGCCAGGATTACTGACACAGATTTGTCCTGCCCTTACGGTCCCAGAAAACTCCTAAAATGTATGTAATAGAGAACTTCCTAGAGAGTATTTTTAAGGCTTCTTTAGCACGTACATGAAAGCTATATTTTGGTCATGGAAGTCCGTGTGCAGGTACAAATGAGCTTTTCATCTGTGAAATATCCTGATTTTTTTAAACAAAATTTTCTCACGGATATGTTAACCTTCCTGAATCTCGATGATTTCTTCTCTGTTAAACACAAGTGGGTTGAGACCCTTGCTCACGTAAACCCATTTCTGTCACCTGAAATTTGCGTCTTGGAGCTGATACCCTCTTGCTGGAAGCAGGTATAAAACCATTAACGTCTAAGGAGGTGTCACTCAAGGCCAGAACAGTCTGGGACCATCTAAAGGGAAACTAATGTCCATCTGAATGGTCCAGAGCATTCAGAGCATCTCTCTCCCTCATCCAGAGGATTTTTTGCTGTTCATACACATGTACAGAGCAACTCTCCGTTGCAGAGCCAAGGGAACCCACTGACGCCGTGGAGTCACTGCACAGCGTCATGGTCGCATGTAGGGTCATTTCAGCTTTGGACAGCCCCAGCCTGAGAGAGGTGAGAGAAGGTGACATGCACCGCTGTGAGGCAGGCTGTGCCAGATCAGCTGCACAGCTTCTGGCCAGGTCAGAGCATGGCCACAGCAACTGAAGCTGCTTAGAAAGCGTTGTCCTGTGTCTACCTGCGGCAGCAGGGAGGGCAGGGGGTTGCACTGACCTTGGCTTGGCTTTGCTATTCTGTAGCATTAAGCAAATCCCTTAACCTCCCCATCCATATGAATAATGACAGGTGAGGGGTTTATTTCCTTGGAAATCTACTGCTGACTCCAGATGAATTTGGATTGTGTCCTAAATTCAAACGCCAGGTCCAAGGAGTCATCATAGGTAGCAGCCATCACTGCACCCATCCTGGCTCCTCACATCCAGCTGGTAGCATCCCAAACCTCTTGGGACATTGCAGTGGCTCTCAACACCCTGACACTGTAGCAGCTGTTTAATTTGCCTCTATCATCTGGCACTGGTTTCTGAGGAACTGTGCGTGCTTCTGTTTGGATGTCTGAACTTTCTTGCCGACATTTGATGTGTAGCTGTAACAGCTTGATCCAAGGGAAGGAGTGGGAGGGAGGGGAACCCATGCTCAGGCTTTGGCTGATCCAACTATAATACTGAGTGAAAGGATTTCAGGTGCGTCATCTGCTATGACCCAGTTCTGCAATCATACAAGATTCATAGATTTGAAGGTCAGAAGACGTTACTACTGTCACTTCATCTGACCTTTTGAAGAAGAGGCCAGAGAATTGCATACATGGTGGCATGTATTCTGAGCTCCATACAGACATCAACTCTGAGTCAAGACCAGCCTTTCCCCAAGGCTAATGGGTTTTCAAACCTCCAGATTACTTTCTGAGCCCTTCTTCAAGCTGTGAAGTCTGGCACTGACTTTAGGCTATCCTCAGATACAGCAATCATTATCCCTAACAGGCATTATGGTCTCTTTGTCTATCATCAGCAGTAATTATTTCTACTTCAGTATCTCCTTAGGGCCCATTTGTGCTAGACTTTGTCAAAATATTTCCTTGTTGCTCAAAAAAAGAAAAAAAAGATCATGAGATAGCACTTTCTTAGCCAAGATGAGATGTGTCCATGTTCTGCAGCCAGCGCTCTCAGTCCCAGCCATTCCCATCAAGTGATCCTCCTGCCAAATGTGATGCCTTCTTTTGACTGCCGGGATCATTCTCCTTCCAAGAACAACCGCTGAACAGACAACTGACTCATTGCCTGCTCTTAGGTGCTAGACAGACACACTTGGAAGAGCAAATCAGTCAGTTGTTCACAAACTGCTTCTAGTTTTTGAAATCATAACTTATTGCCCTGACTTGGCATAGCGGCCCCCACTTTATGTCTCTGAAGTATGTCATGGTGGCTTGTGGAGAAGGCCCTCAGGGAGACACTGGTGAACTGCTCCTTCTTTTGCTGCTTCTTGGATGCAATAGTAGTTCTGACACCTTAAACACCCAGGGCCAACAGCATAAATGCAACCCTCAGGGCTTCTCTCTGTAACATGTCAATCTAAGGTGGCATTTTTTAATGAACTTAGTTAAACTAGTGCTCATGGCTATGGGGAAGACATTGCTTTTGGTTCCAGTTAGGCTGTATTTTGGTATTTAACCTGGTTTAAATAAAAACAAGTATTTGGGGTTCTATTAACTAAAACAGTTCAGCCTTGTGGAAGAGAAGCCCAGAAGTAGTTAGAAGCAACAAACAAGCCAGGAAAAAAGCATGAAGGCAGCTCCATCTCAAGGATGAAAATGCTTGTAATTTTTTTTCCCCTCTGTATTTGTACTGGTCAAGCTCTGATTTATTTTATTTACTTTTTCAGGCCAGAGTATTAGGAACTAAATATCCTCTAGCAAAGAAAATACTCCTTTTCTTGTTAATAGGGACAGGGGATCCTGAGCTAAGACCCTTACTTGCTCTGCTGAGATGTGAATCCTTCAGTTTTGTGAGCAGAATATAATCTTCAGTGTGACCAGATGCCTCGAACCATCTGATTGGTGTAAAATAGGAGGAATAGCTTTTCGATGTAAAGTTATTAGGTTGAATTCTCCTCTCTCACCCCTCTCTCTGCAGCTTGCTGATGCCACTGATGTTGCTGGTAAGAAAATGTTGACTGACACAACTTGTCAGAAAAAGAAAGGGTGTAATAAATGGGTTAAATATTTCAGTCTCTGATTTAATGACCATCTGAGTTAGTAGCAACTTATATATTGATGGCAAGATACTCCGAGTACTTGCAAAGCAGAGGAAAGGGACTGATAGACCAGATCAGTCCAACCACAAAGCACTCTTAAAAATGCATGGCAAGGTTATTCAGTTCCTGCCTTTGGGTAGAATAATTGCCATGTGAAACATTAGTGAATCAGCATGAATGTTTCATAAGTTTGAATTTATAAAATATTTCTGATTTTCCTGTACACATGCCTTTCAAAGATAACTTTCAAGTGCTCGTTGTATTATGCATCTCACTTTTCAAGAGATCAGCATGATTTCCTTGAAGACATATCCGTTTAGAGAGTTGCCATGGCAATTTGTTCCCACCCCCCAAAAATGCTTAAAAACAGATTTTTCCATTGTCTTCTGATTTCTGCAGATTACAACATGCTTCGCTTTTCTGTCTTCCCTAGAGTGACTCTAGGTGAGTGTACAGAAGAAAAAGAAAGAAAAATCTTTTTTTTTTTTTAATTTAAATTACCTTCTGATGGAAGCAGAAAGCTTCTTCCTCCAAAGTTTAGTCACAACCAAGGCAAAATTATCTTACTGTTTGAAACAATCATTTATTAGCCTGATTTTTTTTTTATCCCAGGAGAATCCTGATAAAAATTGCCTGTGCAAACATAAAACCTCTTTTTACATATGCAAGGTAATTATTAATCCAATTAACCATCTGCATACCAGCATATTTAATTAGTTCTCAGAATTATTCTTTTCCTGCTGTAATTGAACTAACAACCTTGTGCAATCTGTAAGTCTGACCAAAAATTTTGTTGAACCTTTTTTAAGAATAAAATATAGGTTTTGGCAAAACCAGTATTAATTAAAGACTTTTCCTTATTTCACTTTTTTTTTTTTTGGTTTTAGACAGAAAACATCTTCTGCCCCCAAAGAAAAGCAACCAAACAGTGATAGGATTATATTGTCAAATACCAAAAAATTATGGTTTTATTTCTGGAGGAAAAAAAAAAAAACAGCAAAAAATATCAATATAGTGATATTTTTATCCCCATTAACTTTTTAACGACAAATGTGCTCTTTGATCATTGTTAATTGCTTGGTCCCAGAGCATAATCCAACAGAGTATTTTGACTACAGAACAGACTGCTTTGCTTGTAAACACTCCTTCTTTCCCTGTTTTTATTGAAAAATAAAATGAAAACTAATAGTGCTTGACAAGTCCATTCCTAGTGCTGTTTTATATCAGAGATTGTGCTGTGTTTTTAAAATCATATTGCTCTTTTGCAATTCTTATTTTAATTGCTCTGCTGGGGGGATGGGTCTGCACAAAGTATATGTCCCGATGTTTCTCCTTTGTGCAGGAAACACTCTGAACAACTCCAGGGAACCAAAACATGTGGATGGCTTTATCCAGAGCAGCTCCTAGACACTGGAGCTCTTTCCACTGATACAAGGAAAAGAAAATGAGGGGATATTAGATGGGAGCTGCACACGGAAAAATATAAAAGGCTCAAATTATTTGTCTTTACACATGCATCTAACGTCACTTGAGATGCCCTGGAGGCATCTGAGACACCTTCACAAGCCTGGTGTAGGGAAGACCTATTGGAGATGGTGCCCTTCTGGGAACTAGGCTGGACACCATACTAAAAGACTGTGGAGAGTTGTATTGAGGAAACTGGACCAAATCCTTGTCCTCTACGGGCTACACCAGAGTTTTGCCTGCCAGCGCAGGGGCTCCTAGGTGGGGATACCACCCATTAGGTGTCTTAGCAGTGAGCTGAAGCTTTCCTTATATCCTATATTTGTCTAATCCTGTGATAACTCTGCTCCTGACCAAGCCCCTGGAAGAAATAGTATTTTGACCATTCTGAATGGCCTCTATACCCCATCCTGGTTTGTTACAGTCCATCCAGGAGGGACATAGTAGAATCATAGAATCATAGAATGATTTAGGTTGGAAGGAACCTTAAAGATCACCCAGTTCCAACCCCCTTGCCATGGGCAGGGACACCTCCTACTAGACCAGGTTGCTCCAAGACGCCTCCAACCTGGCCTTGAACACCTCCAGGGATGGGGCCTCCACAACTTCCCTGACCAACCTGGGCCAGTGTCTCACCACCCTCAGAGTGAAAAATTTCTTCCTAATATCTAATCTAACCCTATCCCCTTCCAGTTGGAAGCCATTACCTCTTGTTCTATCACTACACTCCCCGATAAAAAGTCCCTCCCCATCTTTCCTGTAGGCCCCCTTTAGTTACTAGAAGGCTGCTATAAGGTCTCCCCAGAGCCTTCTCTTCTCCAGGCTGAACAACACCAACTACAGATACCTGTTCAGGAAAGCCAGTTAGAAAGCCTTGGATGTTCTTCCCCTAAAGGAATCCAAGAGATGTCCTTGGGGGGCCACTGTAAACAAGCGTGGTGGGAGCTCTGTATCTCAGTGGTGTGTGGCTCCAGAAAACTCAATTCAGTCACCACAAAATCAGTGTGAATTTTGGTGCAGAATTTAGGAGGATCTAGCCCACGCTTTAGGAATTGTGGCTAAACTTCAGGTCCTGACAACGTATCAAAGGTCTTATAGTAGCTCAACAATGGTGCTAGGCTCTGAGTGCAAGACTTGGTAATTTAGGGTTCTCTGCAGCCTTTAGATTGTGAGAATTATTTGCTGCTCTCCCTATTGCTCCCCTGTTGGAGCAACTTAAACTATTACTGTTTCACTAAAGCAGTTCCTGCTTGCCTTTGCTATTATGCGTTCTGGAACAATGAACACGATCGCAAATTTCTGCATAGGATTTTGGCTGTGTGTTTGTAAATAGGCTTCCAAGCAGAAGAGGAAGGGCGGGAATAAAGGAATGGCTGCTTTCTCGTCCTACAGATATATATATATATACACACACATATATATATGTACCTGTAAATAAACAAAGCCATCTGATGCTCTGCTGTTTCCCAGGATGAGCTACAAAAGGGTAAATTGGAGTCAGTGGGATTTTCTCTTCTGCCTCCGAGACATATCTGTGTTTTAATTACTAAATAATCTGACTACAAAGTTGATCCCACTGAACCAGACACAATGTTAATTTTAGCAATGCAATGTGCATGCAAGTCGAGAGGAGTTTTGAATGCTGATTTTGTCTCTGCCTTCCCTTCTGCCTCACCCCCATCTGAAAAGAAAAATGTAAAAAAGATCTGTATATAAATAAGGATCACCAAACTGGGGTGAACTTAAAGCTAAGAAAAAAATGTATTTAAATGTTAAAGAGAATTTTGTGCAGTGCCTAGCCTTGCCCTGAGCAATACCCTTGCTCTGTCACTTACCTGTTGTGTTGTTTTTCTGGTCTCATGGGGCTGCTTCCACTCACACCCACCCACTGGTGCCCTAAGCTCTCTGAGCTAACATGTCTCTCATGGGTATCTTGCACTCACAGTTGCAGTGATTGCAACACAGACAACAGCAGAAAGCTGTATGTATACATAAGGCACTGGATGGTGCAACCTCAGGGAAAGGTGGTGAAAGCCAGGGGTGTCAGATCCCAAGCTTTGATACTGGATGCTGCCATGAACTTGGGAGAGATGCATGAAAACCTCAGGAATCCAAGATCACCATTAGTGGGTGCCAGATAGGTGCTAGAAAAACAGGAAGCTGGCAGCCTGCTTTCATCTGAAATTGAGTGATGCTGTACGCCATGAATGAGCCTGTCTTCTTGCTCTGGATTGCATCATAGGTGCGAGACAAGAAGAGACCAGAGCACGTGCATAGCTGCCTTCATCTTCTCATTTGACCTGAAGATGCCCCAGGAAAAACACAATCCTTTCAATTCTCTCTCTTTGAAACAAGAAACGAGAGCAAAAGCAAACAACAAGTTCCTACTTGCCTGTGGTTCCCAAAGGAGGTTTCGCTGAACTTCTCTGGAGCTCCCTGAAGATGCTGTCACAGATCTCTCACAGACCTACTCATACTGCTAATTTCAAGTCATGATAATAAAACCACATGTGATTTCCACATTTAATTCATCTGATTTCAGCTTCTGACCCTTGAGTGAAATCACCCAAGAGCTTATGCTGAAGCAAACCATCCTTCAGTCTAATAATCAGCCGTAATACAGAAGCGCCAGACACCTTAGGCGGGTATATGCTGATCCTCAATTCTTTGATTCCTCCAGCCCTAGGTTTTTAGAGATGTTGCACCACCCGAGCTGTCAGAGTAGCATAAAACTAATAACCAGGCTGTATTACATCTTGATGATGTGACAATGGTACTGATGGCACTTATTCTCAGAGACTACAAGGCAGCATTTCTTTGATTGCTTATGGGAACACTTTACAGCTGAAGTATAATTTCATTTATTAGAGGCAGACAGCTTATAAAAATGTGTGAAGCACAACAGGTACCAAAAGGAAAGCCTGGGAGACTAATGAGGCACAGGGCTCATACCTTTAAAGAAAACAAAGGTTTCTACAGACAAACGGCTGATGTAGTTTGTTTTTTATAGACGTAAATCAATCAAAACATTCAAACTATGTTATCCTGGAGAGTTACAGCAAATACATTTCATCTAAAATTACTGATGACTTTGCTTTTAAACAGAGGATAGGACCAAAAGGAAAACAAGGAGGAAAAAAATTCCTTCATATTCAAAGAAATATAGCTGGAGTGAAAACCAATCTACCAGAAGGGGAAAACGTACACAAGTAAAATAATAATAGTACTGTTATAAAGCGCCTTTTTCTCAGAACTGTCTCCTACCCTATTTGAGCACTCAGGGACAGAATTAAAGCAAAACTTGACGTAAACATATTCAGTGTGGATCCAAGAGTGAATGGAAGAACTCTGAAAAGATTAGCATGGTTTAAGAGTGACAAAATTGCCCCAAGCAGCCTACAGAAGGGTTTACAGGTCCATTTCCCCACTGGTAAGGGATGTCCTTGCTGAATGGTGGCCATGGAGCAAACATCAAGTGAGGACTGCATGCAGACCCTGTGAGTTTCATCTCTGAACCCATGCTGGGAAGCGGCTGAGGTGCCAAAGAAGAGGCAATGATTAGGGTCCTGATTAAGAGGAGGCTCAGAAGTCAACAGTAAATGTCCTGATTCTATGGTCAAAGCAAGAAGATGGAGAAGGCAAATGCTGCAAGATGCTTTCCAAATGTCAGAAGGCACAGAGGGATGAAGGACTTCCAGTTCATTTGGAAAGCTCCTGTTGGCTTCCTCATATGTTTCAATATATCTATATCCATGTTACTGACTTGAATTTAAAGGTTTTATGTAACTTTAATGATTCTGTATCTACACAGCGGAGTGTAGTGAGGCACTGACTGATCCTGCACCCACTCCTCGTTGAATAGCCAAGAGCCACCTTAGCACAGTCTGATGCCAAACCTTAGTGTAGCTTCAGTGGGCAATTTTTCTGAGCACATATGTACTGTGGTGTATATGGGACAATATGGAGACTTCCCAAATGTGAGACATATAGTGTGTGACCTATACAAGTCAAAAAAAAAAAAAAAAAAAAAAAAAAAAAAAAAAATCCAGTAGTTCCTGGCATGCAATATTTGGTCAGGGGGATTAACGTATGGTGGTTCTGACCAGGGTGCCAAACATACAGCGGTGCCAAAAATCTTCACCCCACAAAACCCACCTTGCGTGAGGAAAGCAAAAGAGGCAAGGGGACCCAAACATGCTGCACCACCCGCCTTCCAGAGCAGCACTGATTTGGTATCCAGCCAGCCTGGGAGGAAAAAGGAGCAGCTGTGCCTCATTTGAACCTGTCTCCCCAGACATTTCCATGACATCCTTGGTTGTAAACCCTGGACAGCTGTGAACACCAGTGAGAAGTGTCACCTGCTGCCTCTTCCTCCATCTCCCAATGCCATACAGCACCCTGTATTGCCTGAAGTTTGAAGAATTAAGACCATTCCCTGAGACAATGTGTCCCAACACAATCTGAGTTAGGACAGCAAAGATGAGTATTAACATGAAGGGCAACAAAGCTGGAGAGAGGTCTAGAGCATAAGTCTTATGAGGAGCAGCTGAGGGAAATGGGGTTTAGTCTGGAGAAAAGGCGGCTGAGGGGAGAACTTATTGCTCTCTACAACTACCTGAAGGGGGTTGTAGAGAGTTGGGGGTTGTCTCTTCTCCCAAGTAACAAGTGATGGAACAAGAAGAAATGGCCTCAAATCGTGCCAGGGGAGGTTTAGATTGGATATTAAGAAAAATTTCTTCACCAAAAGGGTTATCAAACATTGAAACAGGCTGCCCAGGGAAGTGGTGAAGCCGCCATCCCTGGAGGTATTTAAAAGATGGGTAGATGTGGTGCTGAGGGACATGGTTTAGTGGTGGACTTAGCAATGCTAGGTGAACAGTTGGACGCCATGATTTTAAAGGTCTTTTCCAATGAAATCGATTCTATCATTCTACGATTAGTTACACTGTTGTTCCTAGAGACAGGCACTGCTTGGGAGTGTGTCTCACGAGTCACATAATCCATCTCCCATCAGTTTTTGCAATGAAGAATTCAACCTCCAACGAAGTCTTTCATGTATGTTTAGCTCCACAGAGTGGCTACGGAGCACCAGCTTGTGCTCAAGAGACCTCAGTTATATTCCTTTGTCCTAGCCCTATAAGAAGTTCTCAGGCAAGGCAATCTCCCTTGATACCTCAACCTCCTGATCTGTTAACTGAAAGTGAAAGTTACTGATATCTGTATAAAGAATCTTCAGACACACCTGGGTAGGTACTGGGCAGGAGATACTGGTACTTCCATGAAAACACTGGAGATGGAGACAGTAGCCCTTAGCCTCGGACTGATATTGTACAATTTTACCATCTCAGACAGGGAACCTGTGCTGGCATCTTCTGTCACAGATTAAACAACAGCTATGAAAACTTCATCTGCAAGTGCTGGCTTAGTGTCTGTTGGCCATAGGCCTTTCTTCACATTGTTTTGTGGGATACGCTCTGTAATTTAGATCTCATTATCTTGATCACAGCCTTTTCTCCTTTGGGTCCACCATGCGAGGTTACACAGTGCCAGGTTTTCTAGCACTCTTTCTTAATACTTTTAGCTTTGGATTATAAGCCTAATTAATGTGCTCAACTTTTAGCTTTGGATTATAAACCTAATTAATGTGCTCATCTTTGCTAGTTCTTGTCAAGAAAACAACCAATGCATGTTTTGTGAGAGATGTGAACAAGGAAGCAAAATGTTTGATACCCTTCCCTGTCTCTACCACCATCTCATCTCTCTGATGACATTGTTTGTGATCAGATACAGAATGATACAGACATTATTTCTCATCCAAATTGCTTCACATTTTATTGTGCTCAGGTAGGGGTCTTGGAACTAGTTCAGTTCCAGTCCCCTTGGCTGCGTGGTTGTGGGTGTTGGCAAAATACAAAAGAAAAGGGTTGGGAGTCTGGCAAAGCCCTGTTCTCTTTCATGTGAGAGCCATTTGGCACTGCTGGGGAAGGGGGCCTTGAGGGACGAGTCAATACCATGTACCTTGCTTTGAAGCCCAGACATGTTCTGAAGATTGAGAGACCTGTCTGTAAATGAGAATCACAGAATCACAGAATCACATAAAGTTAAGGGTTGGAAGGGACCTCTAGAGATCATCTGGTCCAACCCCCCTGCCACAGTAGGTCCATCTAGAGTAGGTTGCACAGGATGGCGTCCAGGTGTGTTTTGAATGTCTCCAGAGTCGGAGACTCCACTACCTCTCTGGGCAGCCTCTGCCAGTGCTCTGCCACCCTCAAAATGAAGAAGTTTCTCCTCATGATGAGATGGAACTTCCTATATTCGATTTTATACCCATTGCCCCTTGTTCTATCAGTGGGCACCACTGAAAAAAGACTGGCCCCATCCTGCTGGCACCCTCCCTTTAAGTATTTGTAAACATTGATGAGATCCCCCCTCAGCCTTCTCTTCTCCAGACTAAAAAGACCCAACTCCCTCAGCCTTTCCTCATAAGAAAGATGCTCCAGTCCCCTAATCATCTTCGTGGCCCTTCTCTGTACTCTCTCCAGCAGTTCCCTGTCCTTAAACTGGGGAGCGCGGAACTGAACACAGTACTCCAGTTGTGGTCTCACCGGGGCAGAGTAGAGGGGGAGGATGACCTCCCTCCACCTGCTTGCCACACTCCTCTTGATGCACCCCAGGATGCCATTGGCCTTCTTGGCCACCAGGGCACATTGCTGGCTCATGGTCATCCTATTGTCCACCAGGACTCCTAGGTCCCTCTCTGCAGAGCTGCTTTCCAGCAGGTCAGCCCCAACCTGAACCTGGCCCATAGATGTGAAGGGCTGAAGCTGCTTCCAGTGCCGAAGTTTTACCTCCCACCCAGAGATGCACCTTGAGCCCCACCTATCACTTGAATTGAGCACATCAGTTACAGACATGCTCTGTTTGGATATACCAGCTCTCAGTGGATGTCCACCCTGCCTGGTAAGTGCAAACCTGAGCCATTCCCACACACAGACCCACTTTGCATTTCAAGCCCTCTGGCTCAAACTGGTCAACTCCCTCAGCCCAAAGCCTGATGCTCTTCATGAGATGCTAGACTCTGTTTTGTGCCCTCAGCATGGGCTGAGTGTGTTACCCCCACTCGGCCCCGACCACCCACAGTTCTTAATTCAGCTCTTCCTAAAAGTACTGTGGTTGCTTTCATTATGAACCACAGGAAGGCTATGGCTAACAGACAAGGCTGAACCTGCTTTCCCCCTTGCAATATAACTTATGGCACAGAGAATAGAGCACGTCCTTTAGAAAGCTGCCCCAGTGCTCAGGTACATTAACTCCAGGCTGTCTCAGCCGGTGCTAGCAAGGGTAAAGACTTCTGGGTAGGAAACTGTATAATCTCCTTTCACTTCTTACATGCTCTTTTGCTGTGTAAGGATGAGGAAAAGAAATTAGCTGACTTAGCAAGTCATTGCAACCTGGAACAGGTCACGTATCATATTATACCCAAGGTATAATCTCACTGCTAGCTGTTGTGCTCAAAGTGAATGCTTTGTTACCTGTGCGCAGTGAAGTCATCACAGTGGAATACATGCACTGCCAGGACAACCCTGCTTTTCTCTCGCTCCCTTCCCTCCAATGCATATTGAAGAGAAGGTAAAGGGAATGAAGAATATCGTTTGCTATTGTACTCCGGCAGAGAGGGCTCATTTGAAAAACTGTCAGCCATGGAATTTCATCCGAGTTTCCCAGATAAAATCTCCTGTTTCAGGGACTATATTTATGCTGTGTGCTTAATATGACAATGAAAACTCCACACGTGCTGATCTTTTAAATAATAATAAAAAACCCTCCAACAATGAAAATCTCACAGGCAGTCTAATGAGTGGAAAATTAATAAGTGTCAAAGGCAGAAGATAAAATTCTACCCAGCAAAGCAGAAAGGGAGCATCCCTATTTCTTACAACTGAAACTGCACAAAGCAATTGTTCTGCATTTTTGCATCCACCTCAAATATCGAATAGTCCCACGTACGCTCCCCTTGCGCACCTTCCTTTGGACAGAGTGCCTTCAAAGAGCAGAGTGGTGTTCTGTGCCTGCAGGATCTGGATCTCTTTCAAGGGTTTTTGTTTCAAGTGTGCCTTAGAACCCAAGTGGGTGTCTGGCAGCTTTTTCTCAGTTAGTACGAAACCTTTGCGGAAGAGAAGAAGAGGAGGAAAGGAAGCCTAAAGGGGAGAGGGGACCGTGGCACTGGCAAAGGGGTAGAGCCTGTCTCAGAGTTGTCTTCATGGGGTTTTCCAGGCAGATAGGAACATACAGTGAAGTGACAAGTGGCTGAGATGAGCTAATGAGCTCCGTGGAGGCTATTGAAGGTTGTGCTTGGTGCCATCATGCTATAGGTATATGACCTCTGATTTGGAGATGAAGTAGAGGTAGAGTCTAGGGAAGTCTGTGAAGAAACACCAGAGCTGAATGTGAGGTCCCATCAGCTCTGCCTTTAGCATGGAAAAGCTCGGAGACTCACTTTTCCTGCAAAGCATTAAGGATAGGAATGAATATCCAAACAAGTCATTGAGAAATGCCAGACTGCCGGAAGACAGAGGACATTGGGCCACCTGGAGTAACTCATCCAACAGCAGTCTAAGCACACAGGGAAGTGACTATGGTTGTCACAAAGATGCCAAATAACACCCAGAAGTCATGCTTTGCAGACACCCCGAATTACTGCTTGCAAGTAATAGTTTATGATCCTTCTGGGCATCTCCTATTACAAGAAAAGCACCTGAGACTGACTAAAAAACTGATCACAGTTGAATTATTGATTGTACCATTAAACTCTTTGTTTAAAACATTATCAGGGTTAATGAAAACATTGAATGTTTCTCTCCA
The DNA here is from genome assembly GCA_013398295.1 of Chionis minor. Taxonomy (NCBI): domain Eukaryota; kingdom Metazoa; phylum Chordata; class Aves; order Charadriiformes; family Chionidae; genus Chionis; species Chionis minor. The sequence continues at coordinate 595,120 of VZSF01009322.1, forward strand.
GCATAACCAGCACTGTGTTTCTTTCCAGCTCCACTTTTAGGGTTCAGGTCAGCTCACATTGAACCCAAGAGGGACCAGGCTGCTGCCTGGCATAGGAATAGGCTGGCTGCACTGTAAAACAAGCCTATGAATGAGATATCAGCAGGGCATTAGCCATGGAAGAAAAAAGGAAAGTCACTACATACTGCTTCATTATACAGTAATTTCCTAATGAAGCCAGAGGCCGTAAATGTGAATGTATTTTACTCTACATCTTCTAGTCAGTCAGCTGAGGCAGCTGATGTGCAGTTTGTTCCCCTGCACCACCAACCTCAACAGATAAGAATCATTTGTCTCAGATGAAAACTCACCTGATCGCTCACCCAAACAGCAAGATCAAACAGTGATAACACCAGTCGTGGGGTTTTGCCTTTTTTTCAGCCAGATTTGCGATATTTTTAACTCTTCTCAGCACTGTAGGCAAAAAGGAGCTTCACTGGTTGGAGGATGAGGGTAAAGTAACTTACACTGTCCTGGTCTAGGAGTGGGAATACTCATCTTTTCCCAGCTACTGGTGCTTTCCCTCTGTTCGTTCCCCATACACAGGGGAGTGCATCCACATCCCTACAAGGTGACACCCTCCCCACCAGCAGGCACGGGCAGACATGGCTCTGCACCCCTGGGGTGTCACAGGCAGGGGTTTGGGTCCAATTCCAGCAGCCCATCACCCACCTCCATAGCCAAGAGCTGTCTCTGACTCTCCTTCTCCATGAATGTGTCCATGAGACAACTTCAGTGTGAGAAATCAGTCCCTTGTGCATACTGCTTTGCACTCTGCTACCTTTTAACTTCTTTTATTTTGTTATGAAGATCCACAAGAACTGCAATGTTTTTTAGGTATAAGGTTGCCTTTTCCACATTGACTGGCAGATTAATGGTTAAAAAGAAACTTTTTTTTAACAACGGCTTTCTCACACCATTGTTATCTCAAGATTTTTAAAGTGCTCCTTAATAAAGCAACTCTATCAAATGTTTAAAACATCTCAGAAGTAATTGAATTCACAGTGCTTTGTGATATTTCCACCAATTGCACGCGTATATAACTTAAATAACTGCAAATGTAATCTTTCAGACTGTCCTCCCATTTGCTTCCTCTACATCCCAGCAGCTTTTCTTTCCCCACTCTCCTAATTTCTGCTGCAGCCTCCACTCTCTTCATTCCCTTCTCCGCAGGTCTTGGCTGCCCATCAGCCTGACCCGTTTCAGAAGCCGTTGTATCTCTGCGCACAACATCTATATCATCAGAAACAGTGGGAGATGGCAGCCACCTTCATTAGAGCTAGTTTCACACCCCTTTTTCTGAAAAAAAAAAAAAAATATATATATATGGGACAAGGGGTGATAATGCTGCCTGCATGTTTCTTGGTGACCACGGTTCTTGTTCCTGTGGACTTGATGCATCAGCCTTGAGACAGCCCCTCGCTGCGGCCCTGGTGGACCGAGGGCCAAGAGTGCCCCGTCACTCCAGGAAGTCCTACTTCACACAACTGCCATGCTTCTGAGAAAACTCACACCCATTGCTTTACAGCACTTTTTTCCTTTCTGGATTGAAAATCACAGTGAAAATCCAGTTCCAGGCTTGGATGGCTTGAACTATGGAGAAATTCAACTCCAGAGATGGCTTGGGAGGCAATGGTGAATAGACATCGATTATGAGAGAAAGCTTCTCTGTCTCACTGCCAGTGCAAGCTACAAAGAGATACAGACACCAGAAGGGGCCGTGAGCAAGTGAGGAAGGTGACCTGAGAGAAGTGGAAAGTTTTAGATGGATTTTTGCCACTCGGCAGAGTAAATGCAACATCAGTATTTGGGTGGCTTTTCACGAAATGGGAATCGTTAAGAGGACATGTTAAATTAAGGGATGGCAGTAGTTAGTTCAAGTAACTTTTTTTTCTTAAAGAAGAAACTTAAAAAAATAATTTCTTGCTGACCAGTTCTTCATGCCCTTTGCCTTTGATTTCAATCCATTTAAATTGCAAATATCTTACTCCCAGTGGATTTCTGCTGATGGTTCGCTTGCTGAGAACCTGAACGCACAGGTCTCTCCAGGGTCTCCTCTCTGCTCTTTGCAGGGAAGGGGAAAGGCAGCTGTCTACATCCACTTTTATCTCTGTAATTTTGTTATGCTTTGTAGCTTCTTTGGCTGCCACTTCATCTTCTCCAAGGTCACCTCCGGAATGAACGCAGAAGCCCAGGGCAGGTTTCAGACTCTCACCTTGTGGGATTCAATCCAGCTGCCCAAGCACAGGTACGTAGTGAAACTGGGGGGGTCCTACTTGGCCCCCAGCTACTGTTCTGGGCAGTACAGGGCTCCTGTAGGTCCCAAGTTGCACATGGCAACCCTACAGGGATGTCTCAGGCATCATTTCATCTGCAACAAGGCTCCTATATATAGGCAAGAGGCTCAAACCTTTGCTGGATCCTCATAATTGGAGCAATCCATGACTGCTTCAAAAGTCCTGTATTTGAGGGGGTACAAGCCAAGTGCACTTACTCAACATTGGACCATGTGGCATGTAATTTTGTGCTACTACTGTAACTGATGCAGGGAGATAAATCTGCTTACCCCCAGCTTTTCATCAGTCAATCAGAAACCTTTTGAGAAACAAAATATTTATTGTCCCTCCTCCTCTGACTACGTTCTCTTGATATATCTTCCCTTATTCCCTTATTCACTCAGAAACGCTGTTCACACAGGGTGGGGGAAGAATGGAATTTGAACATTTGGCCAGGATTTTTGGAAGTCTAGCAGCCCAGACAAAGTGGATTAATCAAAATGATCTCTGCATATCCCAAAATGCGAAAGATTGATGTTGTCAGGGCAGTGCTTGCAGTGTGAGTGATCCATGTCTGGGTGATTTTGTGCCTCTGATGATTTTGAAATCTCTCCTTTTGGAAAATATAAACCAAGACCATACAAGTGCATGGGACTGCTGTTCTGGTCCAACCTGGGCTGAGAATGAAAATGTTTTTCCAAGGAAGAGAAATTCTTTGGAGGCATAAAAAGGACTTGGAAATAAATTTCAGAGGTTGAAGGAAGAGTTTAATTTTTGGTTTTAAGCTGGCCTGAAACTTTTTAAGAAGTTCAGTGTTAAACTTCACTTTTATATAAATCTGGGAAGTATCACCACAGGCATCTGCTTTTCCCACTGACGGAGTTTGGGCTTGCTTAGTCTTTCCTTCTGGTTCAATGCAGCCACTTTTGTGTCCCCGTGCCTTGAGAAGGGTGGTCACTTCAGGATCTTGTAGTCTCGGTATCATTTCTGCGACGGGACTTGCCTCTATCCTCGCTTTGGCCCTCCCCTAGACCTGCACAAAGGGGATGTCACTGCCAAACACATTTTTTGTCAGGTATAAGGTGTTAAGGGACATGAGCAGCTCAAATACTATAAATCCTTCAAGGTAAAAGTGACATATAAAATTCACCATCCTGTCCCAGTTTATTCTTGCACTGGAACTTACTGGGATGCTGTGGGTCTTACAGGTCTCTACTGATACCATACTTCCCTCCCTTGAAGGTAAAATCTGTGTTACCTATTCAGGGGCACAACCTTTGTGATTTATCAACTCAGTTTTAAAACAGCTCTTTCACAGAGCACAAATTCTAATGGATTTGTTTGTCAAATCAGAGGCTTTGGAGAGAAACTAAAGTTTCCAGAGAAGATAGGGAGGGATGGATGTACAGTGGAGGTGACAAAAGGGGCACAAGGGGCGAAAAGAGGCAATTTTAAGATGGAATATTTCTTTCTGTAGTTCAAAACAGGAGTTGGATCGTAAAGGAGAAGGATTTATTCCTTGAGAGAGCAACTGAGTTTTGCTACTCCAGCAAGAGAGAAGTCAATAGCTTAGCTCCAAGCGATTATGTTACCAGTCTAGTCTGTCTCTTTCTTCCCCTCTGCTTTCTTTTTCTCTCTGTCTTTGTGAAGTTCTAAGTACTTTTCAATGAAGAAAGGAGAAATGTGATTTTAAGATGAGTTGGGGTTGTGCCTTGAGACAGAAGCAATGCTCAAAAGCTATCTTTTAATGAATACAAAATATTACACCATGAAAATCAGCGGCTGTTGCTTCTGCTTTTTTTTTAAGGTATGTTAATTTTTGTTGCTTTTAAATACTCTTGTTGCTGGGAAACCACTCACACGCTGTAATTGAAATTGGTTCTTCATATCCCATTTTATCCCTGGCAGGTTTAAAGTGTTCTTAGAAGCTAAAAACTCTGCTGAGAAAAGCCAAGGTGCACCTGATAGCAGATCCCTTGGTATTTCTTTGGGCAAAAGACATGAAATGCATTCACAAAAACAAGAGCATGGGGTAGGTTAAACTGGCAGAGGGGTATGATAAATACATTGGGGTGTGAGGTAGTGGGTGAGAGGACCTGGAAGGGGTTTTTTCACAAGTAAGAAGGATATTTAATGGACTGTGGGAATTAGAGGATCTGTTTCATACAAATGCACTGTGGTCTGAATCACTTCTGGCATCCAACATTTCCCCAGTCGGGGGTTATAACTCTCAGTCCCAAGTTTTTCAAGACTCTGGTACCCAGACTCTTTGTAACCAGCTTCCCAAATGTCACCCATCCTGTGCTTCTTTCTCCCTCTCCTAACATTTTTTCCAGTGATAACAAGCAATGGTACACACACACATATCTGCCCCTCTAGCAAACAGAGGGTCTCGGTACCTTATCTCAGAAAGTTTCAATCCTTTCAGTCCCTTCTGTACTTTTGGAAGGCAAAAAACAGAACCCCACATGCATCCTTCTGGGCAGGGCCACCACATGTCCCTCTCAGTTACAACTGACAAAGCTCTGACTCTGTATTTATTACTTGTATTCTCCCTTTGCAGATCAGTTTGCTCTTACTTATGTTTTAAAAGATGTGTATCTCTTCTATCTTTTTTTTTTCCCAGTTACTTGTTTAGCACCTTCTGTTATCTTGCAGGATTTGTACTAGTAGCTGAACAGCATTGCTTCAGAGTAAAGACCAGAATACTGTTTAACTGTATTTTAAGATGCTTAATATGCACTCTTGTACTAAATCACTGTGTCTCTGAGATGAAAATATACTTGCTGTTCCTCTGACATAAATCCCTCTTTGCCTTTTTTATGTGCTTTCTTTGGCTCCTCAACTGAGTGAAATTTGGCCAGATCCGAGTACTGGGTCCACAGGGAGAAAGCTGAACAAGAAACGCTTAAATGCTATTAAGGACAAAGCTCTTGACTCTTCACCTACTTGATTAATGCTGCTTATAACTGTTCCTTGAATAAGAAAGAACAAGAGGCTAAGAGAAACAAAGTCTCTACTAAAGTTTATGGACTGAATTGCAGCAACACACATGTCCCATTCCCTTTTTTATTGTCATCTGCTCCAGCCTTGCCTCTCCCTTAGACTGTAAACTCCTCTGTGCACAGATCTGTTGTGCTCAAGTGCTATTCCCATCTTTCATCCTACATAAATAATAATACATCACAGTAATAAAGCAGCTGTTGTGAGTTAATTCCAACCAAACTGCAATCTACCCCCATGCAACAAGATGTCTGCACAATCACTCTTGATAATAAGTCCTGGGAAATGCTGTGCAATAATCTCAGTGCTTGATTAATTTTTATTTCATAACAAGTCATTATTAATGGGCCAGATGCTGATAGGTTTGCTCATGGTGAGGACAGTCTGACTGCAAGAGAAGTGGCATTAAAAAGGAAGGAAAGCAAGTGCAACTGAGCTAGCGCAAGGATATTCCAGTGCATTGCTGCCGGAATAAAACAGCTAGTGAGTCAAACAAAACAAGATCAGCTTTTAGAAGCAAGTACAATGACTTGCTGCCTCGAAGAGACAATGTTCCTCTTTTAGTTTCTTGTGTCACGCAGCAAAAGAACAGTGAAAAGATCCCAGAATATCTACGCAGGGAGTTAATATTTCCAGGAAAAAAAAATAAAAAAAGCTTTTACAGAAGGCGTCCTCTTTCTTACAGAGAAAGGCTGGGTGAAAGAAAAGAGCTAAGAAAAAGTCCAGGCGAGCTCAGAAGAAAAAAATCACATCTTTTCAGTGGGGAATGAAAGCACAAAGGCAAGTCCCTGGCAAATGTCAATATTTACATGAGTCGTGGTAAAACTGCTGGCCAAGGGACAGAGCAGAGAAGGGTATTCAGAAAATTGAGCTTCTGGACACTGTGCACAAGCTCTCTTTTTGCACTGCAGGATGTAGGGTCAGCCATCGACAATGACTGAGACAAGAGCCACTGATGTAATGACAATTCTGCAAAGCTGAACCAAAAAAACCCCCACAACTGAAAAACCCCAGTCTCTTGATGAATTGATTTGCAAAGCCAGCAGTTCTCCTAGGAGAGCAAAGCAAGATAAATTGGGTTCAGAGTCTCCATAGTCAGGGTGTGAATACCAAAAGAAGCAATAGGGTTGGTTTGGGGGAATGCAATCTCCCTCTGGCATACAAACAGAAACAGGACTCACTCCTGGGAGGGGGGAACTCAAACTGACTTCGACAACAGGTTGAAGAAGGTGATTCTGCCCCTCTACTCTGCTCTGGTGAGACCTCACCTGCAGCGCTGTGTCCAGCTCTGGCATCCCCAACACAAGAAGGGCATGGACCTGTTGGAGAAGGTCCAGAGGAGGCCACGGAGATGATCAGAGGGTTAGCACACCTCTCTTATGAGGACAGGCTGAGAGAGTTTGGGTTGTTCATCCTGGAGAAGAGAAGGCTCCAGGGTGACCTTATAGAAGTCTTCCAGTGTCTGAAGGTGGCCTACAAGAAAGCTGGGGAGGAACTTTTCAGAAGGGCATGTAGTGATAGGACAAGGGGGAACGGTTTTAAATTGAAAGAGGGGAAATTTAGATTAGATCTCAGGAAGAAATTTTTCGCCATGAGGGTGGTGAGATACTGGCCCAGGTTGTCCAGGAAAGCTGTAGCTGCCCCATCCCTGGAAGCATTCAAAGCCAGGTTGGATGGGGCTTTGACCAACCTGGTCTGGTAGGAAATGACCCTGTCCATGGCAGGGGCGTTGGAACTAGATGATCTTTAACGTCCCTTCCAACCCAAACCATTCTATGATTCTATGATTCTAACAGAGTGAAGCTACTTTGAATTTATCCTGGAAATGCCAAGAACCAGCTTACGTCCCGCAAATCTCCATTGATCAAGCTAGCTGAAATGGCCAGTCCCCTTCTCAGTCATGCCTCAGATATAATCAGCCTGAGAAACCCAATCCATACTTTCTTCTGAAAATCATTAGTCATCATATTAAATCAGATTATGTTAACAAATTGCTTCCATCTTCATATTGTTCAAGCAAACAGCCAAGCAAGGGGCAGCTTTGGTTTGAGAAAATGACTTGGCCTAAGCTGATAGCAAATTGTATGCACTAATTGAAATTCTAAATTAACACCATGTAGCACAGTTTGACTTAATTGCTTTAAAAAGAGTTTTCCAGGGTACAATCTTGTGGTTTCCAGCGTTACACTGCCAAAGCATTTCTCACTTGTGAAGACGAAGGAACTGGTTTAGGAAAGGCTCAACTGCTCCCTTTGACCGCATTGATTTTCCTCTGTGTTTACTGTAATCTCTCTTCAGCTGTGGCAGTACTGCTCGGTGCATGGTCCCAGGAGCTTTTTCCTGCATGAACACAGATGCAGATATAATAGGACTCAGTAATAACTGCACACTTTACAGATCCAGCCAGGATCAGACCCTCAGTGAGGTCTGAGTATGTTAGGAATGTCAGTGCTCTAATGAGCCCCACACAGGCAAGAGGAACCAGACATGGAAGGAATAGGAAAAAAGTATCACTGCCCTTTTTGCAAAATAAGAAAAGAGCTAGCAAAAGAGCTCTTTTCCTAGATAAATGTTGAATCTTAGCTTAACCATAAACAATGGATATGCAGTGCCATTTGAAATGCTATAGGGAATCAGAGGTGCCGACGTGGGACTGAGGTTCAGCTGGGATTTTGGGGAGCTGCTTGCCCTCTTAGAGTGTTGCTGGAGGCCAGGAGGATATCTCAGACCACCAAAACCTGAACTAGGCCCCATGCTCAGACAACTGGATGCCATCACACACATTTACATCAACCATCTTGGGAATTTAGAGTCACAGCTTGCACAGAAACACATGGATATCTTCATCTGCAAGTTAAATCCCACATTGAAAACAGGTGAGATGAATCCCACCTCACTGCAGTGAGGTCTAACATCTCCGACACCAGAAACATGAGCAAGAAAAATCATGAGCTGAGTTTGACTCAAGTCACCAGACGCTCATCTGTAAATCTGTGCTCCTTGGAGCAAAAAGGGCAGATTCCAGTTTGAACTTCACCTGTAGAAGTCTGGGCATTAAATTAAGATAAAATAGAAAAGGTTAGGGCCAAAGAGCAAATGATCATGGGGATGTTCATATCTGCAGAGCTGAAACAGGTTAAAACCTCTGCTTCTACCAGCTGTATTTCTGTGAGATGGTTCCAGGGACACCTGCTTTGCCCCAGACAGAAAACTTGAAAAAAATGTTTTAAATCCTATCTTAAAGAAAACATCCAGACGGAAAAAGGGGCTGTTTCCAAGGAACCGCAGATGTAGGGTGATTTGTCTGTCCCTTCGGCTGAGCTATGGCTGCAGACTTTGTTGGCACTTCTAATCAGCACCTGCACAAATTACTTCAGGTCAAAGTAAATCACAGCTTCAGGATGGCAACTTAATCTGCTGTGGCTCTCCCACAAACATGCATTTCAACAGGGCACCAGCAGATCACATTTATCTCCTCTGCCACACGCACAAACTAGTTGCTTAACCTGGTTCTTCTGATGTTCAAACTAATAACACAGGGCAGGCAGGCAGCACTAAGGGCACGTCCCACACTGATGCTCTTCTCCGTGGAGGTGCTGGGAACACTCCTTCTCTGTGTCGGTCGGTCACTACACCATCCCAACACTCCACACAGTTATTTGTTTCAATGGCAACAGCCACATCCCACAACAGGTTTCTAGCAGTGGAACTTGAAATGCCTGGCTTGTACATGCTGCAAGAGCCTGTTTGGCACAAGTACATACACGTGGCTGTTGCATGCCAGCAGTGGAATATGGCCTATTTTTAATTTAGCACGCCTTGTGCATGGTAGATCTTCAGTTTTTCTATATCTCAAATGGTCAGGCAGAGAAACAGTCACAATCTGCAAAGCTCGAAGAAGGGGTTTAAATGTTTTAAAAGTTATTCTGCATTATGCCAGGCCAGGAAAGGGACGGGAATAGAAGATTTCATTTAGATTACAGTTTCCCTAGAGAACGGGCTGCCTTTGATTGTGTTTCTCTATGTCGCCTGACATAATACACTCTCTGAATGCACATCCACAAACCTGAACATATCTCAGAGCAGAGATCCCCAAATGAAACCACCAGGGCCTGAAATGCCGTTTGTGGTGCTGTGTCATGGGGTGGAAATGACCCCAGGAGTGCTTTATAGTTCGCAATTACAGAAAAATACAGCTGAAGTATTCATCCTAGTCCATAGAGAGCAATGGGCATTTTCCAGACATGATTCATCTACCCTAATTCAGATTAATCTCTCCCCAGAAGGCCTTATTTCTCTCTTCTGACTATGAAGGTACAGAGATGGAGAAATTTACCTCTGATGTGTCTACTTTGGATCACAGGAATCCCATCAGCTGTGGCAAAGACACAGAATGAGATTGCGTTTCCCAGAGACAAAGTCATTTGCTATTTTTTTCTTCCAAACCCCATCATGATGTACTACTGCAAGGGTGAACAGGCATGTGGTGCCCAAGGTTCCCACTGCTGGTGGTGCACACTCTTTATGATCTATATGAGAGACTGAGGGTGGGTGAAGAGTTCCTGGATACTGCAGATGGATCTTCTGTCCAGAAGTTTTATTTCCAACAAGCAGAGAAAGACAAAAAACCCTGGAAAAGAAACATTGCTAGACTTAACTAGAGTGAAGCAGGTATTTGTGGCTGTAAGAAATGCAATGGCCTACTTTGGTGTGAAGACAGGGCCACAGAGTTTCGATGGTTTCCATTTTTAGAGGAGAGTCTTCAAGGTGTCAAGCTGAGTAGTCAGGAGAGTGTTAAACTAAGAAAAAGAGAAGGCAGAAAGGGAGGAACGAATGAGCATTCATTTAGCACGAAATTAAGATGTCAAGAACAAAATTAATCAAGGCACCAAGGGATGTGAAGAGAAGAAATTCTTTAATTGCCTATACTCTAATGCTGTGAGTCTGAGTAATAAACAAGAATTGGAATTGGAATAGCTCATTTATGAGTATACATTAGACCTATTTGGCATTATTGAAATCTTGGGGGAAGATTTGTATGACTGGAATATTAAAATCATTCATTATAATCTATTTAGGAAGGATAAAGTGGGCAAATGCAAAAGGGGAGTGGCACTCCACATCAAATGTGTTTCTGTGGGAATCAGGTGCCTAAGCTCTTCTTATAAAGCTTTTCAAGCACTTCTGCATGTTTTACATCTGAAGACATGCAAAAAGATGGATGGCAGGGATTTACAAGCTGGGATTTTTTGCAGCCTCAGTTTTTGGAAGGTGCTCAATGTTTGTCACTCTTGAAAGACTGTATCTCCAAAAATCAGGCTCTCAGTGAACGAAAGAATGTTCCAGGCAAATAGTTGCTTTTCTATTGTGCACAAAAACTCAGGCTTGAAGACTACTGTTTAAATGGCATTACTGAAATTTGCCATAAAAAAAATGAGACATAATAAGCTTGATCCTATGCTCTGATTAAATACTACAGGCATTTTGTGTACAGAATTACAGAGACTAGGCCATTCAGAAAAACATTAGTACCTAGTTTTGTTTGACCCTTCCTGGCATTATACACAGAAGAAATCTGGTCCTTTATATTTTTCAATGGTGTAAATTATCACTGTGCTTTTGGAAGACGCAATATTGGCAGGTCTGCAGAATAAAAGAGGCTCTAATCATCACTTATTCTTCTGCTGCGATTTCCCTGACACCAGTTTAGATTCTCACCCTCAGTCTATATACACATACTTTATTTCCTAGGCAATTTTCATGATTCTCTTTACTCTTTTTCAGGTGAATGAGCTATTCCCTAAATACAGAAAATTCTCTAAGCCATTATCTACTATGTCTTTAGGACTCACCTTTTTCCTCCCTCCTCCCTTACGCAATTCTTATACCCTTTCTGACTTTAGCAACAATTTAATTCATCCTATTTGAAAATCCTACACGGTATCACAGAATTCATACTGCCAAGCTAATTTCATGCCCTCATTATTCTGCTTCACACCACAGAGGCTCCCCCACCCCCCTCCACATCATGTTATCAAAAAACATCTCAAAACCCCAAATGCCAGGAAAGCCCCAAAATGGTTTTTTCCCCCATATGCCAAGAGTTGTTTGTGGTTTTTTTCCCAAAAAAGTTCAGAGTTAAACAATAGTAACTTTAATATGTCTTGATTACTCAGAAGAGTTCATTATGAAAACCATGTGTGTTGGTAGAGGGAGTAAACCAAAAGGAGAAGAGAAGATGCGCTGGACCAGAACAGCTCACCACAAAGTGCATGAGTCACTGTGTTGCAATGTGACATAAAAGGCAGTTTATGGATGGGCTGGGACGCAGGTTACATATGCCAGTCACAAGTCTCCTGGTTTTATGTAGATTTCTGTCTCTCTCCAAAAACATGTGATTTTCTGGTGTAAAAAAGGGGATACTTGTGTTTCCTCCATTTGAGTCAGTGACTCATGCCACCTTTTCACAACAAAGCAAACTGAAGTCATAGCAGAGAATGAAAGACGTGATTCAGACTTCACTCCTGATTTTATGCTTGAACAATATTCCTGAGTACAAAGCAATATCAGTCAGCCTCTTGTCAACATAATGCTGGGACAAGTGAAGGCAAAATTGGGATTAACAAGGTCTATGGCCTTGCAAAGCTTTTTCTTTTTCTCCCCCCACAAAGTGAAGGTCAGTTATACGCTAACTCCGGCCAATACGATGCAGCGTCCTTCAGCCAATTAACTAATTAGTCCACAGTTTCCCAGTTCCATCTGAAGCTCAGCTCAAGTTCTGCTTGCTTCACTGCAGTAGACACATATTCCCCCCAAGACAGTACAAAATGCCTATGGTTGTTACAGCGCAGTGCGCGTCTGGATGAATTAGGCATCTACTCATGTTGACACAGTTACAGAAGCACTTCCTAACATCTCTTGGGAAATCTTACTTGAAGCAAAACTCATCCAAATCAACCTGGAGAGACGCACGGTCACGGCTATCAGGCTGTAAACAAAAGGCAATGTCTGTCTGGAGCTAAGACTGGAGTTAAAAGGAGATATCCTGGAGATGATGGCAGTGTGGAGAACAGCAAATTTGGTGTCTACTCTGTTAGTAATAATGTAAATAACAGGTACTGATAATAACCAAACTGAGAGGAGCGGCAATAAGGGCAGAGAAATAACAACAAGGGAAGGGAAGAGATTAGGAATATCAGCTGGAAATAATGAGTGAGATTCAGGTGAAGAAAAAGAATATGAAACAGTGAAGGAAGAGAAGGAAATCTGGGCCAGATAAGCAAGGCTTACGCTGCAATGGAGTATATGAATGGGATGCAGCAGGTGCTTGCTCAGGGTGCCTAAATTAGCTTGGGAACTGGAGTGGTGCCACAGGAGGCACAGGTGTAGTGAGGATCCTGAGCACCTATTTGGGTAGCTGAATCCCAGCCAACACACCACTATTGCATTACAAGTAGTTTAGCTTTAAGCAGCCAAGCTGGAAAACTCACAGTTGCCTAATGAAAGGACAGGGGTCCTTCCTAGGCTGGTGATCCTTGTGCTGCCAGTCACTGTACTGTGGTGAATAATCAGAAATGGCTGTAAACCTCACAACCATCTCTATCGATGTTCAGCTTCTCATCCAGCTCCCACCTGCTGCCTGACGGCTGATTTGGTGAGCAAGGCTGGTGGCAAACCACCAAGTCAGACTTTTTAGAATCATAGAATCATAGAATGGTTAGAGTTGGAAGGGACCTTAAAGATCATCAAGTTCCCACCCCCCTGCCATGGGCAGGGACACCTCTGACTACAGCAGGTTGCTCAAAGCCCCATCCAGCCTGGCCTTAAACACTTCCAGGGACGGGGCCTCCACAACTTCCCTGGGTAACCTGTTCCAGTGCCTCACCACCCTCACAGCAAAGAACTTCTTCCTAATATCTAATCTAAATCTCCCCTCTTCCAATTTAAAACCATTACCGCTTGTCCTATCACTAGACTTCCTGACAAAGAGTCCCTTTCCAGCTCTCCTGTAGGCTCCCTTCAGATACTGACATTCACACACTGGTGTACGCGCTGGATGTCCTCATGGCCAGGACTCCAGCCACACCACCCTCCTCAGGGTTGTCCAAGGATTTGGTATATCATTTTCAGGCTGAATGCTGGATTACTGGGAAGTATCTATCCCAAAGCTGACAAGTGCACACCATTATGAAATAAGCAGGGGTAAAGAATGGAAGAGTAGGATGGCCCATCTTGCGCTGGAGGGGAGCATGTGGAGTTTGGGAAAAGCAATGTGAGAAGACTGGTGCCTCTAGAGGAGAAGAGTTAAAGGCTGAGATATGTTCTCCATGCTCAACAGTAGTTGTGGAAGCCCGTGGTTACAGTCAGGGCAACAGGGAGTTTATACACTCAGTAGTCTCAACTTTTCATGTCCTGGATGTTTTAGGTTGTATTCCCTTAAAAGACTTCCACTGAATACTGAACAGGGCTCAGCTTTCAAGTATTCACTAATGAAATGGAGGTGGTCCAAGAAGGCATAGAAATTATCTGGCAACTGGCTGGGTTGGTGTGCAAAGAAGGACTTGAAAGAGCATGTATCACTTGGCTCAGTTAAGTGGAGGATAGAAGAAACAGGAGAAGAGACAACCACAGCTTAACCAAAGGATATGAACTGCAGGGCCAAGATTTCATCCCTCAGGCTACAGAGGACTGCTGTTTTCACTCCTTTGCTCTCACAAAGGCTAGTTTCAGAGGCTGTGCCAAGTGAAGAGAAGACTACAAAACAAAGTAGGTTTAAATTCCAGCAAGCATCCTGAAGGGACACCACGACCAAGCTCTTCTTGGTCATAGCTGCTTTGGGACCACTCTTCCTCTGGACTCGTACCTGTCCCTTATGGAGTGTTATGACCCTCCTTGATTTCCTCCCGTGCACTGAGCTCTGGTCATTTCTGTACAGCACCTTTGGCCACAGCTGGGACAGCACCCTTCTGTGGCAGTCACGTCAGTTTGTGGAGGTCCCAGAATGAGGATATTAAGACTCAAATGGACAAAAGCAGCAGGAGCTGCAGCTGAGGGATAATTCAGCTTTAGTAGAGAAACGTGGTCACTGATCTGATGGTTGGGTGTTATCCCTGGTTTAGTACACTTACGTCGTTTATATTGTCTTTTATCACTGCAGCAGTACATACCTGTTCTTGACTGACAGTCCTGATTAACTGTAATGTACAATTTAATTTACTTGACTAAAGACAAGCAATAACATTTGTCCCTTCCTGAACCCTTACTGAAATCAGAACTCTTTAATATATACCCTTTTAATAAATTATGCACAGCATTGGATAAAATGTACAGTAATGTGTTTGTACATGTTGATGGATATATGAACCGTGTTTTTTCATTGAAAATAAGGACTATTTTTGGTTTTAGGTGGACACATGTCCATCGTGAATCCCCTCCTTGCATTCCCAACTGTTCCTCTTCAAAGTTTAAAAGAATGTAGACATCACTTAGAGCTGTAGTTGTGTGCTCGGAGATGGCTACTTGAAAGTCCTTCAAATTCAGAGTCATCATGCCCAAATTTGTCTTGGGATCTGGGCTTGACTAATTTTTTTATCAGTACTCAGGAGTCTGATTTCCATCACAGTGGCAGCAGGAACATCACAATCCTAATTGAATGGCTGAGTGGCAAAATCATAAAATCAAACCAGGGCTTTTTAATGAGGACAAAGGAGAATAGAAAAGATGTCCCATCAGTGGCCATTGTGCTTTGGGCACATGTTTTCCTTCACCCTCATTGAAAATCCTCCAAGAAGACTCAGTGTATGCTTTCATTAAAGCTGAAAGAAGCTTTTTCTCCCCGAGAGAAGCAAGCACTTTGTGGCTATTTAAATGCACCTCCGATCATTGTAGAATGACATTTCTGCCAAATTCATATCAGCCACCTGTGAGAGAGCTTGCTGCAGCAGCTGAGGGGAAAAATAACACCAACATGAATATACCATCTCATGCTTGTCAAGCTGAGTAGCCACATCTATTAGCTTGAGTGGGCATTTGGAAAAGTGGGTACTAAAATAAGCAGCATGGTGAAAGTGTACCAATGCCTCACAAGCTGACAATTGCAAGAAGCCCCTTGGAGCACCGCACTCATCAGCCCTGCCTTTCTCTGCCTTTTAATCCTCCCTGCTTTGGCATCTTCTTGTCCTTCTGGTTGGAGCTCCCAGCGCTTAATGGGCATTTTTGAGGACCCCAGAGTTGCTGACAGCTCTACACAGGAACTTCGCTACCATATTTGCAAAAGGAATGGGTAAAAGTCGAGTAGCAACTGAGAAACATAATAAGCCAGCATCATGAAAGCAAAGCAGAGCTGTGAAGCACCTTTAGTCTACTCCCTGTAATTCCATATGTTCTTCCACAGCACCATCACTGTGGTGTCTGAAGACATCATGGACCTCAATGGCTGGATACAAAGATCCTCCCTCCTAGGCCAGGAGGGACTCCACTGATGGGGAAGGTCTACCCTGCTAAATAAAAGGGAGCGGGCTTGAAACATGTGGGTAGCACTCAGCCATTACCAGTTGGCCTCAGGACCTCAGACTGGTCCTTGGCTCTTTTTAATGAGGTGGCACAGGCAGAAAAGAGAACTCGGGCTCAAGGGCATTATGTGTCGACAAAACAGCTGCGTGCAGAGATCACCAAAGAGCAGTTCAGCTAGATACATGGCTGGAGACCCGTATTAGGCAGCACACAGCTCATCCTCAGGCTGAGGTGGGGTTTAATAACCCAGGAGAGACACCATGCCAAGATGATGATTGCAGGATGGCCCTGAGCTAGTGTTTCTCAGCAATGGGGACACACCAGACAGATCAGGTACTCTTGCTCCACATTCGACAGTAATGTGTCCACCTGTCTTCAAGCTGCACAACCTAGAGAGCTACATAAGTTGGTAGCTACCATAGTCAGCTGTGCCAGAGCTAGACACGAGTTTCCTTTTTGAATCAGAGAGAAACTCATATTTTTGTGTTATGCTCCAGCTCTTATTAGACACTGATTTTAGGACGAGAGGGCAGCATGGTCTCTGCAGGCCCAGAGTATGGTTCAGGCTCCCATGGAGACTCTCCATCCACCATGATATCTGCTTTGCCTCCTTCCAGAGCTGCCCAGAGCAGATACCTCCTTCCCTCACAGGGTATCCCTTTACCACTCTCATGAGAACTGAAGAAGTCCCTCAACAGATCGGAGACTGGCCAGAATCAATCCGTCATTCAGGAAATAACTGCAGCGAGTATTGGAAGGCTCCTTGTATTAACTAACCCGCTTCAAAACACGTTTCAGAAGTGATTTATCTTTTCCTCTTAACACTTTTAAGCCAGTTGTCATTATAATGAGCTACAACAGCAGCTCCCAAAGAAAAAAAAAAAAAAAAGAAAAGAAAGAAAAAATGGGATAGCTATATTCTCTGCAGTGGAAGAACAATGATTTAGATTTAGCCTGCTATGCTGCTGCTGGTTTCAGGATATTTTGTTATTTTTTTCTCTTTTTTTCCCCTTCTTTTTAACATTTGTCTTTCTTTCACAGGGAAATTGATTGTTTGAAGGAACCAAGATTGATGTATCTAATATTTACAAATGGCACACACTTCTGGACACTCTGTTTTCTAGTGTAACCTAATAAGAAATTGATTTGTTAGTTGCTGGGTTTTTGCCTTGTTCAGCGCATTTTGAAATATTTACATATGTATATTAGTACTAATCAGCCTTGAAAATGATAAATAGGCTGGTTAGAATCCTAATAAACTGAAATTTTGGTCATACAGTACCCAGTAAAAGCAGTAAATCTAAAATTTTTATGTCATTTACACACATATCTAGGAAATATTTCTTAGTTAAGGCTGCCTTTTCTGGAATAAGCAAGAATTTGATCACTTTCTTCTGTGATCATCTGTTGTCAGCTCTGTATCCCTCAGGCTTTTGTGCTACTCTTGTTTTGATTTACTATTTGATCTTTTTCATTTTGTCATCTTTGAACACGACTGAAATCCAGCGATGAGGATCATATGAAAAGAAATACATTTTTGCATGCATTAAAAGCTGAAAGAATTTAATAAGATGCTTTCCTCTCTGTCTCTCAGAAGGGAGGATTCATCTGCTTTATCTGGCTGTTCATGTGGGCCTCTGAAGTCCAGCACAAGCATGCCGCTCATGGAGACAGCACTGAAGACTGATGGGATTTGTAGTCCTAAAGGTGGACAATCCTCACAGGACTAGACTTCTAGAAGGATCAAGCTGGGGAAGATGAAGGGGTGGCTAATACTGAGATGCAATACTTGTCTTGATTGAATACAGAAGTGGGTATTGGGATCTTGAGAGATGGAATGAGGAATGTACCCTAGGTTTATCATGTAGTTTCATGTGGCCTAGCGTTGGTGTTGTGGTCTACACAGCAAGCCTCACAAATATATGCTTTCCTAAAGGATAAGCATTGCATATCAGGCCATATGACAGGGAGCATGTCCAGTATATCTTGTCATGGGGTGGAGAAAAAGCCATTACAAGTCGTGCGATAAGATCCCAAAAGTAGCCAAGCCCACCAGTTGTATTACAGGATCCCAACAGCATGAGCACTCATGCCAGCCTATCACAAACCTGTCAACATGCTGAACCCAGAGCAGGAAGATGCTGTGGTGTTATCTACCCATGACATTTATCCATGAAGAACCTTGTTCTGACTTCTTCATGACTTCCCTGTAGGTACTGGAAGGTGGCAGGTGAGATCTCCCTCCAAGCCTTCTCTTCTCCAGACTGAACAAGCTCACCTCCCTCAGCCTCTCTGACCAGGACAAGTCCTACAATCCCCAGTCCCGACACAGGACTTGCTTTGGTTTTATCTGTGCCTTTCTTGTCCAAAACTGGAGGCACTATTCTAGATTTGGTGTAACAAATGCCAAATAAAAAGGACAGATTATTTCCCATGACCTCCTGGCTATACTCGTGGTAGTCCAAGCCAGTATCCTATCAACCCTTATGGCTGCTGGGGTCACCATCTACCCCAGGTTCATTTTGGCAAAGATGCTCTAACCAAAATATGTGAACATACAGCTCATGGATTAACTTCGGTCCAGCACTTTGAAAAATATGGCCCACCCTCTAACCATTTTTTATTGGGAGAAAACACAGCTCCCATTTAAAGTCCACAGCTATGGCTGCACCTCCTTGCCCCCAGGATGGATGGGCTTCTCAAAGTGCCCCTGGGCTGCTTGGGTTTCCTGGGCTGGAGACTGCCTTAGCTGAATCTGTCACTGCCGCTTTTGTTCCCACCCTGTTTCTGAGATCACAGTGCTGCAGTGAGTAGCTGCTCGCTCCTCAGCACACTTCCTGACAGGTGATTCCTTTACAATAAAGATTTAGGATAAAACAAAAGTCAAGTTCCCAGTGACACTCTCCTTTTCTCCCTCCAGCATTTCAAGTCTGGGTTCATTATCACCTCTTTAATTGGGTAATTATAATAGAGCTGACAATCACTTGGTGCCATCCAAACGCATTTTTGATGTCCCTTTTTTTAATGTGTGTGTGTATATGTATAAAAAGCAGAACAATTAAACTTCATCTCCTTTGTCACACCCTTTCCAAGAAAACCAGAAAGTCCAAACTGGTTATAAATGTCTGTAGACCTAGGAACAACCCAGTCCTCAGACATTACCTAACCCAAGCAGTGTCATGGCCACTCAGACACAGATTATCAAAGCTAGAAAGGGTGATGAGGGGACCCAAGTTGAATAGTATTTAAGACATGAAGAAAAGGATGGTCAGCCTATCACCAGGACCAGTCCTAATACAGGACTAGCAACAACTAATTCCAGTATGACTATGTTGAGAAGGGATGTAGTGTCACCATGGGAGAAGGAAATGCAGTAAGAGGAGGAAGCTCTTGCTAACAGACTCTTAGTCCCAGGAGTGAATAATATTAATAGGCTGCCTGCAATCTATTAGGAAAAGGAATTAATTAGTATCTTTAGATGAGTTTGTTTTGTGTTTCTTTAATTATGCACACAGGAAAAAAAATACCATCTGCCCTTTTGAAAAAGAATAAAAATGCAATCACGCAGGAGCAGATGCCCGAAGAAGGCAAGTGGAACAGCAATGCACAGCAAAGCTGGTCACAGCAGAATCCTTAAGCATCTTTCCATTTCCTCTAAGCACATTTTAAATAGCCAAACCTTTCCTCTGCATACCCCTGAGAGATAATATTTCAAGGCAACTTTTCCACGTTGCAGGAAGACTCTTTTATCAATGTCAGAAAATGGTTTGTTTTGGTAACAGTGCAGTCAGTTTGAGATAACCTCTGCATCCCTCATAATCACAGAATCATTGTGTTGGAAGAATCTCTAGAGAATGTCCAGTCCACCTCCCCCATTCAGAACTGGGTCAGCCACCACAGGTCTGCTCAACACCATGTCCAGTAGGTCTTTGGATACCAAGTATGGAGACACCACAACCTCTCTGGAAAACCTGTTCCAGTGTTCAACCACCCTCACAGTAAAAGACTTTTTTTCTGTTTAAACAATTTCATGTGTTTCATTTCGTGCCTCTAGTCTGGTCACCAGGTAACTCTGAGAAAAGCCTAAGTCACTCTTTGTTGCCCTCTTCACATACTTATACACACCTTCTAAGATCCCCCTGAACTTACTTTCCTCCAGGCTGTACAGCCCCAGCTCTCTCAGACTCTTATATGACAGATGCTGCAGTCTCTTAATCATCTGCATGGACTTTCAGTAGCTTGTTCCAGTATGTACATGTCTCTTGTACTGGGGAGCCTAAAACTGGACGGAGGACTCCAGATATGGCCTCATCAGTGCTGAGCAGAAGGGAAGGATCACCTCCATCAACTTGCTGGCAATGCTTGTCTTAATGCAGACCCGAGTGCTGTTGGCCTCCTTGGCTGCAAGGACATATTAGTGGCTTATTTTCAGCTTGGTGTCCCCCAGGACCCCAGTTCCTTCTCTGCAAGGCTATTTTCCAGCCAGTCATCCCCCAGAATGCAGTGGTCCATATAGTTGTTCTCCCCCAGATGCAGGACTTGGCATTCAGCTCTGTTAAACTTTGTGAGGTTCCCGTCTGACCATTTCTCCAGCCTATCAACATCCCTCTGAAAGGCAACACAGCCATTTGATGTATCAACCACTCCTCGAAGTTTTCTGTCGTCTGCAAACTTGCTGAAAGTGCCCTCTGTCCCGCCATTCAGGTTGCTAATAACAATGTTATTTTGTTGGTCTCAGTATGGACCTCTGGTGTTCACCACCAGAGACTGACCTCCAGCTAGATTTCATGTCACCAGTCACAACCCTTTGAGTCAATCCAAGGCACTGCCCACTTAGCTAGTCTGCATTTCATCAGCTTGAAAATGAGAATGTTGAGGCAAACAGTGTCAAAAGCCTGGCTAAATTATAAATAAAAACCTTCACTGTTCTTATCCACTGAGCTAGTCACTGCTTTATAGAAGGCTTTGGTCAGACTCTATTTCTCCTTCACAAATCCTTGCTGACTATTCCCAAGTACCTTCTTGTCTTCATACACTTGAAAATGGCTTCTAGAAGGACTTGCTCCATTGTCTTCCCACAGATCAAAGCGAGGGTCCAAGTCCCCTGATCCTCCTTGAAAACAGGAGTGACATTTGCTGTCTTACAGTCCTTAGGAATCTCTCCCAGTCACCACAGTCTTCCAAAGATAATGATCCAGCTCCCTCGGCATTGTTTGTGCTCCCCATCAGGTCTCACGGACTTGCCTGTGTTCAGTTTAAGTATTCCCTAACATGGTCCTCTTCCACTGAAGGTAAGTCTTCTCTGCTCCAGAGTTTTCCATTGGTCTTAAAGGCCTGGCATTCGTGAAGGTGGGTTTTACCAGTAAAGACTGAGGCAAAGAAGGAACTGAGTACTCCGACCTCCTCCGTGTCCTTTGTCACCATGTCCTCTGTCCCTTTAACACTGGGCCCATATATTCTCTAGCCTTCCTTTTGCTGCTGGTGCACTTGTAGAAACCCTTCTTCCTGCCCTTCACATCCCTTGCTAGATTGAGCTCCAGGTGGATTCTGAGCATGTAGGGATGATGTTTGGAAAGCTAAACCACATCTCTATATTTATCCTGGGTGACCTGATATGGCCCTGTTTCCACCTCTTGAACTTTTCCTTTTTAAGTTTGAGTTTTACTGGGAGCCCCTCACTCATCCATTAAGGCTTTGTGCCATCTCTGCTTGTCATGCTGCACGTGTGAAGCCACAGTCTGGTCCCAACTACACCCACTTGCAACACCTGACAAGCGGTGGCCCAAGCGAGGAAGGAATCTGCCTCACAAAGGTATGGGCACAAATAATTTCCTGTGAGAGACATCAGAAGAAAAGCTCCAGACTCCCGTCTAGCTCTCTGCGTGTACAGCTAGAGGCTACCTTTGACTTCACAGAGGCCACGTGGTAATAACAGAGTCCTTTTTCTATAACTGACTCCATCCAGGCTCCCTGGACTTTTGCAAAGCCAATAAAAGTTAATAAAAGCTTTGGAATATGTTCTTATCTTGAATACACATTCTCCTTATGGATCTTTTATGGGTGATAATGCATCGTTGGAGATGTCAGATAGTTTGGTAGTAGGGATGAAACCACCTGGATATTCAATCACACGTGATATTATGCACAGTGCAGATGATTAAATCCTTTCATGTAATATATTTTCCAAGAGTGGAGGGGGAAAATTGAATTTTTTTCATATTATTAATTGAGCACATTGGCCATATGTAAAAGGCAGAGTCTACTGAACGATGAGCCTATGATGGGTTCATGGGAACCAGTAAATCAGCATAGTCCCTTGAGTTTTCCTAGCCATATTAGCAGCACTTCATATTAAAAAGGAAATTGCTGTGATTGTTATGCAATTGTGGCTCACATGTGAAAAGGTGCCAGTGCTTTTTAGTGACACCATATATTTTCTTAGACTTAGTCAGAGAAATCTACCAGCGGTACAGAGGAAGGATGTGAATTTTAATGCAACGTCTCCTTCAGTTATTAGAACCTGGTGTCATGGCCTGATGGTAAAAGCTCTGATTCATGAGAATTGTTCCATTGGCACCAGTTAGCCTGTTGCATGAATGTCACTGCGTAGCACAAGGGATTATCAGTCTAGATAAGCAAATTTTTTCCAGCCAGTGATCAGTTCCAGTTGTTCCAGAACAACAGGAGGGAAATCTAGGTGCAGCCAGTAAATAGACTTTAGTAAATGATATTTAGAGTCCATTTTCTCTATTATCAGTTCTGGTAAGGTGGCGTAGAGTGTGGAGTGGTTCAATCCTCCTGAAATCCAGGTTTGGCTTATAAATAAGAAATTGTTTTTCTTTAGAAAATACGTATCCGCACAACTTCAGCTCCAGCTTTGCTTCCCTTGTTTACCAGGGATCAGCCTTTCTTGCAAGTCCCTGTTAAGGGCAGAGTCATCTGCTGAATGAAACATCCCATTTCAAACAGAGGACAGTCCTCTCCAAAGGACTGCTCCAAAGAAGGAGCATTAGTCACATTGCACCAAACCTCCCATCTCCTGAGATTTTGTTTGACTGGAGAACACAAAGAATTGTTGAAAAATCCCTGCGCCAGAACATCCCAAGAGGTAACTTAGCTCAAGTTTTTCCCCAAACCATCAATTGTTTCTTTCTCAGGACTGTTCACACCTCTGTCCCTCTGTGGCCACCTTTATGGCGCATGAACAAGTTCTTAAACAGCCATGGTCAACCTGATACGCTGTAGGAATGGTGACACTATTATTTGACTCGGCAGTGGAAAGCCACTGAGCACTGAGATCCCCATTCAGCTTCTCTGCTCTTTTAAATGGTTTTTAGAATTAAGACACACCTTTCAGAATTGGTCGCTATATATATTTAGTATGTATTATTTATAAAGAGACAATTTCTTAAGGCTATGTGGAGACATACAGGGGCATATATTAATATATATGGGTTCAACAGAAAAGAGCTGGAAGTAATTTATGCTCCAAAAATGTCTATTTTAAACAATGAAACAACATCAGCAGCATTTGTCTTTGTTTTAGGATCATGCTGAGTGGCTTAACTGTGCCAGATGGTTTGTTCATGTCTTATGAGTGAAAAGAAATGTCTGTGAGCTCACCCAAACTTGCATTTCCTTGCTGAGACACTTCTGACATGAAAATAATGAAGATGCTGGGATGAAAGTAACTTAAAGGACACTTATTCGATTTTGTACTAGATATACAAAGAACTTATTAGACAACTTGTCACAGGAGATAGCAGCAAGGATAGGACTGAGAAAAAGGAAAATATACAACCTATACAGGTGCTGTAGAAACATATAGGGTAAGAGCAGAGTTATTTGCCTCTGCATCGTGTGCTGGGAGCTGCAGAGGCTCAGGGGTGCCCAGGCAAGAGGCACATTCCCCAGGATCACATGTGCTGCTTTATCCTCTGCTCCTGCCTGCACCCAGCCACAGCTCAGTATAAGTCCTCTACAGATACCCGAAGGAGAAAGGTGGGGTTTTTTTTAGGCTAAGCTTTCTTATAAAAAGCTAAGCAAAACTGAAAAATGTGCCCCTATGGCAAATTCTCTAGCTATTTCTCTGCTTTGTGTTTTCCCCCGCATCAGGACAAAAGAAATGTGTGTTTTTCCTTTTACAGGATGGATGAGGGAGCGACAAAGAAATTCAATTTGGAAAGGTCAAAACACAACAGATGTCAAATGCTCTTTTTGACATTTTCAGCTGAAGAGAAATGTTTTGACACGCCTGAAATCAAAACCTTTCCATTTGGTTTGCTGAAAGGTTTTGTTTTGAGTCATGTCAACATTCAACTTTGTTTTCTCACAGCAGCACGTGGTCTTATGGGAACTGTAGTTAAAACAGAAATACTCACATTTCTCCCACTCTCCTCAACCAGATTTCCTACTCATAATAATTACATGCTAATTACAAGGTAATATAATGTCCATGTCACACCGCATTGCTTGGCTGGTAGGAAATCAGCACAGTTCCTTAGTGGAAACACAATTTTTGAGGAGATTATTTTATTGATGAAAATGGGGCTAAAACTACCAGTGCCATCAGACCATACACAAGCAGGAAAATGCAGTTTAATACTTTGTTAAACTGTTTCAAAAATAAGCATATACTGAGCAGTCTGAAAGGAAAATGTAAATATTTCACACAACTTCCAAAATGTTTCCTTAAAAATGTCTACATATATAGAAAAGGGTTTTTGACTGAAAAAGTCTTGCTCTTCTGTAATTAGAAATGGTGGGCCCCATCCTGGCGAGCCACCTACTTCACAAATGGCACGCAGAATAAAGATGAGTGTCTACAGGAGAAAAAGTGTATTACCAGTGACAGAAAAAAAGGAATAAACAGAAAAAAATGGAAAAGTTTAACATTGCCACATGATGAAACACATTATTTTTCTAAACAGCCCTCCTACACAGGAAAATTTAAAAAAGCCCCACCACCATAAAACACCACAGAACTGATTCCAGTCTGAATGACAGTGATTATAATGTACATTTGTGTGGTGTCAGTCATCCCCACAAAATCCCAGGTGTTTCATAAACTGTAAATAAAGAGATCCCTCAGCAGTTATTGGGGTGGAAGGTAACAGCCACTCTGCATCAGTGATGCCCAATGGATATTTTGGGATGGATTTTGCAGGTGAGAGAATAAAGGGGAATTTTATTTGCAAGTACAATTACTACCAAAGCTCTAAAGCAGCAGGGACATGATCCAGGGATAAAATCTTTTAGTTAGAGTCTAGGGACCCTAACTAGGGTCTAGGGTTAGACTCCCAACTTTGGCACTGACCTACCTTGGAAACCTACCCCAGAAACATCCTCTGAGCTGCAACATGACCTCAAGGACACCTGAACTCCTGAGGTACCACTGTCTGTGTTTTTAATGTTCCTACTCTTAATTCCGTGTCTTTTTGCATGTCTGGACTGCCCAGGCAGGGTGGTACACAAAGGATAAAGAAGGCTGGTAGGGATCAGTGAAAAGGTATTCCCCATCTGGCACATAGACCCCCTTAGCAGGACTCAGATGCCCTTAAAATGTCCTTTAATTTTCAAACACCACCTGGAGGTAGAGTTCCTATCCAAGAAACAAAAGACTGATTCTTCCTTGCAAAGTGGAGTGATCCAAAACCCCATTTACACCTCTCTCCTAGGGACATTTATTCCCTGCATTAAGATCTTCTGATTGGAAGACAGTACCCATTCCTGCTGCATAGAAAAGTCAGGTCCTCTTGACCTTGAGGTCAAAAAGAAAATTAGTTAGAGGGACCAGTACTCTAGAGGTAAGAGCATCTTCTTAGGAGGGAGTTCTGGTCTCTGGCTTGTTCCATGTACTATTTTTTTCAGTTTTTTTCCAGCAAATGGTTAATAGAAAATACAGTTAGCATCAAGACTTTAGGTTCCAGGTGTCATGGTTTGGGCCCAGCTGGACAATAAGATGAACAACAGATCCTCTCCCCAAAGTCTAACTCCCTTCAGAGAGGGAAGGATGAGATAGAAAGAGACTCATGAGTTTAAAAGAAACTAAACTTCTTTAATGAAATATTAATTAAAAATCATAAAAAGAAAATATAATAATATAAAAAATAAAGTAATTAAATATATACAATATATACAAAACCATATCAAGCTCCTAGGGTGATGATATGTCACCAACAGGCACTGGGGAAGTCTTAGACTGGACTCAGTGACAGACGGGAACTGGATTCCAGGTCTGGATTCAGGATTGGGGTCAAAGGCAGACAAACAGACGGAGTCCTCCTTGGATACCAGCCATTGAAGAAAGAGGGCTGACCCTTTGATCCCCCAGCTTTCATAGTGAGCATGATGCAGATGGGATGGAACACCCTGTTGGTCAGGTTTGGGTCACCTGTCATGTCCGCTCCTCCCTGCAGGTGTGACCCCTCTATGCTTTTCCACTTCCAACCCTCCAACCAGGCAACTAACGAAGTTGGCTGCCCTTGGTTGTGATAGCAATAAGTCTAAGCAAGAGCCTCTCTGCATCGCATCCCTTGGCGTCAACTATAAACATCAGTCTCATCACTCTGAGAGAGAACACTGTCTGTAAAATATGCTGTTAATTTCAGAGAGTTCAGTTAGTTAGAAGAGGCTTAACTGAAAAGTAAAATTACTGAACAGAAAATTGGTTTGGTTTTACTTCAAACCAGGACTTTCCACCTGCTATTCTATGCTGTTTGCATTGTGCTCAGATCACTACTACTTTTTACCTTCAAATAGATACACATCCAGTGCTTCTGGACCCAGCATGAGAGATGCTCCCTCCAGGAAACTTAAGGAGGGCAAATGGTAAACTGGCAGTGAAAGACAAAGGATGAGGTCCCATGAGAAGCTGAGCTAACCTTGCTGCCAACAGGACAATCCTGCTTTGGGAAAACTCCTTTTTCCCTGCTCCTCCCTCATCATCTCTGCTCTTCTCATCTTTCCTCCCCTTTCCAAAAACTCTGTGCTGTTAAACTAATTCAATCCACCTATGAAGCCATCAAAATAAGAGGCTGCATTAGCTAATGTGAGACATAAAGGGAATATAAAATCATGTCCAGAATAGGGCTGCTGTACAAGGAGAAAACAGTCATCGCTTTGATTGGGTTGGTGCTCTCCGAAGGGCAGATGAATATTTAACAGGGGAAACCATAGGTAAAATAAGCAGAAAGGGAAAAGAAATGTAGAAAAGCATTGGAAAAGACAAGGCATTGGACACATATGGAGTTTATTTATTGATTAATTAATGGTATATGTACAATAAATGGCTAACAGTAACAAAAAAGGACAGCTGAGTGAGTATGTGAAGGTGTGAGCCCACACCTTCTAAGGTTCAGCTACTAATTTTCAATAGAATCCTTTCAGTCAGTAATTTTCTGTGTTGTTATGATCCTATAAATTACTCTTTTCTTGGAAAGAAAAGGACCGGAGTGAGGCAGACAAGAGATGACATGCGCTGAAAAGATAAATACAAATATATTCCCTTTTCCTCACACCTTTTATTTCACTTTAATAAGTAGAGGAATAAGACACTTCAAAATTGTCTGCAATTACATGGCTATTACAGTGCATCTTCCATGAGTGAGCAGGGCAGCCATCAAGTCTCACGAGTCTCATCTAGTCTCACTAATACGCTGTGTTGTCTGGATCCTGACACGGTGAGAAAAACCTTGTTGGATGTCTCAGTTACAGGATGTTAGGGATTCCACAGTGAACCATGTTGCCAGTCAGGTAAATGGCAATGGTGTAAAATCAGGCAATTTTCACTAAAACTACAGTAACTATGGTGGTTTGGGCTAAATTTGGAGCCAGCTTATCAAAGCTACTTTTTCTCATCATGCTGCCTATGAGCTGGATTGATTGACTGACATTTTTTTTAGGTTTTTGTATTAAATGCATTATAGTGTGCCCTCAGATTCCCATATCCACTTAGCACAATGTTATTAGTGTTACTAACATTAATTTTGCTTTCATAGATGCTTTTATACACCAAATACCAGTATTTAAAGTAGGCAAACACACTTTTCCTCCTTTTCTTTCATTCTATATATCTATGGAGTGTTGTATGCCTACAAGTATACTTGTGTGTACTTACAGGAATAATACTACCATTATAGCGGGAACTGCCTGGCACAAATTTGTCAATCAGATCCTACCAGGTTAGCCATCATTTCCATGTCTCCATTTTGACAGTCAACTATTGATTCCTGATTTGGGGTGCCATGACTTCCAGATGACTTGAATCTCTCACGTGCACTGAAAACCGATTACAGCATAAGGGATTAGAAGATGTATATCTGAAAGCTAGAACTACTAAGGATGATGTAGGATAGAAGAAAGGAAAGAGAAATATATCTCATGTATCACAGAAAGCTTTCTACTGGCTACATTTCTCTAATTTTATAATGGCTGAAGTCCAGATAAAGACAAAAATGTCCTCAGACTGCTACTTGCTCTGTATTTCCAACACCGGTCTTTCTTCCAAAACCTGGAGATTCATGCAAAAAAATCATACTGACTTTTGGGGGAACTGGGTGGCCTTCTTGATTATTGGGCTAACTAAAGGGATTGATGAAGCCAGGAGCAGCTTTTTTGCTGGAGTCCTGAAAGGCTGGTTTTCTCCCTGTGACAACTTTTTCTACGCAATTCTGTGCAGCACTTGGAGCTGTCATCTTGTCGTGCAGAAGGGCTGCAAGTACAAACCAGCGCAGAACAGCACAGGGCGTCTGCTGGCAAAGTAGGGCTTTATGAGTGTTAGCTATCACAGCCTTGAGCAGAGGTGAGGTAAAGTAATTTTATTCTTTCAGAGCCTTGGCTGTAACCGTTTCAAGTGGACTGCTTCTTTTCCGAAACACGAAACCAATTTCCTTCCACTGCCTTTTAGGATGATTCAGCCTTTCTTCAATCTATTTATTCTGCTAGTTACTAAAAGCTGTTAACTTTCGGCTGTTGTGCTTGGAGTTTTTGTTTTGGTTTGGTTTTATACAGAAATTCATGTCCTCTTGATGTTTTTGCTTGTTTTCAAAAGCTCACTAAAAATAACAAGGAACAAATTGGGTGGAAAAATGAACTGTTGATGAATCATCCTTTTCTTTGTCAATCTGAGAAGACTGAACCAAACTAAGCCTTTTAAATTCATAAGTAAAGAACAGACCTTCGTTACTGGAACATCCCTGCGATGTATTATTGTCTGGGAGCCAATCATGTTTGTTGATAACAATACAGGAAGAGATCAGGCAATGCAGACATTCCTGGCCCCTACTGCGAGAATGGGGGTGATACTAGTGCCAGAATGCTTTAAATGATCCTGTCCATACCTTGGCAATCACAGAATCATAGAATAGTTTGTGTTGGAAAGGACCTTTAAAGACCATCTAGTCCAATTCCCCTGCAATGACCAGGGACATCTTCAACTAGATCAGTCTGCTCAGAGCCCCGTCCGATCTGACCTTGAACACTTCCAGGGATGAGGCATCTCCCACCTCTCTGGGCAACCTGGGCTGGTGTTTCACCACCCTCGTTGTAAAGAATTTATTCATTATATCTAACCTAAATATTTCTTCCTTTAGTTTAAAACCATTACCCCTCATCCTATAGCTCCACTCCCTGATAATGAGTCCCTCCCCATCTGTAGGCCCCCTTTAGGTACTGAAAAGCTGCTGTAAGGTCTCCCCAGAGCCTTCTCTTCTCCAGGCTGAAAATCCCCAACTCTCTCACCCTGTCTTCATAGCAGACGTGCTCCAGCCCTCTGCTTATCTTCGTTCCCTCCTCTGGACCTGCTCCAACAGGTCTATGTCCTTCTTATGCTGGGAGATCCAGAGCTGGACACAGCACTGCAGGTGGGATGTCACGAGAGCGGAGTAGAGGGGCAGATCACCTCCCTCACCCTACTGGCCACGCTGCTTTTGATGCAGCCCAGGGTGCACTTGGCCAAAAAAAGGGCCACAAAGGTGTTGAAGGGTCTGAAACACCTGTCCTATGAGGAAAGGCTGAGAGAGCTGGGACTGTTCAACATGTAGAAAAGAAGGCTCAGGAGAATCGTTTCAACGTGTGTAAATATCTGAAGGGAGCATGCAAAGGAAATGGAGCCAGGCTCTTTTCAGTGGAGCCCAGTGACAGGACAAGAGGCAACAGGCACAAACTGAGGCACAAGAGGTTCCCTCTGAACATCAGGAAGCACTTTCTTATTGTGAGAGTGATTCAGCACAGGCACAGATTGCCCATAGTTGTTGTCGAGTCTCCCTCCTTGGAGATATTGAAAAGCCATCTAGACATGGTCCCGGGCAGGTAGCCTTGCTTGAATAGGAGGGTTGGACCCGATGACTCCCAGAGGTTCCTTCCAACCTCAACTATTGTGTGATTTGCTTCACCACATTCAGACATCTAAAGTGACCTGAGACACCTAAAAAAATATTTACATGGGCTGTCACATAGCCTAATTACTTATCCAAGTTTGTTTGAGCTGTCCTCGAGTGCCCTGCCTGGCCTCCAGCTGCTGGTCTGTGGTGGTGCAGATGTCCTCTAGATCCTGTGGTATCTGACAGCCCCATGTGGATGGCTTAAACATCCTCAATCACCACAGCTGTCACTCACTGCCAATGTGTGGGCAGCTATATCCAACCCACAGTCACTCAGAGACATTTGCTTTGCAGCCATCTAAATGCAAATGTGTGTCTGCAAGAGGTGCCATGAGCATGGCATTTTCTGGGACTTCCTTACCTCCTGTAGACACCCATGAAGGTAGGTCGCAAAGAGTTTGTCAAAAATCTCCTGGGATGTTCCAGAAGACAATCTCTGGTCATAGCCAGGGTGATGACAGTTGGGGTTGTTCAGACTGGGGAGGAGAAGGCTGCAGGGACACCTTATAGGAGCTTTCCAGTATCTGAAGGGGGCCTACAGGAAAGCTGGAGAGGAAATTTTTACAAGGGCATGTAGCGATAGGACAAGGGGTAATGGCTTCAAACTGGAAGAAGGGAGATTTAGATTAGATACAAGCAAGAAATTTTTCGCCATGAGGGTGGTGAGGCGCTGGAACAGGTTTCCCAAGGAAGTTATGGAAGCCCCATCCCTGGAAGTGTTCAAGGCCAGGTTGGACAAGGCTTTGAGCAACCTGGTCTAGTGGGAGGTGTCCCTGCCCAAGGCAGCAGGGTTGGAACTGGATGATCGTTAAGGTTCCTTCCAACCTAAACCATTCTATGATTCTATGATTCTGTCAGGCTTTTGGCCAGGATGGACAGAGAGCTTAGTCTTGACTGCAGCTTTGGGGCATCTCCTTGCAAGATACACACTTTAAACATCTGAGCGAATCTAGTCCTTTGGAAAGACTCCTGGAAAGCTTAACGAGTGTTTGGAAAGTTTCTGGCGCTTCTTAAGAGAATGCAGCTGCAGCCACATGAAGCTTTACTGAAACTGGAGACAGAACATCAAATGGAAAATAATTCAGTGTTGCTTCCGTCTTGTCCACATAATCTAATGTCTTGTGCTAAATATGAGGTTAATACGATGCACTAAACTCTAGGCAAGGTTATGTGACCATATTATCACTATAACAAAATGACACATATCTCCAAAGACATACTAGACTGTTTACAGACTTGGCCAACTAATGATAAAAACAGGGTCAGTAACAAATTCTTAGAAGGGAATGTACCGTGAAGGAGATAATATGCCAGGGGCAGCAGTCACGCTTTCTCTTTGCCTTTCTCTCCTTTCTAGAAAATACTAGTGTAGATCTCCAACATGGGATATTTTTTCCTGGATATTTTAAGCAAAGAAGCGGTTAAATATGTCACAGTCAGAATTTTTATCATGTTTATCTGAATACTCTTCAGGGTATTTCCTCAGCCTTTGAGACTCTGTAGACTCAGGCAGATGAGGTTCACCATTTTCAAAGCGATTCATGTTATGTTGCAACTGTCAGAGCAATGGGATGGGCTAAACAGTTTCAGACCAAAGGAAGGAAACTTCTGCACATTTACAGCACTAAGTTAAATGACTCCCAAAGGTGTGAAGAATATTTGTTGGTTTGGATTGCAGGGAAAGGCATAACTTGCCCAACAGGCTATCTTCCACTGAGAACATTGCGTTCCTAATTCCAGCTAGTTCCTCTCTTTACATGACTTGCCTTTGTAATTATAGACAAATTACTGTGAAGTTTTCTAAAAGAGATAGATAGAACTTAGGACTTCTCTCAAAATTTAATGTATATAAATATGCCTCTAGGGGAAGACAATGAAACGACTGAAAAAAATAAACCCATCACAGTTACGCTCTTATAGCCTGCAATGCTTCTTCTTCCAGAGCCAGTTTGTATTAAGGAGGTAAAATCACTTAGCAAAAACATGAAGATCCTAATCCAAAGTAATTGTAATGGACTTCAAATGAGATTCAAAGGCCTTTTGTGGGGCTTAATTCAGTTTTATGATCCTAGGAAGAATTTAAGGCAGAAACAATGCAAAGCTTCAAGGAAAATATATAGAAACCGTGGCATTTTTTATATTTTTGGGTTTATGAAGATTCATTTATACCCTTATCTAACAGCCTTGCCCTCAGCTTCATCCAACTCCCATGTCCAACACCAATTCCTTGTATCCCTGCATCGCATCTTACTGTCCCCACCTACACAAAACTGAAGTCCTCTGCAGGCATAACAACACTTCCCTACTCATCCACCCCAAGCTGCACAGCTCCACTTCACCCAGGTATCCTGACATGGTCTGGATCCCACTGTGGAACAAAGTGAGGTTGCAAGCTACTCCTCTGCACTGGAGAAGGTGACCGGGTTTGAAAGAGCTATGTGCTGGCGCTTGCTCCGTAGAGCACAGGAGGTGTGATGTGCCACCTACCATCTGAGGTCTGTATATGCATCTAAGTCACTTGTGTAACATAAAGCTTGGCTAGAGGAAGATGTTGTGAGTCAAGTTCATGGATCCCTTAATAGTAATTTGGGGATTTTGAGGCACCCTTTGTGTCTTGAAATGCAGTTATCTAAGGCTCTCTACATCAAAGTCATCAGCCACATTTGGGTCCTTTCCTCGTCTCCAGTACCAACCTGAATAGGAGCAAGCTGAAGTTAACCCCTGGTTCACTAAGTACCAAGCCAGACTTCTCAACGAAAGACTCACCTCAGCAAATGAGTGTCACATCCCCAGCTGTGCCCAGACTGCACAATTTTCCACTCTGAGTAGTCCACATCATATTAAAGCCTTGACAACAAGAGTGCTGATAGCAGATGCTGTATCTTTTTCTTTCTCTCCTTTTGCTTTTGCTCAGAAATAAGGCTACTCATTGGAAGTGCCGCGATATGAAAGAACACAAGGTGAAAAGAGTCATTTGGGAAGTGTTCGCTTTATTGGGCTGTATGATGACGATTGCAAGACCGCTTCCGATGAGCTGCTGTGAGCCATGCAAGCCTTGTGCCCTGCACCGTGAAATGGCAGCGTGACAGAGAGCTCCCATTACCAGGACTAGCACTGGGAGCAGATTGCTTTTCACCATCCGCTCGATCCGAGCCCAGGCACTGTGCTTTGAGTAGCTATTCCTCATGATATATTGAAGGGAACGACAACAAATGCAACAGTGTCATCCTCCGACAGGGAAGACTCCCACGCATGCTGGGGCAAACGAAAATAGATGGGGTGTATGTACGTATTCAAACAATAAATGCTGCGGAAGTAAATCATCTCTTATTGCTTCATATATCTTCTCCGGAGCTGCTTCCTATTTCTTAACCAGCAAAGCCTCCCTAGTAATGCTGATTTTCTTTTGGCTATTCCAGATGTGTTAACATCATTTCTCTGGCTGAGGCTGAGACAAAATGCGGGATATCCCTTCTCCCTATAACACACCTCCACCTCCTCCCCATGCTTATTTCTCAAGATCTTTTTTCAAACTAAGAGGAGGATGATGGGGGAGGTGAGGGAGTGGAGGAGAGAAAAGGACTCTATCCTCGCAATGGGAGCTGGGCAAAACCACATCTCAGCTGTCCCCAGCCAAAGACAATTTTCCAGCAGTTGTCACTATTTGTTTTGGCACATTGCTTCACAAGGGTGAAAGCCATTTTTCTTCATCCATTTTGTACATGTTGTCATCCACCATGGAGGAGGTTGCTACCTCTGGTGTCAAATTTAGCATTTAACAGTACTGGGAACTTGAGGCAAATATTCTGTCCCCGTTATCCACTGTTGTTCGTAGTTTAATGCACTGCACAGTCACCTCATTGTTAATAACAGTAATAATAATAGTAATTCCTGACTTTTGATATTGTTTTTATATGAGTTGATTCCCCTAGCACTTTTCAAAGAGGTTTTGTGTGGGGAAACCCCAGTTTCTTGGCTGTACTAAAGGAGAACTAAACTCCAGATCTTTGCAAATTGGTCCAGATCTAGAATCTACTAATTCCTACAGTGTCTTCTGGACAAGTATCTGTAACTGGGTGGGTTTAGCGGTACCTTCGTGATATAAATATGCATTCCTTAGGAAAGCTGATACAGTTCAAGTCAAGGTGTTAATCTATACTGGTTTAGGATGTAAGGTAAAGGACAAGTAAAAAGGAGGGAAAATGTGAATCTTTTTCTCACTGGGAAAAGTGGGAGTCCTCCATTCAGACAGGGCAGTATATGTTGTAGTAAGGCATGTGTGCAAGCTGCTTTGGAGAGCATCTATGTACCACGAATCATACCACGTCTGATCCAGTGGTAATTTGTTCATTTGACCATTGCTCTCATTTGGGCTCTTTGGAAAATTCCTCATTGAAAATTCTCTCATTTCAGGGTTTTCAGATTGATTAAGTATTGGCTGTTTTCAGTTACTCTATCTCACAGTCTCCTGATGGAGGGAGACAGGATAATCATGTCTTGACATGCCTTATGGCCCTAATAAGTCTTTCTCTACTTCCAGTTTTTTTCATACTATTTGCTCTAATATTAAGGAACTTTGCTCGGAAGCTGACAGATGAAGAACCTTATCTTATGTCCCATTTGCTAAGGTGCTTACATCTGCCGTTTTAAATATTTAAGGCTATTTTACAGCCTGTGGTAAATGTAGTGTGACCAGCAGTAGCCAAGAGGAAACTTGGTTTTAGTGTCCCACTTTGTCCAGATTGCAGCTGCAGGGAATGAACTGAATGGTCCTCAGAAACTCCTTTACTCAAAATGGAGGGTGTAGTCAGAGGTCTCTTCAGGATCCAGGAAGATTTGGGCATGTAAAACCACAGTATTTCAGACTAGGGCAGCAATGGTTTGGGGAATCTTGCAAGTTAAAATTCAGCACAAGTTATAGACTCTGCAGGTGCCTCTATTATTCTGGAAGGGCCATTTTGAAACTATGGCTTAATTACTTTGCTCTATTGCTTGCTTCCATGTCATGCCTTTGGAAGGACTTGCAAGACTAGCTTTTAGAAACATCTCCCCCTGACTTTGTTTCCACCCTATGACAGATCCCACTTTGCCTCCTCAGCTGGAGAACTGTCTTCTTAGATGGGCAGCAACACTTCAGTGGGATGTTTGTGGGGACAATGGGACATACTTTAGCGAGGAGAACTGCGGAATCGATTGGGAAGAGAAAGCTAGGGCAGGTGGGGAAGAAGTAAGGAGACCTTCTTGGTCTCAGCCGAGGCAGGAGCCCACAACCATAATGATCAACAAAGACTCTAGGACATAATTTAATCACAGTGGTGAGACAAAAATGGTTGCTTCCCACCTTCATACGGGGAGGGGCCAAGTGGGAAGAAGGTCATTTTGGCATTACCTGTCAATTTTCTAGGGCAACGAGCAATCCAGAACTGTCCCTTCTTCGCTTCCCCATCCCCTTTCTTATCTTTGAACTGCTGACATTTATTTTCAGCCCTGTATAAGCCACTAGTGCCTAAATTTCATGCCTTAGGTTACAAACACCCAAGTTAGTCCTCATAGCTGCTGTAGTATCTCACACCAAAATTGGAATGAAGTACTGAGATTGCTCTTCCAGAGGGCTGCCAGAGCCTAAGTCCCTGGTTAGGAAGAAGTAGACATAACATAAGGGTTTGTTCTTGATGTATTGTAGGTAGTATGGATATGGCCCAGTAGGTTTCACTGAAAATTGAAGAATGCAAGGCCAGACAGAGATCTCTGGGGGTCCCCTGGAAGTACTCTTGCCTGAAGACAAATTGTTGTTTCTTTTTCACCCACTGAGATCAGACAGATGCTTTTCTGCCTCTTTAACATACCAGCCTGGTTTTGTACCTTTCTAACTTAATCAAAATATGGCTCTGTACCTGTTAAAGACCTTGCAGACTCTGGACCTATCATATCACCATGGTTAACAGTAGCAATCTAGTTTTGAAAAAACATTTAAAAATTATATGTAGCCAGTTTGTTGAGATCTAGCAGCCGGGAACAGCAACATAGCTATATTTAAACCAGCACATTGCACCAATTGTGAAAAAACAACAATGTTTTTTTTTTTTTTTTTTTTAACTACCTGCACATAATCTGACCAGTATTGCTACATGCAAGAGTCGGGAAACAAAACCCATCCACAGCACAGATATTTTAGTAAGGTACAGAATGAAGGAAGGTGAAAGAAGAGAAAAAAGGAGGGAGGTAGGGGGAGAGAGACAGGGAGGGAGGAAAGGAAGGAATGGAGAGGGGGCAGAGGGAGAGGGGAGAAGAGAAGGATCACACAAGTCCTGTTAGTGATCAGGTAGTTGAATGCCCATTCACTGCTATACTAGGGGCTCTTGACAGTCTCCCTCTACTACTTTTGGACGATGCTACCTGTCTGTTGCTGATTGTCACCTCCTCCAGCTGAGCTGGCACAACCAAAGTCCTGCCCCACCTCAGCTGCTCCATTCCATGCATCACCTCAAACTTCTTATGAAAGTGAGCCTCTCTTGGGATGGTGGGCTGTGAACAAGCAGTGCCTGGACACGAGCATATGTTTCCTCCAGCTGCCTCTGCTATGGGAGCTTGACCTGTGCTAAGGAGACAGCAAGCGTCTGGGAGGAGCCGATGCTCATGGCTGTTTTCTTAGTGAGTGTCAGTCAAATATCCAAGATAACCAATGATGAGAAGTTATTAAGCCCCAGTGATACCCATTACTCTGGCCATTCAGCTGGCTGATGCATTTGTACCTCCTCATGATAGGTCAGTATTTTCCTGTCCTGTCCTTGGCAATCCAGGTCTGGCTCTGCTCACCCACTATACTTATAGGCACAGACTCACTGGAAGTTGTAAATATCACAGAAGTGCCTGAGGCTCCTGGGGCTGGTTTTGACACCCAAAGTATTGTCATCCCTTAAAAACATTTGTTACTCCTCTTGTCTGCAACTTCTTAATAATTGTAATTCTCTACACTGTTGTTTTACCCCTTCACTGAGACTTTCCACACTGTGTTTCTCTGGAGACAGACTGTGGTCGAGCCAATATCTTTAGCTCAGATGTCTCTGTAGCATGCCTATTGCTCAACCAACAAGCAAACGTTATGTTAATTTTTTTGGTTCTTTACCATCTTTCAGAGTGCATGGGCCATACCTGTCAGGACCCCTGTCTGCCCAGAGTGACACTGTACAGAGATGCTTGATATGTAATAATTTCACAGTTACTCAGAATTCATAAATTGTGCAAAGACAAATTTCTCCCATCTCATCATAAAAACAATTCCATCTAAATCTGACTGGGTGGGTTTAGAGCTGATGGATTAGGTCCTGCAGGGAAGATGGACAGAAAGACAATCCAGTTACCAGCTTAACTGCCTTTCTGTTCTAAATAAAACCACAAATACACCCATACAAAATAAGAGAGGCATTATTAGAAATCTTATATTTTTATGGATAAGAATGAATTTTTATGGAGCTGATAATGCAGATAGAACACACAATTGGTCTAGTCAAAATGAAAGATGAATACAAATTGCAAATCAGCTCCTGAGCTATAAAAATTGGTGTAACCTTCTCAGCAATAACTGATTGTTTAGGAGGCTCTAATAGAGTCACAGTGATGTTTCTTCCAGCCTTATTAAGCATCATAGTTGTCATATTAAACCAATGATGTATGAGTATTTGCTTATTGTAATGAATTCTGGAGACAGTAGCTGGAGCAGTGATACAAAAGAAAGTCAGTCTGAAGATTTTGGGTATTTTTTTTCTCGCTCCCTAAGGGAAATATTTCTTTCTTTTATTTCACTGACATCAAAGACTGTCTCAAATCCTGATATGGGGAGAATTTCTCCTGAAGCTAAATCTCTGGGATCTCATGCCTTTTCCCCCTCAACGGGCTGTAAACATAACTATGGATCTAACTGATGTTTTTCTGTTTTCGCTTCCCTGGGAGCAATGGTAAATTATTGCTACTTTGTATATAGTAGGATGAGGATCCCAAAATCCTTTCCAAGCTTTAGTGAATCTCTCTTGGGAAGTATGTTTGGAGGTGTTAGTAGCCATGTTATTTGGAGGTCAGACTCTTGAAGGTGTCTGAGCTTTGGAGGACTTTAGACTTATGTATAGCAGTGTGGCACTCAAGACCCAGACAAGGGAGATTCAACGGGAGAAAAAAAGATATGTGCTGTTGCGGAAAGCTGGAGAAAGCCTGAGGGAGGAGCAGCAGCCAGCTGATATTTGATTACATAATATGCATGTTATATGTATGTCTTGTCTCCTTTGGGACAAGCCCACTTAGAGGCTAGCAATAATCTAAGATGCATTTGTGATCTCATAGGTAAATTTAGGGGTTTTTGCGGCTGTGGCAGATGTAATGAATTCTCTAGTAGCCATCAGCTCCTATAGTCCAGCCTGCAACTCTGTTAAAAGGCACCGGGATGTGAAATATTCTGAGCTTCTCCCCATACCCTGTGCTTGAACTAATGGTGGGAGAACCGAAAAACCTGATCATTTCTGGATGAAATTTGAGTCCATCATTTCTTGTTTTGTCACCCATGGGCACACAGAAAAGCTTACCCTCACCTTTGCAACAGCCTCGTTAAAGTTTTCCCCTAAAATCTTTTCTCCCTTGGCTAAGCAGCTACAGCTCTTTCACTCATACACAAACCATGTACGTCACTCACATGATCATTATCACTGCTTTCCCCTGCAAACGGTCCCGTTGGTGCAGCCATCTTTCCTGAGGGGTGACATCAAAACCAGACACGGTGTGCCACCTGGGACAAACAGGAGAATGACTTCCATTGTCTTGCAGGCTATCCTCGGGCTGACACGACCATGCTCTTTGAGCATATGCATGAGCATATATATGCTCAGCTTGTTCACCCTACACTTTGTAACTGTTTACTTGTTCTGCTTTGGGAAGGAAGTTGAAGTCAAATTTAATTATCAGTATTTTCTTTTTTCTCCCCTGTTTCTCTTTAACAGCCAGGCACTTTTCACTCTCCTCTAGTCTTCTGGATTTGCACCATTACAGGACATATTCAAGCCCTATCTTGTGCTCAAGACAAATCCCCTTTGCCTCAAAATGTATTCCACCTGCGCAAGGGAAGAGGAGCTAATTCAGCTCGTATTCACAAACATAATCTGGCCTTCCTTTTCCAGCATTCGTCTTGGCAACTAAAAACATTTTTACAGAGCTGTCATATGTCCTTATTAGAAGAGTTACAGCCATGAGCTGAATTAAAGCTTTGCAAAGCTGGTACGTTTCTTCTGTATATTTTGCAGATGGGGTCTTTGTCCTCAGGGAGATAAGTGATTGCCAGGATTACATAGGCTTCGTCTATACTGTGTTTGGGATTTGTCCAAGAAACAGACCGTGGTCCCTGGGCCACATGGTGGAAGCTGTTTTATATCTACGCTGTTTAAGTATCAGCAGTCTTTGGAAGTCAAGGTGTGTCCTTGCAGGAGACTTTCAGAGCTCTTCCTGCTGTTTTTCATACCTAGAGAACATGCAGCTGCGCCCAGCCCACTGGGAAAAGTTGGAGGATTGCTGGAATAGCCTCAAAAGGCAAAAATGGCCTGAGCAAGAAACATCTTGTGCAACTTGAGTGCATACTGTACCTAAAATGCGGATCCCAACAAGAACTATTTTCTAGTCTGTGTCAATCATTTTCAACCAGGAAAGGAATAATTTCATGCTGGAGCCAACACCGGGTTGAGCTAACATATATGCAGTTATAGTTGTCGTGCCAAATAAGGCAGTCTTTATGCTGGATTAATTATGATAATAAATCTAATTCAAGCAGAGAAGGGACAAGTGGTACACTTTTCCCTTCTCAAATGTTTCCAGATCCTACAGGTATTTTAGAGGTCTCTGGAGAAGTGAAGCTTGTCACAATATAATAGTGGCCTGCTGTTAGATAAATGCCAAGACAGGCACTGCCAGGCTGTCAGGGAGTTATTAATGGAGGTTTACGAGTTGCTCTCTGAAGTCATTCTCAGTTAAGTACTAATGTGCATCTTGCCTTGACAGCCCCCATACACTTAAACACTACTAGAGAAAAATGGGCTCTGTTTTGTTTATCATTCATTTCAGCTTTGCTTAGCGTAGGCTTTTCAGGTACCGTAACAGACTTTGTGAGCGGTTGCTGTATATTGCTGGCTCAAAATGGGAAGCACACAGCAGAGCTTTTTATCAATGTGCGTTACAAAGCAGGGTTTGCTGTGTTTTACTGTTGCAGTGATTGTTCACAGAATGAAAAAGATACGATCCTATTTGCCTACTTCTTAACCACCTAACAAAGCAGTATATTTTCCATGCAACATGTTGTACAACAGGATAACACGAGCTTGCACCTGAGTTTCAGATCCCACGCCTAAGGGTCTAGGTTGAGCAACCCAGTCTAGTGGGAAGTGTCCCTGCCCATGGCAGGGGGGTTGAAACTAGATGCTCTTTAAGGTCCCTTCCAACCCAAACCATTCTGTGATTCTATGCCTGAGATTACCTCAGAGGTGGTTTCTGTGAGCACTGACAAGACTGAAAGTGTAAAGACATCAGTCAGTTCCTGGAGTAAAATTTGGGTTCCAAAATTATGTGCTTTAAAAATAATGAAATGCCAGATTTTATTCTGGTCTCTTTGCAGCAAGATGCCCTGGGTTCCAATTTTCCAGCTTTTTCCTGTAACAAACAGGAAGGCAAGGAAGACAGAAAGAAGAGAGGAAGGGAAGGCAACAAGGCAACTCTGATATGATTGCAGCAATTGGAGGCTTACAAAAAAAAAACCTCTCGCCAAATACTATGGTTCTGCAATATACCCCTGGGAGCTGAGAACATTCTGCATGTCAGACATGCAGAACAGAGCGCTTTTGCTGTCATCCTCCCTGGCAATGAGTGATTTAAAAAGCAAGTTGAATCTTTGTGAGGGCCCAGATACATGCAAGTTGGATTATTTGGGCAGTTAACAGAGGTGTTACATTAAAAACACAGTCACCGTCTGCTCCCCTAGAGTCACCAGAGGGAAGGGGAGCATCTGGGGAGCAGAGTTTAATCCTCTGAAGTCCAAATCAAACCCAAGGGAATGTGTTTCTCTCAGGTGATTTCAGAGTAGGAGTTTCAAACTCTTCTTCAATTTTCAGACCCTACAGATGCTTTTTATTAGAGATGAAGACCCTGAGGAGCAAATTTACATCTATTGACTATAGGCTAGCTTTTCTTAGTTATCTTTTGGGTTCACTGGGGAGCCTCAGAGGTCACAAGCTCCTGCTTGACGGGGTGCCTAAGATAATTAGCTATGCTTGTGTTAAATGCTGCAGGGTTATCTGGGATGAATCCAGAGGTGATTGCTTCCAGGGGATGCTCACTCTGACCAGCAGATAATTTTGAATACTGGCTTTATACTACTGTTTTTTCTCTTACTAGTTTGAATTTGTAAGGTGGGCCACCAAACTGGACTGAGATCAGTCTGAATGACTGATCAATGTTAATACTTACCGGTTTTGCTAGATTCATCTCTGACCAATCACATTTACACTGGAATGAACATTTTTCATTAGTAAAATGAAGGAAGTCTTTTTACAAAGCTAAATGTGAGTATCAGATTGTCATTCATAAGAGTGTCCCAGTCTCTCTTTTCTGGCAGAACAGGAAGTCCATGAGTTACAAAAATTCTTATCCTTACAAAGATGTCAACAAACTGTTCTAGGAATAGGTCTTATAATATCAAACATCCAACTGACATCTTTATATATACTTCACAGTATTTTGGATTATCTTATTTCCTTGATTACCTTCATTATTACCTTGATTTCCTTCATTGTCATTACCAACACTTGGGAGGGGTCTCATTCAGTAAGGACTTTGTATCTATAGCCTCCACTGGAGCTCACCAATGTTGTTTTTCAGGTTGCAATTCATCTCTAAGTAAACAACTAAAAGAAATCAGGTCCATCTTGCCCTGGAAATGCGTATTCATCTCCATTAGCCATCTAGAGTTAATTGACTCTCAGCTTGTGTATCCAACCATGGAACTGAAGGTCCTGTATGACAGATCCACATAGTGAAGACATCAGTGTACTTGACCTTCTGATACACAAAGGGTTGTTTAAGAAGAAGATAATTTCCAGTAAGGCCTTATATAGGAATGTTTACACAGTTTTTGGTGCTCTTCAATGGCCAATGCCATGCTCTATGGAGTCAAGAAGCCTGGAGCCAAGGAGAAGTTTCCAGGCTGAATTGTGAATGCCTGAGATGATGATGCCACTGACTGAGAGGCGTAAATTAGGGATGACTAAAGGATGCTCACATCTCATTAGTGAGAGGGAAGGTCCATCAACAGTAACCATCTTGGAAATCATCTTGAAGACAAAATGAGGGTGCAAAAGGTCAGGAGAAGTTCCTTGTTCGGGGTGAAATAGGCCAGATGATAGCTAAAATTGGGAAAAAACACTTTTCTCCTACTTGTGTCTGGAGAAATAGACCAGCAGGGGTTTCTTTTTTTCTGTGATTTGAGAACATGAAAGTTTACACAGCTTTAAAAGAAGGAAGGGAAGGGAAGGGAA